>NW_026847882.1:45004721-45060990 GCF_025583915.1 Anolis sagrei ordinatus | reverse complement strand
GAATCATGGGATCCATAGTTTTGCAAACCCTTCCCTCCAAACTACAACTCCCATGATTCTATAGCATTGAGCTGTGGCAGCTAAAATGGTGTGGAATTGCATTAATTCAGTGGTGTAGACCCTGCATTGTAATATCCCTTCCTGGTGGAAAATAGCAACAACAACAATAGAGTACAATGAACTATTCTAGTCTCTGAACGCAACGCCAGCCTTTTTTCCCTTTTGGAAAATCAGAGGGGTAAACAAATGTCCTTACATCTTGGTTATTACTCAAGGGGCTTGAAAACCAATGTGGGAATGCCACCACCTCATCCCCCTCGTGCTGCATGAAAGCCAAGAAGGAGCCAAGAAGACGTTCCTGTGTTTGACCGAAGGATGTGTTTGGAGATGAATCAGCCAGAAGGGAGGGAAGGGGGAAATTTCGCGCGGAGCCACATTTGGCATTGTTCCCCCGAACGCAGAGCCAGGGGTTTGGGCGGTTACTGTGGAAACCCTCCGATATCGAGAGGAAGCAACTCATTAATTAAAGGAATTAAACACTAATACGCAACCAGGGAGGCAAAAAACGTGATAGGTTTCTCCCATATTGAGCCCACTCTGTTTTGGGGAGATTTTTAAGCATTTGGGGTGATGCATTTGGTCAAAAAGGAGAGGAAAGCAAGGCCTACTATGAGGCTGGACGTTGTCTAAAAAGCCAATGAAAGGAATGGGAAATAAAATCTGATCTGAAATAGGTATTGGCTTCAGGGGGGAAACTGGCTCCGCGTCCCAAATAAACTCAACACGTTTCATCCGAGAATATTTTAAAGTCTTTCCTCTGGGGAAAGCGGGTTGAAAAACCATCCCGGGGGGATATTTCCTTTCAAAAATATGGCCCCGGAGCTCCCTTCCAGCAACTCATCGTTCGCTACCAATAGTGACAGCTCCAGTGGCGCTCCCTTAAACACCAGATAGAGATTTGGGGGCAAAATGCCATTTCGTGGGGAAAAAAACTCCTTTTACAAAAGCATTCTGAGAAAAATGACATATCACACAATTATACCATTCCCCTTCAAGTGCCATGGCTTCATCCCAGGGCATGTTGGGATTTGTAGTCTGGGGGTGTTGTAGTAGAGCCTGTTAGTAACGCGGCAAGTACTAGTATGGGTGTCAGAAGGGGGAAAAGGAGTGCTCGTGAGCAAGAGTTAGATGAGAAACAACAAAGGAAAAGGATCTGGGAGATACTTATGTCATCTACTGATGAAGACTCCTTCAAAGGGTTTTCCGTGAGCCAAGGGTCAATGAGTGAGGAGGAGGAAGGAGATACAGTGGATGTGAATAGGGGGACTAAGAGAGTTACTCGGGAGCAGGAATCGGGTGAGGAGCGACAAAGGAAGAAGATCCAGGATATACTTACTGCTTCCACAGATGAAGAGTCATTCATGGGCCTTCTTTAGAATGGGAAGCCGGAGAATGTTTGTCAACCGGGTGGACAGGGGCGGCTCATCCATTACGCGAAGTAAGCAGTCTCAGAACACTTTTTTTTTTGCCAGGGGCGCAGAGGCGCCTCTGTAAATGCCCCTCGACCGCCACTTGAGGAGCGCCCCCTCAGCTCACAACAGCCCTAGCAGTCCGGGGGGAGCCTCGGCTTTCTTGCCTCGCTGCCGGGCGATCCTCTTCCCAAAGGGGCCGGGCCCTTGAGCCTCGCCTCGCCCCTCTCGTTCCTGCTCCACCCGGCCACCGGGTGCGCGAGCAGAGCCGGTGCTCAATCGTTCTCCGCGTTCGATCCCTTCCCCATGACCGGCTCCCTTTCCCGATCCCCCGGCGCTCCACCCGCCTCCTCTCCTCTCCCCAATCCGCAGGTGGGCCAAGGGGCGGAGCCGCCACACCTGGCCCGCTTCGGGTCCGGAGGCGTGTCTGAAGACCCCAGCGTGCGCACCAAAAGTCGCCTCTTCTCCTGACTTTCTCTTCAGCCATTGGGACCAAGAGAGAGAGAGAGAGAGAGAGAGCCCCTCCGGCTGGAGGTATCTCCCACCTCCGCTCCCTCCTTTGTTTTTGCGCCTATCTTCAGGAAAGGTGGGCATCTCCACCTCTCTCTCTCTCTCTCTCTCTCTCTCTCTCGGTCCCAATGGCTGAGGAGAAAGTCAGGAGAAGAGGTGACTTTTGGTGCACACGCCGGGGGCTTCAGCCAGGCAAGGGAGCAAGTGCGGCAAGTGTAGTTACTGGGGTGTATAGTTCACCTACAATCAAAGAGCATTCTGAACTCCACCAATGATGGAATTGAACCAAATATGGCACACAGAACTCCCACGACGAACAGAAAATATATATCAGTGATTGGTTGGGGAGGGGGGGGGGGCGCCAAAATACTGTTTGCTTACCATTGAAAATTACCTAGGGCTGCCTCTGGATGGGGATGACACACTGGATTGGACTAAGGTACAAGAGGTACAAGATGTATGTACTCAGGTTTGGAAACCTTTCCCCGAGACCTCCCCAAACTCCACAGATTCTGATGAAGTAAACTGTGAGTGCTATCACACGGCACCGTTATATCACTATGCCTCTTTAACTTCCTATGGGGTTTTGGGATTTGTAGTTCAGGACTATTTGGAAACCTTTCCCCTGAGACCTCCCCAAACTCCAGATCCACAGATTATGATGAAGTAAACCATGGGTGCTATCATGCGGCACTGTTATGGCACTATTACTCCACTTTAACTTGCCCTAGCAACTTCCTATGGGATCTTGGGATTTGTAGTTCAGGATTATTTGGAAACCTTTCTCCGAGACCTCCCCAAACTCCACATCCACAGATTCTGATGTAGTAAACTTTGGGCACTATCACACGGAATTGTTATAATGCTATTATATCACTTTAACTTGCCATAGCAACTTCCTACAGAAGCTTGGGATTTGTCATTCAGTGAGTCTTCAGAATTCTCTGCCTTAGGCCTCTCCAAAATGTAAATCCAAGGATTCTGTATTTTGGAAACTGTGGACACCATCACACTGCATCGTTCTAGCACTATATATTTCACTTCAACAGCCATGGCAACATTGTGCAAAATTCTAGAGTGTGTAGTTTGGAGGGGCACTAGAACTCTCTGGGTGAAACCTATAGCTGCCCCTCCCTAAACTGAAAATCCCAGTATTCCATATGACATTGCTATGGAAGTTAAAGTGGGGCTATAGCTCTATAGCGGTGTAGTGTGATAGGAACCTATGTGGTATTAGTATTATACTCTCAAGCACATGGAAGTGCACTTTAGAGAAGGATAAAGACCTTGTAACACCACAACTCCCACAATCCCATAGTATTGAACTACGGCAGCTAAAGCGGGGTCCAATTGCATCCATTCTACAGTGTAGATGCAACCCCAGGGGACTACAAGTCCCCCAGCCCCTGCTTTCAGGCCTTCCTGCCCTGGTATTCCTGACTTTCCAAGAGTGCAATAGCGTCTGCGCCTGACCAAGCTCTTTCTGGAGTACTAGAACTCCTCAAATATTATTCCAGGGATATTTTGACCCAAAAAGTCACCTCCCCAAGTCCTGGGCTGCCTCACCTGGTGACAGCAGGTGACTTGCGCAATGCATGCTCCTCCCACGTCTCATGCGCTTGCAAGAAGAGGAACCGTTCCTCCAACGTCTTCTTCTTCATTTAATTGAATAATTGATTAATTTTCCCTGCTGGGTGGAAATGAAGCCTGAACCTTCGGCGGGTAAGAAATGATGAGGAAGCAGACAGGCTCCCTGTCCGAGGTGAGGAGGGAAGAGTGACGACTGCAGGTGCATCTGTACAGTTGAATTAATGCCATTTGACGCCACTTCGGCAGCCCTGGCTCAATGCTATGCACTCAGGGGACCTTCGTTTTATCTACCAGGTCTTTCGCCTTCTCTGCCAAAGGATGCAGATGCCTCACCAAACTACAAACTCCATGATGCCAGGGCAGCTCAAGTGGTGTCAAACTCTATTAATATTGTACAACAGTGTTTCTCAACCTTCCTAATGAACAGAAAATACTGGAAGGGTTTGGTGGGCATTGATCTTGAATTTGCGAGTTGTAGTTCACCTTTGACTGTGTGGATCATAATAAATTGTGGCAAGTTCTTGGTGAGATGGGCATCCCAAGCCCCCTTCCCTCTCTCCTGAGGATTCTGTCCAAGGACCAAGTAGCAACAGTCAGAACTGACCACAGAACAACAGACTGGTTCAAGATTGGGAAAGGCGTCCGGCAAGGCTGCATCCTCTCACCCAACCTTTTTAACTTGTATGCAGAACACATCATGCGAGGATGTGCGGGGCTTGAGGAATGCAAGGCTGGGGTGAAAATGGCTGGAAGAAACATTCACAACCTCAGATATGCAGATGACACCACTCTGATGGCCGAAAGCGAGGAGGAGCTGAGGAGCCTTCTAATCAAGGTGAAAGAAGAAAGCGCAAAAGCCGGGTTGCAGCTAAACGTCAAAAAAACCAAGATTATGGCAACAAGAATGATTGACAACTGGGAAATAGAGGGAGAAAACGTGGAGGCAGTGACAGGGTTTGTATTTCTAGGTGCAAAGATGACTGCAGATGCAGACTGTAGCCAGGAAATCAGAAGACACTTCCTTCTTGGGAGGAGAGCAATGTCCAGTCTCGATAAAATAGTGAAGAGTAGAGACATCAGACTGGCAACCAAGATCCATTGCCTAGTCCAAGCCATGGTCTTCCCTGTAGTCACCTACGGATGTGAGAGCTGGACCTTCGGGAAGGCTGAGCAAGGAAGAGAGATGCTTTTGAGCTGTGGTGTTGGAGGAAAGTGCTGAGAGTGCCTTGGACTGCGAGAAGATCCAACCAGT
The DNA here is from genome assembly GCF_025583915.1 of Anolis sagrei ordinatus. Lineage (NCBI taxonomy): Eukaryota > Metazoa > Chordata > Lepidosauria > Squamata > Anolidae > Anolis > Anolis sagrei. Next base: position 45,056,169 of record NW_026847882.1, on the reverse strand, counting down.
CCATCCTCCAGGAAATAAAGCCCGGCTGCTCATTGGAGGGAAGGAGACTAGAGACAAAGTTGAAGTCCTTTGGCCACATCATGAGGAGACAGCAAAGCCTAGAGAAGGGAATGATGCTGGGGAAAGTGGAAGGCAAAAGGAAGAGGGGCCGACCAAGGGCAAGATGGATGGATGGCATCCTTGAAGTGACTGGACTGACCTTGAAGGAGCTGGGGGTGGTGACGGCCGACAGGGAGCTCTGGCGTGGGCTGGTCCATGAGGTCACGAAGAGTCGGAGACGACTGAACGAATGAACAAAGTTCACCTTCATCCAGAGAGCACTGTGGACCCAAACAATGATGGATCAGGAATAAACTTGGCACAAATATTCAATATTCCCCAATGTGAACACTGGTGAAATTTAGGGAAAGTAGACCTTGACATTTGGGAGTTGTACTTGCTGGGATTTATAGTTCACCTACAATCAAAGAGCATTCTGAACTCCATCAATGATGGAATTGAACCAAACTTGGCACACAGAACTCCCATGACCAACAGAAAATACTGGAAGGGTGTGGTGGGCATTGACCTTGAGTTTTGGAGTTGTAGTTTATCTACATTCAGAGAGCACTGTGGACTCAAACAATGATGGTCCTTGTCTAAACTTGGCAATGGATGGAACTGAACCAAACTTGGCACACAGAACTCCCATGATGAACAGAAAATACTGGAAGAGTTTGGTGGGCATTGATCTTGAATTTGTGAGTTGTAGTTCACCTTCATCCAGAGAGCACTGTGGACTCAAACAATGATGGATAAGGAATAAACTTGGCACAAATACTCAATATTCCCCAATGTGAACACTGGTGAAGTTTAGGGAAAGTAGACCTTGACATTTGGGAGTTGTAGTTGCTGGGATTTATAGTTCACCTACAATCAAAGAGCATTCTGATCACCAGCAGTGATAGAATTGAACCAAAAGTGGCACACCGAACTCCCATGACCAACAGAAAACATTGGAAGGGTGTGGTGACCATTGACCTTGAGTTTTGGAGTTGTAGTTTACCTACATCCAGAGAGCACTGTGGACTCAAACAATGATGGATCTTGACCAAACTTGGCAACGGATGGAACTGAACCAAACTTGGCACACAGTTCTCCCATGATGACAGAAAATACTGGAAGAGTTTGGTGGGCATTGACCTTGAGTTTGGGAGTTGTAATTCACCCACATCCAGAGAGCACTGTGGACTCAAACAATGCTGGATCTGTACCAAACTTGGGACGAATACTCAAATGTGAACACCGCTGGGGAAAATAGACCTTGACATTTGAGAGTTGCAGTTTCTGGGATTTATAGTTCATGTACACTCAAAGAGAATTCTGAATCCCATCAGTGATAGAATCGGGCCAGATTTCCCACACAGAACCCTATGATCAACAGAAAATGTGTGTTTTCTGATCGCTTTTAGCGATCCATTAGAAACCCGCACATGACCCTCCCAGAGGTCCCGACCCCCAGGTTGAGAGACACTGTTCTACAGTATATAATACTTTTTGCTCCTGTGCCTGCATTCAAATGTTGCTTGGCCATGAATGTCCCCATTTCCCACAGTGCTGTGTTGGCGGGCTGGGCCAAGTGGATCCCTTTGCACGACCCCCAGGCTTTCCAGATGAGAAGAAATCCATTCCCAGCCGGTCTCTTTGGAGAAATAAAGGCCTGGCGGTGGATTAGCCTGCCCTGCAATGGATCCTCCATCTCCTCCCTCCATCTCCTCCCAGGGCGATCCCCCCCCCCTCTTGATACATTAGAGGCATTTGATAAACAAATTGCAGCTCCCCAAAAGAAAGCCAAATGAAATAAAAACCCGGCAAAGCTATCTCCTGTTTAAGAGCTATTTGCATAATTTAACGTAATTTGCCAGGCGGCATTTGATGGGGGGGGGGGGGGATGGGGGGGATGCGAAGGAGTATTTTCCCTCCCCTCGGCCTCCCTCTCTCCGCACAATGCTTAATGCAGCTGTGCAATTAAGTGATTACATTTGTCAGATCTCCTCTTTATTAAAATAAATATGATTCAGGTGAGGAATGAGTTGTGCCGGCTTCCCTCCCTCCCTCTCCCTCCCTCCCTCCCTCGGTGGCGGCTCCAAAGGGTTTGCTTTTCTCTCACAAAGAATATCCCCTAGGCACTCCCCTCCTTCCGCTTCTCCTCCATCCCCATCTCCATCCCTATCTCCTTCTCCTTCTCTTCCATCTCCATCTCCATCTCCATCCTCTCCATCTCCTCCCCATCTCCTTCTCTTCTCCTTCTCTTCTCTTCTCTTCTCCTCCATCCCATCTCCATCCCCATCCCTCTCCTTCTCCTTCTCTTCTCCTCCATCTTCTCTCCTTCATCTCCATTCCCATCCCCTTCTCTTCTTTTCTCCTCTACCCCATCTCTCTTCTCTCTTCTCTTTTCTCTTCTCTTCTCCTCCATCTCCATCTCTCCCCATCTCCTTCTCTTCTCTTCTCTTCTCTTCTCTTCTCTCTCTTCTCTTCTCTCTCTCTTCTCTTCTCTTCTCTTCTCTTCTCTTCTCTTCTCTTCTCCTCTCTCCATCTCCATCCCCATCCCTTCTCTTCTCTTCTCTTCTCTTCTCTTCTCTTCTCTTCTCTTCTCTTCTCTTCTCTTCTCTTCCATCTCCATCTCCATCCCCATCCCCATCTCCTTCTCTTCTCCTCCATCTCCATCTCCATCCCCATCCCCATCCCCATCTCCTTCTCCTTCTCCTTCTCTTCTCTTCCATCTCCATCTCCATCTCCATCCCCATCTCCTTCTCCTTCTCTGCTCCTTCATCTCCATCCCCATCCCCATCCCCTTCTCCTTCTCTTCTTTTCTCCTGTATCCCCATCTCCTTCTCTTCTCTTTTCTCTTCTCTTCTCCTCCATCTCCATCTCCATCCCCATCTCCTTCTCTTCTCTTCTCTTCTCTTCTCTTCTCTTCTCTTCTCTTCTCTTCTCTTCTCTTCTCTTCCATCTCCGTCTTCATCCCCATCTCCTTCTCCTTCTCTGCTCCTTCATCTCCATCCCCATTCCCATCCCCTTCTCCTTCTTTTCTCTTCCATCCCCATCTCCTTGTCTTCTCTTTTCTCTTCTCTTCTCCATCTCCATCCCCATCCCCATCTCCTTCTCTTCTCTTCTCTTCTCTTCCATCTCCATCTCCATCTCCATCTCCATCTCCTTCTCCTTCTCTTCTCCTCCATCTCCATCATCTCCATCATCTCCATCTCCATCCCCATCTCCATCCCCATCCCATCTCCTTCTCCTTCTCTTCTCTTCCATCTCCATCCCATCTCCTTCTCCTCTTCTCCTCCTCCATCTCCATCCCCATCCTCCTTCTCCTTCTCCTTCTCTTCTCTCCTTCCATCTCTTCTCCTTCTTCTCCTTCTCCTTCTCCTTCCCCATCTCTTTCTCCTTCTGTTCTCCTCTATTTCCATCACCATCTCCATCCCAATTCCTATCCTGATTCCCATCTCCATTTCCACCTCTTCTCCTTTTTCATTTGCATCTCCATTTCCTTCTCCTTGTCCTTGTTCTCCTTCTCTTTCATTTCCATCTCAATCTCCATTTCCTCCTCCTCTTTCCCCTCTTTCTCCACCATCTCCAATTCCATTTCTATCTCCATCTCCTCCTCCATCTCCATTTCCTTCTCCTACTCATCCCTTTCCTTCTTCAGCACCCTGGAAAGCAATTAGGATGGATAAGAGAGTAGCCTTCTAAAAGCCACAAAAATGGCAGGTGAGTCAGCCATAGGAAAATGGAGAAAACATGCACAATTAGCAAAACATTCAAAAGAGAAACCTATACAATTTGTACAAAACCATCCACATGCAGGCATTAATCAGAATGGCAATTGCGGATGAGAAATCAGGAAAAGATGAGAACTTGGAAGGACACTTCTGAAGAGAACAGACAAGCTCCTCAAGTATAAAGATATGTCTAAAGCTAGGATGGTCCATGCCATTGTTTTCAGTGTATGGCTGTGAAAGTTGGGCATGGAAGAGAGATGACAGAGAGAGCATCAGCTCATTTGAAATGTGGTCCTGGAAGCCACGGACACCTATGAGCAGAAATGGAAGGCTTTGCTTTTCCAAGAAGGCTGGATAGCTAAAGTGAGGCTGTTGGACTTTGGCCATATCCCGAGATGACTCACTAGAAAAGAACATAAGGCTGGATAAGGTAGAAAGGGAGTAGAACAAGAGGAAGACCACATTTGAGATGGAGTAGAACAATGGATGAGAAATCAGGAAAAGATGAGGACTTGGAAGAACACTTCTGAAGAGACCAGACAAGCTCCTCAAGTATAAAAATATGTCTAAAGCTAGGATGGTCCATGCCATTGTTTTCTATGTATGGCTGTGAAAGTTGGGCATGGAAGAAACATGACAGGGAGAGCATTAGTTCCTTTGAAACGTGGTCCTGGAAGCCACGTGGTCCTGGAAGCCATTTCTCCTATGAGCAGAAATGGAAGGCTTTGCTTTCCCAAGAAGGCTGGATAGCTAAAGTGAGGCTGTTGGACTTATCCTGAGATGCCTCGCTAGAAAAGAACATAAGGCTGGATAAGGTAGAAAGAGAGTAGAACAACGGATGAGAAACCAGGAGAAGATGAGAACTTGGAAGGACACTTCTGAAGAGACCAGACAAGCTCCTCAAGCTCCTCATCCTAAAGCTAGGATGGTCCGTGCCATTGTTTTCTATGTATGGCTGTGAAAGTTGGGCATGGAAGAAAGATGATAGGGAGAGCATTAGTTCCTTTGAAATGTGATCCTGGAAGCCACAGACTCCTATGAGCAGAAATGGAAGGCTTTGCTTTCCCAAGAAGGCTGGATAGCTAAAGTGAGGCTGTTGGACTTTGGCCATATCCTGAGATAGAATCATAGAATCAAAGAGTTGGAAGAGACCTCCAGTCCAACCCCATTCTGCCAAGAAGCAGGAATATTGCATTCAAATCACCCCTGACAGATGGCCATCCAGCCTCTGTTTAAAAGCTTCCAAAGAAGGAGCCTCCACCACACTCTCTCCGGGGCAGAGAGTTCCACTGCTGAATGGCTCTCACAGTCAGGAAGTTCTTCCTCATGTTCAGATGGAATCTCCTCTCTTGAAGTTTGAAGCCATTGTTCTGTGAGATGACTCACTAGAAAAGAACATAAGTCTGGATAAGGTAGAAAGAGAGTAGAACAAGAGGAAGGCCACATTTGAGATGGAGAGGGTCCACCCAACAAGGCCTGTGCAGGGCTATGGATGAGAGGGTGGCTTGGAGGCCTCTCCTTCCTAGGACCACCATAAATCGAGCCTGACCTGATGGCACATAGAGAAAATTGATCAAGGAGAGAGAGGCTGCCTTCCACCAAGAAAGCAAAACGAAAGGAACCCTATGGAGGACCTGGCAACACTTGTATACAAATCTCACAGTCCCAGTCGGAAGAAAGCAATCATCCCTGCAATAAAAGCAAGCTCAAGCTGTGGGATGTCATTTCAAATCCACACGGCTGTAAAAACTCCAGTGCAGACTCCATTATGTTGTGCTTCCTTTTTTTTAAAATGATTCTCCATTATTCTATGGGCCTGTCTTTTTTTTTTTCATCAAGAGGGGGTGGGGGGAGAGGTCTTGCTCTTGGAAACCTTTCCCTTTGGAGAAACCCCAGACCGCTTCGGCCTTGGATTTCCACATCGTTCTTCAGGGTCGGTGGGCAATCGAAGAGCAGAAATGCCTCGAGTTGAGGATTTCATTCCATTTCCTTGACTGAAATATAGAACAAGATGCGTTGCTGTGGACCTTCACGCTGTGGTGGACCGTCATGCTGTGTCCTCTTTAGAGTGAGGTGAAGTTTTTTTGGAGAGAATGCTTCTTCAGAGAATGTTGGCCACCATTGCCTTCCTTTGAGGCTCAGCATGCATCTACACTGTGAAATTAGTCCAGTTTGACACCACTTTAACTTCCATGGCTTAATGCAATGTCTGGGTGGTGGATTCATAGGTGACTGTACAGAACTAATCTCGATCTGCATGTTCTTCCATAGTGAGGACATCGGTTTCCAGGTGGAAGGTGTTCCCAGTCAGAGTTGGCTTGATGCACCTTCTTTTTCTTGGCACATTTCTCCCTTTTGCCCTCCAATTCTGCCTATTCGAATTCTGCAGCACTGCTGGTCACAGCTGACCTCCAGCTAGAGCTCTCAAGGGCCATGGCTTCTGAGTCTGTCTCATTACCTATACCATAGTTTTAAAGGTTGGCTTTAAGCCCGTGTTTACATCTCTTTTCCTGACCACCAACATTGTGTTTCCCATTCTTGAGTTGGGAGTAGTGTCACTGCTTTGGGAGACAGTGATCCCTGGGCATTCAGTCAACATGGCCGGTCCCGCGGAGTTGATGATGGAGGAGCATCACTTCAATATTGATGGTCTTTGCTTCTTCTTCCATCATGCTGACATTGGTCTGCCTGTCTTCCCAAGGGATTTGCAGGATTTTTCAGACATAACATTGATGGAATCATTCCAGGAGTTGAGTGTGACATCCGTAGATGGTCCACATTTTGCAGGCGTATAGCAGGATTGGGAGGACAATAGCTTTATAAACAAGCCCCTTGGTATACCTACCTAGATCCCAGTCCTCAAACACTCTCTGCTTCATTTGGAAAAATGCTGCACTCGCAGAGCTCAGGAGCAGTGTTGTATTTCAGTATCAATGTTGACTGTTGTGGAGAGGTGGCTGTCAAGGAAGCAGAAATGGTCAACGTTTCTGTATTTCTGGCATTGGAGAGGGATTGGTTGGTGTTATAACAGTAATTATCAGTGTTATATAGTTTATATAAGTTTGCCCATGCCTGATGTAGTTGGACCCAGAGAGAATGAGTCAAGGTCACCAGTAGGCTTCCTTGGCTAAGTGGGATTTGAATCCTGGTCTCCCAAACCTGAAACCATTGACCCATAGAAATGCTACAAATTGACCCATAGAAATGCTACAAATTATGGTTTAGAAGAGACCATCCCATCATACATCTCAGCAGTTAAGTGAACCTCCACCCAGCCTAAGATCTTACATCTTCTCAAGAGCATCCAACCCTACAATTTCTCCAATTCCTCCTCCACTTCAGGAGGTTTGGAGATGGGCAGAATGCTGTGGAAGGATGCTCATGTTCTCCTGCGGCAGGAAGAAGACTGCGGTAATTATCCGTCCCGTTCCCCCCCATGCAGGGACAATACTGCTGAGGATTTACGTCCTCACAGCAGACGCAGAATTGGGCGAAGGCATTTGCATGCATGCGGGGAGCTTTGCGGCGTCCATGGCTGCCTAGGTGTGAAGGTTACCGCTGTGGACGGATATTGTACAACAGCTTGCCAACATCGCCTGTTTGCTGGCGAGCGAGACCCTCCTGTCTTGTTTGAAAGCCGGTCTGGCAACGCTCTCGGTTTCCACCTGGCACGGCGTTATCCGACTTGGATCCCACCAACCTTTGTAGAAGTGGCCACATTCCATGTTGGAGGGAGAGAAACCCGGCCGAGCTGGAGGAAAAGCAACTTCGTGAATGGTATTTCAAAATGACCAAATGACCTCTGGCTGAGTATAATTTCTATAGTGGCTGGAAAACCATTCCAGGCCTAGAAAGTCATCTTTCACATGCAAGGTGTTGGGGTTTTTTGGACATTGAGGAATGGATACATTCAGTCTAAAGCTGGCTTAAGCAGAGTTGCACAAGTGTAACCGTCGCATAAAAAACAAATCCAGTTGTTGGTCCTGATTCCAACATGGTCGCTGGATTAGTTCGATTTTCAATATGGTGACTCATCTTCCGATAGTTGGGTAATGGCTCATTAGAGTTGTGTGCTGAATTAGTTTCTCCTGTTTCCTTTGTTTGTTTCTGTACTTTGAGAGCACTTCACAGGAAGGCCCCTCCCGGTACGAAAATTGGCTCAAGATAAAAGCGAGCAGGAGCGGGTTCTTCTTTTCAGCATCACAGTTTAATATTTTTTCTTAATCCCCCAGCAAACAACAAGTAAACCTTCCTTCCCTGAAAACTACTCTCCTCTTCCAGGTCATCGCTCTTCCTTACCTGGAAGTGGGAAGCCTCCTTAAAATTCCTTGGAGAGTGCCTGGCTGGCTGGCGTGGTGTAGCCCGGGAGAGAAAGCATGCACGCCTGTAGCCGAGAACTTGCTTCCTTGCCTTGGAAAGATTTTGTGTGTGTGGCATGCAGACCCAGAAAGTGCATGCCTGCCAGTGCATACAGCTGAGCACCTCTTACTCTAGAGTAAGCAACAGACCTTTCTTCCTTGCCTTGGAAAGAGAGTGCGTGTGTGGCGTTCATGCCTGGAGAGTGCACGCCTGCCAGTTTGATGTGTACTTTCTGTATTTTTTTTCAAGCTTGTGATCCCACCAGTCCTTTGTTGCAGGCAGATGGTCTTTGTGGCACAAGTTCCAATGAATCATCTGAGCAATGGTGTTATGCCTCTGCTTGGAGTCTGTCTGCATGATCTTGTTGCAGCAGCTGAGGATATGATCTCTTGTTTCACCTGCTTCCTTGCAGAGTCTACACTTGTGGTCTATCATCAACTTTTGAATTCTAGCTTGGATGACACTGGTTCTAATTGCTTGTCCTTGGGCTGCCAGAATCAGGCCCTCCATCTCCTTTTCCAAAGTTCCACTTGTGAGCCACATCTAGGTTTGTCTTTGTCAATTTGGATCTCAATTTATTATTATTATTATTATTATTATTATTATTATTATTATTTGAAACACAACAAGATGAGTCCACAGCAGACATTCTGCTGGCTGTTGTATTGGATCCCACGTCAGACCCTTCCCAAGTGTCTAGGACTGTGTGATGTATCGGCGAATAATGTGTGCGATCCCAGCAAGGTGGTCTTCTGCAGCTGGCAGGTGGTAATCTTGTCAGCGCCAATTGTGTTTAAGTGCAGACCAAGATCTTTAGGCACTGCACTCGGTGTGCCGATCGCCACTGGGACCATCTTGACTGACTTGTGCCAGAGTCTTTGCAGTTCAATCTTTAAAAATTATTATTATTATTATTATTATTATTATTATTATTATTATTATTATCTTCTATAAATGCCGTGGGAGGGAGCACTGAGGCAACTTCAATGCTGGCACCATGAAAAGTGTTGCTGGGAAAGCAAGTTCCCATTTGCATCAAGCCCAGTTTGTTTTCAGCAGTCTGGCTGCCGGATCACCAAATTTCTGCGAATCCCGAATTGCCAAATGGAACCGTGCACACTCCTAGAAGTTGCCAACTCTCTCTTCCTTTGGACATCCTTCCAAATACAATGGCCAACCCCAAAGTCCAGATCTTGCATCCCTTTACTTGTGCATCCAGAACTCTAGACGATTGTCACGTATTTCTCTCTCTTGCATTGGTGTTACGGCCAAGGCAACTGTCCCTGCGTTCTTCCCGAAAGGCCAAATAAATGCTTGATCCCATCCCTATTTCCCACCTTTGCAAACCTTGCTGTCATTCCTCTGTCCTAATTTCTTTAAAGCATCAGAAACATGATTATTAACCTGGGAAGAGCTGAACATATGGCAGATCTGGTCTCCATCTCCGCGCCTTAATTAGGTGACTTGCAGTAATAGGGTTGTCTTTTAAGCAACGGCGCCGTGCCTTTTGCTAACATTGGAACCTATTAGGGAGCGACATGAAGCGCATGGAGGAGGCATTATGCGTCTGCAGGTGCTCAGGTGCGCACACACCTAAAGAGAGAGAATGGAAGGGGTGGGAAGAAGCCAGAGTGGCAATGGTGTGGGGCTGCAAAGGCTGGTGGACCCATCCGTCAAACACGATTCATTAAGGCAGCTATTGACACTCAAACAAAGACTCATCCGAGTGGAACATTGTCTTGACAGTCGTGCCTTGTCAGCATTTTCCCACTAAACAGCCACTCCTTTAATGCTTTATGCACCGGGATCCCTCTCTCAGACTTCTATAAGAGGGATAGTGTATCTTAATATGTATTTTAGAGGAATATATAGTCTAGCATGGGCAAACTTGGGCCCTCCAAGTGTTTTGGACTTCAACTCCCACCATTCCTAACAGCCTCAGGCCCCTTCCTTTTCCCCCTCAGCCGCTTAAGCGGTTGTGGGAGTTGAGGTCCAAAACACCTGGAGGGAGGGCCCAAGTTGACCCATGTCTTTGTCCTCTTGGAACTGGACACTTCAGTCAATCAAGGGATCATCTGCATACCCACATTATGGGAGTTGAGGTCCAAAACACCTGTAGGGCCTAAGTTGGCCAATGCCTTTGTCCTCTTGAAACTGGACACTTCGGTCCATCAAGGGATCATCTGCATACCTACATTATGGGAGTTGAAGTCCAAAACACCTAGAGGGATGGCCTAAGTTGGGCCATGCCTTTGTCCTCTTGGAACCGGACACTTCAGTCAATCAAGGGATCATCTGCATACTTATGTTATGGGAGTTGCAGTCCAAAACATCTGGAGTGAGGGCTGAAGTTGGGCCAAGCCATTGTTCTCTTGGAAGTGGGCACTTCAGTCAATCAAGGGATCACCTGCATACCCACGTTATGGGAGTCGAAGTCCAAAACACCTGAAGGGAGGGTCCAAGTTGACCCATGCCTTTGTCCTCTTGGAACTGTCCTCAGTCAATCAAAGCATGCTGGTCACTAAAGGACATTTAACCAACTATCAAACTCACAAGTTTTGTATTTGTCTGTTTGTTTGCTTTGTTCTGTTAGAAATGTAATATAATGGACTGGTTGCTCTGACACGACAAATAAATAGTCAATCAAAGGATTATCTGCATACCCACGTTGTGGGAGTTGAAGTCCAAAACACCTGGAGGGAGGGCCCAAGTTGACCCATAAAATCATAGAATCAAAGAGTTGGAAGAGACCTCCTGGGCCATCATCCAGTCCAACCCCTTTCTGCCAAGAAACAGGAAAAATGCATTTAAAGCACCCCTGACAGATGGCCATCCAGCCTCTGCTTAAAAGCTTCCAAAGAAGGAGCCTCCACCACACACTGAGAGTCCCACTGCTGAACGGCTCTCACAGTCAGAAAGTTCTTCTTAATGTTCAGATGGAATCTCCTTTCTTGTAGTTTGAAGCCATTGTTCCTTGTCCTAATCTCCAGGGAAGCAGAAAACAAGTTTGCTCCCTCCTCCATGCCTTTGTCCTCTTGGAACTGGACACTTCAGTCAGTCAAGGGATCATCTGCATACCCACGTTATGGGAGTTGGAGTCCAAAACACCTGGAGCGAGGGCTGAAGTTGGGCCAAGCTATTGTCCTCTTACAACTGGACACTTCAGTCAACCAAGGGATCATCTCCATACCCACATTGTGGGAGTTGAAGTCCAAAACACCTGAAGGGAGGGTCCAAGTTGACCCATGCCTTTGTTCTCTTGGAACTGGACACTTCAGTCAGTCAAGGGATCATCCGCATACCCATGTTATGGGAGTTGGAGTCCAAAACACCTTGAGGGAGGGCTGAAGTTGGGCCAAGCCTTTGTTCTCTTGGAAGTGGACACTTCAGTCAATCAAGGGATCATCTGCATAACAACATTGTGGGAGGTGAAGTCCAAAACGCCTGGAGTGAGGATTGAATTTGGGCCAAACCTTTGTCTTCTTGGAACTGGACACTTCAGTCAATCAAGGGATCATCTGCATACCCACATTGTGGGAATTTGAGTCCTAAACACATGGAGCAAGGGCTGAAGTTGGGCCAAGCCTTTGTTCTCTTGGAAGTGGACACTTCAGTCAATCAAAGGATCATCTGCATTCCCATGTTGTGGAAGTGGAGGTCCAAAACACCTGGAGTGAGGGCTGAAGTTGGGCCAAGCCTTTGTCCTCCTGGAACTGGACACTTCAATCAACCAAGGGATCACTTCCATACCCACATTGTGGGAGCAGAAGTCCAAACACCTGCAGGGCTGAGGTTAGCCCATGCCTTTGTCCTCTTGGAACTGGACACTTCAGTCAGTCAAGGGATCATCTGCATACCCACGTTATGGGAGTTGAAGTCCAAAACACCTGGAGGGAGGGCCCAAGTTGACCCATGCCTGATATAGTCAGTGAAGACCCATGTAATGCAATGCAGGTATGTGTGCAAATGCAAACGTGGTGCACTTTTATCCTGTCAGCTGGCAAACCTGTTTGACGTCCTCCAATGACATTGTGAGACAAGAGATGTCTTTCCCACTAACGGATTCAATGGATGTTGTTTACGGTTTGTAAATATATATATGGCAGTGTAGATCCAGCCTTACAGAACCTGGGAGGAATGTGGATCTGAGAACCACACAAAGGTCCCTCTCCATGTTCTCATATGTTTCCCACCTGGATGCAAGGTGGAAGGTGAGAGATGGGTCCCATTCCCCCCAAAGGATCCCTGCTCGTCCTTCCCTGTTTTGTTCCTCGTCCGCTGGATGCAGCCAAAGCGCGAAGAGAGGAGAGGCGAGGCGAGGCGAGCAGGCCTCCCGGCTTTGCGTTTCACGTTCATAGGAACTGACATATGGCATGATTTTATTTTAATTTTTTTAGGACGTTCTTGCAGTTCCCAAGGCAGCTTTGACGTGGTTATTAATACTAACATAATTTTGTGATGATTAGAGCACACAATTAAGGGCTATTAATAATGACACAAATAATGACATTTTAAGGCCTCATTTTAATTTGAGTAATACTCTGTCTGGTGGTATTGAAGCAGCGCTGTCTGGCGCCATTAGCGCGTGCCGAGGGGCCCGCACCCCATCGGACCATCCCTCACAACAGGGGTCCCCTCCCGGCAAGGGGGCCGAGGCTGGGTCCAGCGCAACCCATGGCGGTTCAGGGTCACAGGTCTCCCTTGCTTCTCTTCCTTCTTTCCTTCCTTCCTTCTTCCTTCCTTCCTTCCTTCCTTCCTTCCTTCCTTCCATTTCCTCACTTCCTTCCTTCCTTCCTTCCTTCCTTCCTTCCTTCCTTCCTTCCTTCCTTCCTTCCTTCCTTCCTTCCTTCCTTCTGTTTCCTCACTTCCTTTCTCCCTTTCAACTCTTCCTTCCCTCTCTGTTTCCTATGTTTCTCTCTCCTTTTTTTCTCTTCTTTCCCTCTCCATTTCCTCCCTTCCTTTTTCTCTTTCTCTTTCTTCCCTCTCTGTTTCCTACCTTTCTCTCTCCCTTTCTTCTCTTCCTTCCCTCTCTTTCTTCCTCCCTTTCTTTCCTTCTTCCCTCTTCATTTCCTCCCTTTCTCCTTTTTTCTCTTCCTTCCCTCTATCTTCTACTTTCTTTCTCCCTTCCTTCTCTCTCTGTTTCCTCCCTTTCTCCCTTTTCTCTCCCTTCCCTCCATCTCCTACTTTCCTTTCTTTCTCCTTTTCTTCACTTCCTTCCCTCTCAGTTTCCTCCCTTTCATTCTCCCTTTCTTCTCTTCCTTTCCTCTCTTTCCTCTCTTCCTTCCCTCCCTTTTTTCTCTTTCTTCCTCCCTCCCTTCCCTTCCTTCTCTTTCTGTTTCCTCCCTTTCTTCACTTCCTTCCCTCTCTGTTTCCTCACTTTCTCCTTTCTTCTTTTCCTTCCTTCTCTTTTTCCTACCTCCTTTTTCTTGCTTGCTTTTTTCTTTTTCTTCATGTCTTTCTTCCTTTCTCCCTCCCTTTGTTTTGCTGGAAGCAAGAATGAGGTATAAAAGGTTCCCTCCATTTTGGGGGAAAATAGAGAGAGAAGAGGAAAAGGAAGACAAGTTGAGAAACAAGAGGGATGAGGCAGGGATCCCTCTGGTTTGGAGAGAGAGAGAGAGAGAGAGAGAGAGAGAGAGGAAAGGAGCAAGGGGAGGGTGGTGGTTGTGGCATGGCACAAATGGGCACAACCTTGAAGGGCCGGACGTGGCCCGCGGGCCGTAGTTAGGGGCCCCCTTCTCTAGATGAACCTCATGAAAGGATCAGAGGGCAACGCTGAGGGTTGCAAAATACAGAGGGAGCAGAGAGAAGTCCCTCCCCAAAGGACACTTCCCAAATATGCCATTCTTTCCAGCTTCTCATTTCAGTCTAGCTCCTCTTTCCTTTCCTATGGCACTTCTTCCCCAATCGCTGGGTTGTTGTTGCGGACGCATTGTCACGCAGAGAAACAAGCCCGGGCAGCGCAAAGCTTGCAAACCGCAAGAATGCAATTACAGGCCTTTGTCAATAAAACCTGGGTCTCTTTCCTTAAAAAACCCTCCATGCATAATGAAAAATGTAACACCAAGCAATGAGGGGCAAATCCACAAACTCCTCCATGCACGTTCAAAGACAGCCATGCAAAATGCTCTTTCTAGGCTCAATGGAGGCAGAGGGACCATTTGGGAGAAGACAATGGTTTCCCATTGAAGGTTGCGGAAGCAGAGTTACACAACGGACTGAGGACTGGATTACATATTGGATTGCACCAAGATGACATTCAGCACAAAGGCTGCCAAGCGGCATGAGCAATAGCCAACTCCAGGCATGGAGACTGTTGCCACAGAACCCCAGTGTAGGACCTCTGCTTGTGTGTGTGTGTGTGTAGGCATGCAACGCCAATATATTGACACATGGAAAGTTTGTTCTCCCAGTTGTCAATTATGCTTACTCGGGAATACCATAAAAGTAGGTCTTATTGGAGCTGGAGAAGGGAGGAAACAGGTCTTATCAGAGCTGGCAAAGGGTGAAAACAGGCCTTATCACAGCTGGAGGAGGGAGAAAACAGGCTTTATTGGAGCTGGAGAAGGGATATATCAGACCTTATTGGAGAAGGGAGAAAACAGGCCTTACTGGAGCTGGAGAAGGGAGAAAACAGATCTTATGAGAGCCAGAGAAAGGAGAAAGAAAGCCTTATCACAGCTGGAGGAAGGAGAAAACAGGTCTTATTGGAGCCGGAGAAGGGAGAAAACAGGTCTTATTGGAGCCGGAGAAGGGAGAAAACAGGCCTTATTGGAGCTGGAGAGAGAAAACAGGTTTATTGAAGCTGGAGAAGGGATATAATAGACCTTATTGGAGAAGGGAGAAAACAGACCTTATTGGAGCAGGAGAAGGGAGAAAGAAAGCCTTATTAGAGCTGGAAAAGGGCAAAAACAGGCCTTAGCTGGAGAAGGGAGAAAGTAAGTCTTATTGGAGCTGGAGAAGGGAGAAAATAGATCTCATTGGAGTTGGCAAAGGGAGGAAACAGGCCTTATCGGAGCTAGAGAGAGAAAACAGGCTTTATTAGAGCTGGAGAAGGGATATAACAGACCTTATTGGAGCAGGAGAGAGAAAACAGGCTTTAATGGAGCTGGAGAAGGCCAAATACAGATATTATGAGAGCTGGAGAGAGGAGAAAGAAAGTCTTATCACAGCTAGAGAGAGAAAACAGGCTTTATTGAAGCTGGAGAAGTGAGATGACAGATCTTATTGGAGAAGGGAGAAAACAGGGCTTATCAGAGCTGGAGAAGAGAGAAAGTAGACCTTCTTGGAGCTGGAGAGAGAAAACAGGCCTTACTGGAGATGGAGAAGGAAGAATACAGGGCGTATTGGAGCTGAAGTGAGAAAATAAGCCTCATTGGAGTTGGAGAAGAGAGAATGTAGGTCTTCTCAAAGCTGGAGAAGGGAGAAAGTAGCTGAGCAGCGGTCACATCGAGACCTGAGCAACACTGGGTATATAGATGCTAATAGGCAATACAATGGGTGCTATATTGCAACTTTTTTGTGATGCCCCATTGTGCTGCTCCATAGCCTTTGGCTTCTTCCTAATGGTGGAGCAGACCTACTTCCCGCAATAGAAAAGGCCCTTCTCTTCTCCTTCTTCTCCTTGGCTTGTGAGGGCCCAGGGGAGGTGTGGACCCGTCCGCCCACCCCGTTTCTCCCAGGGAGAGAAGGAGGCCTGGGCTTGTCGCATTTCTAGCCGGCCAGTCCAAGAGCACGAGAGATCCAAGTCATTGCTGTCTCCCCTGATGGCAACTCCCTTGTCGCTTAGGATGCAAGCCGCGTCCCTGCCAAAAGCCTTGCAGCTGCGTGGAGCAATTCAGAAATTGCCTTGTTGGACGACAACGTGCCAATTTCTCCAATCTACAGCCATTTCCAGTATTACAGGCTGTGCAACTAAGCCAGGGAGGGGGCCCGCTTCTCTGGGGAGCCAGGATTGCATCCAAAGTGGCTGTTAGCCCACATTAGCACAGCACGGCCCCTTCTGGAGTGGGGCTTGGTGGGGCTGGCTCGGAGCAGGAGCAGGAACAGAAGCAGGGGGAGGCTCTTGCCCTGGGGTCGCCTTCAAGATGGAGACGGGTGGAGGGCATTGGGTCCCTTGAGAGCACACCTACGATAAAGGTTCCTGCTCCTGGCATTGCAACATCCAACTCCCTTAAGCCCTTCTGTCTGCCCAGCCCACAAAAAGTAGGCAATGCAGGATGCATCCCTGAAGACTAAAATGATAAAAGGTCTGAAGAACAAGCCCTATGAGGAGCGGCTTAAGGAGCTGGGCATGTTTAGCCTGAAGAAGAGAAGGCTGAGAGGAGTATGATAGCCATGTATAAATATGTGAGAGGAAGCCACAGGGAGGAGGGAGCAAGCTTGTTTTCTGCTTCCCTGGAGACTAGGACATAATGGAACAATGGCTTCAAACTACAAAGGAGATTCCATCTGAACATTAGGAAGAACTTCCTGACTTTGAGAGCCGTTCAGCAGTGGAACTCTCTGCCCCGGAGTGTGGTGGAGGCTCCTTCTTTGGAAGCTTTTAAACAGAGGCTGGATGGCCATCTGTCAGGGGTGATTTGAATGCAATATTCCTGCTTCTTGGCAGAATGGGGTTGGACTGGATAGCCCATGAGGTCTCTTCCAACTCTTTGATTCTATGATTCTATGATTCTATTGTTTTCTGCAGCTCCAGGGACAAGGACACAACCGAGAAATGGCTTCAAGTTGCATCCAAGTGGAACATTTGGAAGAGTGTCCTGATGGGGAGAATATCCTTTCTTCCTGGGCGTCTGAGGGAGTCATAGAAACATAGAGTTGGAAGCGACCCCATGGGCCATCTACTCCAACCCCATGGCATGCAGGAAAAGCACTATCAAAGCCTTCCCAACAGATGGCCATCTAACTTCTGAAGAAGGAGGAGGAAGAGGAGGAGGAGGAGGAGGAATTGGAAGAGATCCCATGGGCCATCTAGCCCAATCCCGTGGTATGCAGGAAATGTACAATCAAAGCACTCCTGACAGATGGCCATCCAGCTTCTGCTGAAGGAGGAGGAGGAGGAGAATTGGAAGAGCCCAGATGGGTAGTCCAACCCTCTTGTGCAGGACTCCTTTGGATGCAGACCTAAATCCCATTGGCTTTTTTCAGGTGCTGCATCACACTCTTGGCTCATGTTGAGCTTGTTCGTTTTCACATGTAACTCTGTTGTGGAGTCAGCCATCACCCACCCTGTAGCTTTGCCTTCAAAGCACCCCCGACAGATGGCCATCCAGCCTCTTATTAATTCATCCTTGTTGGAATTCATTGTGTGCATTTTGGCCAATCAGCTCTCTCATTTGTTAAGGTCACTTTGAATCCTGATCCTGCCCTCTGGATTATTAGTCATCCTTCCTCATTTGGTCCCACCTGCAGACTTGAAAAGAAGCACCCCCTCTGAATTTTAATCCAAGTCATGAATAAAGATATGGAACACAACGGAGACCCTCTTTATGGCACCCAAATAGTCACTTCTTTCCAGGATGAAGAAGAGGAGCCATTGATGAGAAGCACCCTTTGGGTTCGGTCATTTGAGCAATGACAGAGTCTGGAGGTTCTAAGTCAAGCTTGGATGGATGACCATCGGTCAGGAGGGCTTGGGTGGACTGGATGACCTTTGCGGGGGGGGGGGGGGGGGGGTTCTTTGTGCTTCTAGATCAGGCCTGGATCAACTTCAGCCCTAGCTCCTCCTCATTGATGGTTCCTCTTCTTCAGGGTGAAAAGGAAGAGGCCAAGGCTGTTAGGAATTGTGGGAGTTGAAGTCCAAAACACCTGGAGGGAGGGTCCAAGTTGGTCCATGTCTGTGCTATGAGTAGGTGGTCCTCATACTGAAGGAATGGTGGGCGTTGAGGCCCAAAACACCTGGAGGGAGGGTCCAAGTTGGGCCATGCCTGTTCTAGATGGCCGTTGGGGTCCCTTCCTTCTGCCAACCTGGCTCTTCTCTTGCCAGCCTCCTTGCTTGCATTCCCCGCTTTGCTCCAGGTGTCCATGCTCTCCACCCAATCGGAGCCGCAGAAGATGCCTCCTTGCTCCTTTGCCAGAACGTGTCTCTTTCTCTCTGTCCACCTCCTTCCTTCTGCTTTCTTGACAGCCAGACGGAGAAGCAGGAGGAAGAGGAAGAGGAGGAGGAAGCGAGGAAGGCTCCCTGTTGCACAGGTGTCTGTTGCCAGGCAACCCAACCTTGCCAGGGAGGCTCTCTGTTGCTTGTTGCTCGACGGCTGGGTGGATAACGGTCGCGGTTCGAGCCCACTTCCACTGGTATGGGGTACAGGGAGTTGTAGTTTCACAAGGTCATCAGCCTGCTCTGCCAAAGAGTGCAGGTGCCTTTCCAACAGCAATGATCCCTTGTTTCCAGAGCCTTCACCTTTGCCAATCGGACTGCATTCATTCTACTGTATACAACGTAAACCTCCATCTTTGAGGCTGAGATGTTACATCACACTCCTTTTGTTTTGGAGGGTTGCAGCACAGACGTTGCGAGGCGCCTTCGTTGGTGGCCTGCCTGTGTTCATCATTTATCTCTTCTCTGCCTGGATGTGCGACAGCAGCGTGCTCGTTTGGCATTCGAGAAATCTCCGGCATTTGTCAACACACATGTTCTTTAAATTATATCCTTGGGATAAGAGGGGATAACGCATGCTATAAAAAAAAAAACCAAAACATTTTCTCCAAGGTTTCTGTTCCAAGGCTACCATCCATTATTCAATGGTCAGAAGGTTTTTCTGCTTTAGCAAAACATTCGCATGCATTTTGCAAATGCCAATGTCCTAAAAGTGGGAGGGGGGATTTGGACATTTTCCAAAACCTAGATTTCCAAAACGTATTGTGGAAATATGCGTATATTAATGCATCTGCCTGGCTCACATTTACACCCTATGTAGCCATTTGCCTTCTTGTTTCTGTAATAATAATAATAATAATAATAATAATAATAATAATAGTAGTAATAATGATTCCAGTTACCTGCCTCTCCTCATTAGATAGTTCAATAGAAACACTTTAAAAGCTAGATATGAACATGTTGGTGGTCAGTGACATTCAAGACATAGAGAAGGAAGACATGGATGAAGTGTTGACCCCTGAAAAGCTGACATTTAGCTCCCTTTGGAAAAGTAAAGGTGGCCACATCACAAATGACTTGAAACCATAATAGGATGGCACGACTCTCCATATCAGTATCAGGATTCCAGCCATATCTTCCTGCTGCATAAGGAATCCTGTTGGACATAGTTTGACTGTAATTCAAGTTCACTTGAACTGTCATGGCTGAATGTTATGAAATCCTGGGAGTTGTAGTTCACAAGGTCCCTGGCCTTCTCTGCCCAAGAGTGCAGGTGCCTCTCCAAACTACAACTGCTAGAATCCCATAGCATTCAGCCATGGCAGTTCAAGTGGGGTCTGTTATCCAAAATTATGAATTATGAAAAACAGTTGAGACATAAAGAGAGCCCACATTGCCTTCTCTAATTTGTCGTGTGATAATCTACCTTGGCAGCCACCTCTCCACCAAAGTCAACATTGACACCAAAATACAACACTGCCTGAGCTCTGCAAGTGCAGCATTTTTCTGAATGAAGCAAAGAGTGTTTGAGGACCGGGACATGCGTAGGAAGACCAAGGTGCTTGTCTAAAAAGCTATTGTCCTCCTAACCCTGCTATACGCCTGCGAGACGTGGACGGTCTACAGACGTCACATGCAACTCCTGGAACGATACCATCAGTGCTGCCTCCAGAAAATCCTGCAAATCTCTTGAGAAGACAGGCGGGGAAATGTCAGCGTGCTGGAAGAAGCAAAGACCACCAGCATTGAAGTGATGGTCCTCTGCCATCAACTCCGCTGGACCGGCCACTTTGTCCAGATGCCCGACCACTGTCTCCCAAAGCAGTTGCTCTACTCCAAACTCAAGAATGGAAAACGGAATGTTGGTGGACAGGAAAAGAGATTGAAAGATGGGCTCAAAGCCAGCCTTAAAAACTCTGGCATAGACTCTGAAAACTGGCCAGGGAAACCCTGGCCCTTGAGCGCTGCAGTTGGAGGTCAGCTGTGACCAGCAGTGCTGCAGAATTTGAAGAGGCACAAATGGAGAGAAATGTGCCAAGAGGAAGGCGCATCAAGCCAACCCCGACTGGGACCGCCTCCCACCTGGAAGCCGATGCCCCCACTGCAGGAGAAAATGCAGGTCAAGAAGAGGGCTCCAGAGTCACCTACGGCCCTACCCTGGAGGATAATCCTACACGAACAACGAGGGATTGCCTAAGTAAATAAGTCATGAATTTCCTTGGAATGTTACTTTACCAAACCCCAGACTCCAAGAAGTTATTCTCCAGTGATCATAATCTCTTCACAACACACCAGGAAATTCTGGGGGAAACACACACAATGGGCTTGCTTAATAGCCCCTGGTCCTTTTTCCTATTTTATGTGATATGATCTTGATCATCTCTGGGAACATTTCCTCCTCTATGCCCCCAAACCAGGCCCACTCATACAGCACTCATTGAAATGTCCAGCACTTTAAGCACCCTTTGTTTACTTGGATGGACACTCATTGTATTGCCCAGAGCTGGAATATCAAGCCCCATTTCAGCCCGTTATCTCCTGCCCAACGGCATTCCTTTCCAACCATGCTCCTCTCTGGGGTGGATCAATAAATGGGCACAAATCTTTAAATAATCCCAAATAGATTACTGCAATGCACTCTACTTGGGGTTGCCTTTGAAGACTATTCGGAAACTTCAACTAGTCCAATGGGCGGCAGCCAGATTGCTCACCGGAGTGCCATACAGGGAGCATACCACCCTGATGCTATGCCAGTTCCACTGGCTGCCGGGCCATTTCCGAGCACAATTCAAAGTGCTGGTCTTGGCCTATAAAGCCCTATACGGCTCCGACACAGCTTACTTGTCCGAACGTATCTCCTTCTACGTTCCTCCTCCTAGTTTAAGATCCACTGGGGAGGCCCTGCTCTTGGTCCCACCGGCCTCACAAACGCGTCTGGCGGGGACGAGGGACAGGGCCTTCTTGGTGGTGACCCCCCCGCTTGTGGAATTCGCTCCCCAGTGAGATTAGATRGGCATCCTCCCTCCTTTCCTTTAGGGAAAGGAGGYAGGTTTTGGAACCAGGCTTTTGTCTAGTAGGCGCAGCACCACTTTGGGCWCTGAATTGGACCATGATTGTTATGATAATGGAAATGGCTATGTAACTGTATAATTAATGTTTTTGTTTTTAACCTTTAGTATATTTGTGGTTTTATATTGTTATATTGATATTGCGGCATCGAATTGTTGCCAATGTTAGGCGCTTTGAGTCCCCCCTTGGGGGGGGGGGGGTTGAGAAGGGCGGGTTAGAAATGCTGTAAATAAATAAATAAATAAATAAATAAATAAATAATCCYATGACAGTTTATTACATTTTCCCACTGCAACGAAGACTAACCAGCGATGGTGTTGGACAGAGCACTAGACRAGTGGTTCTCAACCTTCCTAATGCCGTGACCCCTTAATACACTTTCTCATGTTGTGGTGACCCCCAAACCATCACATAATTTTCATTCCAACTTCATAACTGTAATTTTGCCACTGTTATGAATTGTAATGTAAATATCACATGTGCAGGATGTATTTTCATTCACTGGACCAAATTTGGCACAAATACCCAAAACATCCAAATCTGAATACTACTGGGATTGGGAGAGGGATTGATTATGTCATTTGGGAGTTGTAGTTGCTTTCATTTATAGTTCATCTACAATGAAAGAGCATTCTGAACTTGAACAAACTTGGCACACAGGACTCCCATGATCAACAGAAGATACTGGAAGGGTTTGATGGCCATTGACCTTGAGTTTTGGAGTTGTAGTTCACCTACATCCAGAGAGCACTGTGGACTCAAACAATGATGGATCTGGACCAAACTTGGCATGAATACTCAATATGCCCAAATGT
Source organism: Anolis sagrei ordinatus (assembly GCF_025583915.1). Taxonomy (NCBI): domain Eukaryota; kingdom Metazoa; phylum Chordata; class Lepidosauria; order Squamata; family Anolidae; genus Anolis; species Anolis sagrei. The sequence goes on along the minus strand of NW_026847882.1, from coordinate 45,034,066 downwards.
GAACAATGGTGGCATTTGGGGAAAATAGACATTGACAGTTGAGATTTATAGTTCACCTACAATCAAAGAGCATTCTGAACCCCACCAATGATAGAATTGGCCCAAACTTCCCATGCAGAACCCCCATGACCAACAGAAAATACTGTGTATCCTGAAGGTCTTTGGCGACCCCTCCGGCACCCCCTCATGACCCCCCCCAGGGGTCCCGACCCCCAGGTTGAGAAACACTGCACTAGACCAACCATGGATGCCTATGTGGACACTTTCTGAACCAATCAGGAGTGAGTGTGGGACTCTTGAATAACTCTCAAAACATAATAAATACGTTCTGTTTCCACAACTGAGGTGTATCAATCCGCTGGAGTGCTGTCTCTGCCGACATCCTCATTGGCCATTGAGAACAAAGCCTCTGATTTTGCTTTCAACCCATTTGGCCTTCTGGGAAGCTTGACACGCAAGATCCTGAACCCATGGCTTTTGCTGAACTTGCAATTCACAAAACAATGCATTCATTCTGCAGCGTGGAACCAGGCTTTTGGCCCTGCCTGGCTTCTCCTCCGTCTCGGCTGGCTCACCTCTGGCAACGAGGCCATTGTTTGGCTCAAGGAGGGGCTTCCAGCTGCTCTGCGTGCGTTTGGAGATGTACGCCCGAGGAGAGGCAAGCGCCCCTGCTGTTTCCTCCATGAGCTCAATGTATTGTAAATAAGTAATGTTGTTTTGATGGAGGGGAAGCGGAGCGGTCCACGGCGGCTTTGTCGACTCCTGTTCTGTTGGCTGCTGCGACACAAAGTCAGAGAACCAGGGAACGGTGAGGATGCTGACCTACTAAGACGGGCAATGTTGGATTCTACGGAGGCATCCACGCTGTCGGATAAATGCAGTCATCTCTGACATCTCTGTCTGTCTTCCTCGGTTTGAACCAGGCTTTGCCCAGATTGGCGTTTCGGGACTGTTTCCATCAAAGGCTCAGTCCTGAAGGCTATCAATGGGCAGCAAGGAGAAGTCTGAGAAAGGAAGAAAGAAAGGGCGAAAGATCAAGAGTGTCCACATGGACCAGGCGCCTCCTGAACTGACTGCAGATGAGAGGGAAGGAGGGGCCAGGAAATCCTTTTGGCTCCCGTACCATGGGAAGTCTGACTTGGCCATGGTAGTCCACGCTCTGGTTACATCCCGCCTAGACTACTGCAATGGTCTCATGGGGTTGCCTTTGAAGACGGCTCGGAAGCTCCAACTAGTCCAACGCTCAGCAGCCATGATTCTAACAGGAGCGGAGCGCAGGGAGCATACAACCCCCCTGTTGCGCCAACTCCACTGGCTACCGATTTGCTACCGGGCTCAATTCAAAGTGCTGGCGTTGACCTTTAAAGCCCTAAACGGTTCCGGCCCAAGCTACCTATCCGACTGCATCTCTGCCTATGAACCCACCAGGACTTTGAGATCTTCCGGGGAGACCCTGCTCTCGATCCCGCCTGCAACACAGGCACGGCTGGCGGGGACGAGAGATAGGGCCTTCTCGGTGGTGGCTCCCTGTGGAACGCCCTTCCCACAGACATTAGATTAGCACCATCTCTAATGGTATTCCGCAAAAAAGTAAAGACCTGGTTATTTGTGCAGGCGTTCGAATAATTAGTGCAATGAATGGTAATGACATAGGAATGGAACAATGGATGACGAATCTGGATCGTGTTTTTAGTGATGAGACGCTAGTGAATGGTTATTATAGTAATTGTGTACTAACTGTGTATTAGATTAGGTTGTTAAGGAACTGGTTTTTTATATTGGTGCATTGAATTTTTGCTGTTTCCTGTGTGTTGTGAACCGCCGTGAGTCGCCTCCGGGCTGAGAACAGCGGTATAGAAGTAAAGTAAGTAAGTAAATAAATAAATAACATCTTTAGCAAGCTCAAGCCTTCATTCCTGGAGATGCTCCTTGGCTTTGAGGAGCCCCTTGCCCATCCCTTGTTCACCTGCTGATCTTCGGCATCTTCTGAGAGAAAGATAGAGGAGAAAAACCCAGGAAAAATAAGTCTCCTCTCTTGGGGCTTAATCCCTTGTTGAGGGGAAATGGAGAACTCCGTAAGCCGCTTAGGAGGACATTTTCCACAAAGAGGCGCCTGGTGAGAAAAGCTCGGAAGAAACCATGTATTACGGCCCCAAATTTCGGGAGGTCTATATTTAAAATCAAGGCAGGAGGCTCGTTCCCGTTGTATTAGAGCTGCTTTTTCCCGAGGAGGAGAAGCAGCGGGACTGAGCGGAGGTTAAAGGCCCTCATTTATCACCGTTCGGGAAATCGGCCTCAGACGAGGCTTTATCTGTTTTTGAATAACTTCCCAGAGACCGAGGAAGATGCCACAGATGCAAGAGAAACGAGAGAGAAAGAGAAAGAGAGAGAGAGAGAGAGAGAGAGCGCATCCAGAGGGACAAAGTGGCACTCAATGTAATATTCTGAGAATCACGGAGAGACCAAGGATAGGCAATGCACCCCGTCTTTGGAGGTGCTTCTAGACATGTTCATTTGGACACATAATGACATGATGGCAATAGTCTTGGACAGGAATGATGTGTGATTGTCCAACTTTATTCTCCATCTTCATCACTATGATACTTCATCTTGTTGATGGGAAGCTTCCCACCGGAGTGGAAACCATCTATCGGACAGATGGCAAGCTATTCAACCTCAGCAGACCGAAAGCCAAAACCAAGGTTACAACAACATCTGTTATAGCACTCCAGTATGCTGATGACAACGTTGTCTGTGCACATTCAGAAGACCTACAAGCCACTCTAAACACCTTTGCAGAAGCATACAAGAAGCTCAGCCTTTGATTGAACTTCCTTGAACCTCTGTAAGTTGGATAGCAAGTGTTCCAGAAGCAAGTAAAATACAGCAGACTCCTATCTCAGCCAACACATGTGCTTCAACCCATCTATCAGCAAAGTCCAACTGCCAGCATCTGACCTTATCTATACACTCTTTAGTAAACTCTTGGATTTAGGTTTACATCCAAAATATCTGGAGGCTTTAATCTTCACAGTTGCAATATATACAAATACACAAACAGGATACTTCATTCCTTGTACTTGTAAACAATCAGAGTTATCAATTAGTCACATACATGCAGATACTCAGAGAGAGTCACACAGGAGAGAGAAAGATGGATTCCTTCCTCCTCCTTATATAGCCAGCCACCTGCTGACAGATCATCAGTTACGGTCACTGGCTGGTGCAACCCCTTTGCCATAACCCTCACCTGGTGACCCAGGCATCACCACACCCCCTTAGGTATTGCATCATGACATTCACAGTAATGCGCAGGCACACTCAATCTTGCACATGTTCGCCAAACAGTTTTTTTCTTCCCATGAGTAGAAACACTTTCCCATTTCTGTCTGACATCCCTTGTGCCCAATTGTCACATCGCTCCGCAAAGATGCTCACCGTTTCTTTGATGTGGGCTCTCGGTCTATCTTTGACATCACAAATGAGCTCGAAAGAGGGAGGCTGAAGAGACGCGGGTTGAACCCCGGCAGAAGGGCCAAGCACCGGAAGGGCTCTCCCTTTCATGCCTCCTCTCTCATTTCTGGAAGGAAAACGGGTGCCATTTGTACAAATTGCCCTCCAACTCTCAACCGGGAGAGAAAAGCCACCGCCATCCTCCCCGCCTTTCATGTTCACAGGATTCTCTTTGGCTCCTTGCTGCGCCCAGAGCCAAATCTCTGGGGAAGGAAGGCCAGCCCTTGTCAGACTTCTGCAGAGACAAATTGCTCCCCGCGTCCTGAGGTTACCTCTTCCGTCTCCAACACTCACCTGTCCCTCAAAGGTGAGCCAAAGGCACATCTTTCGCTCTTCCAGGTTACCTCTTCCGTCTCCAACACTCACCTGGAAGAGCGAAAGATGTGCCTTTGGCTCACCTTTGAGGACAGGTGACTTCTTCCTTTGGGAGATCCATGTTGCACCAGGAAACACACACACACACACACACAACAATTAAAGGCTTGGGAGACTAATTGGTTTTGAAATGAACGTCCACGGCTTTTAATTGTTGCAGCTTCTAACGTGGTTTGAGCAGTCAACTTTGGAAAGATGTTTTTATCTTGTTTAAATAATTAATGGTCATGACGTGGAAGAGTTTTAATTGTTTACACTGTGCGGCACCTTGGAATCCCCCGACAAGGGGTGGTATGTAAATATTTCACTATTCGAAGAAATGAGATACGGTAGGCAATGATGGTGTGGGAGGGTGGGGGATAATAGATAGAGAGATAAGGATGAATAGATAGGTAGGTAGGTAGGTAGGTAGGTAGGGATGGATGGATGGATAGATAGATAGATAGAGATAGATAGATAGATAGATAGATGATAGATAGATCACATGTTGGAGAGAGAGATTATATGATGGAAGGAAGGAAGGATAGATGATGGAGATAGAGATAGGGGGATTATATGATGGATGGATGAATGGGTGGATAGATATAAATAGATAGATAGATAGATAGATAGATAGATAGATAGATAGAGATGGATAGATAGATTATATGATAGAGATGGAGGGATTATATGATGGATGGATGGATGGATGGATGGATGGCTAGATAGATAGATAGACAGATTATATGATAGAGGTGGAGGGATTATATGATGGATGGATGGATGGATGGCTAGATAGATAGATAGATTATATGATAGAGATGGAGGGATTATATGATGGATGGCTGGATGGATGGATGGATGGATGAGATGATAGATAGATAGATAGATAGATAGATAGATAGATAGATAGATAGAGATGGATAGATAGATTATATGATAGAGATGGAGGGATTATATGATGGATGGCTGGCTGGCTGGATGGATGGATGGCTAGGTTGATGATAGATAGACAGATAGAGATGGATAGATAGATTACATGATAGAGATGGAGGGATTATATGATGGATGGATGGATGGATGGCTAGATAGATAGACAGATTATATGATAGAGGTGGAGGGATTATATGATGGATGGATGGATGGATGGCTAGATAGATAGATAGATAGATAGATAGATAGATAGATAGATAGATTATATGATAGAGATGGAGGGATTATATGATGGATGGATGGATGGATGGATGGATAGATAGATAGATAGATAGATAGATAGATTATATGATAGAGGTGGAGGGATTATATGATGGATGGATGGATGGATGGATGGATGGATGGATGGATGGATGGCTAGATAGATAGATAGATAGATAGATAGATAGATAGATAGATTATATGATAGAGATGGAGGGATTATATGATGGATGGCTGGATGGCTGGATGGATGGATGGATGGCTAGATAGATAGATTACATGTTGGAGAAAGAGATTATATGATGGAAGGATGGATGGTTGGTAGATGATGGAGATAGAGAAAGAGAGGGGGATTAAATGATGGATGGATGGATGGATGGATAGGAGGAGATAGATAGATAGATAGATAGATAGATAGATAGATAGATTATATGATAGAGATGGAGGGATTATATAATAGATAGATAGGTAGATAGATAGACAGACAGCAATATAGAGATATAGATAGATAGATAGATAGATAGATAATATGATGGAGATAGAGAAAGAGGGGGGGGATTATATGATGGATGGATGGATGGATAGATAGATAGATTATATGATGGATGGATGCTAGGTAGATGAAAGAGAGAATAGGTAAAGCATGCTTAATGAGGTGGAGAGGTGAATGTTGCTAAAAATAAAGCTCCACTTTGGTTTTTGCCCAGATATATGAAAAGGTGGTGATGGTGGTGGTGCTGGTTGTTGTTGTCCCACTTTTTCTCTCTAAAAAGAGACCCAAAGTGGCCGGCAACACTGAAAACAATACAATTTAATTTACAAAAGCTACTTTGTTTTGGTATTATGTCTCACAAAGCTGCAGCCAAGAGGTCCAGAGGCATTGTCCCCAAAGCAAGGTCTCCCCCACTTTTAGTATTGATCTGTTTGCTGAGAAGACTGCCGGGTGTTTGCCATCGCCCATCACTTTGACTCAAGCGCAGTTGAAAGAGAGTGGGTACCGTTGCCTTGGCGGCCCTCTTTGATGAATGTATGACTTGTGATGGTTTTATTCTAGAGGTGTCTTGCAATGCTCCGAAAGCTACAAACAACCCAAAGCATCGCTTCCAGATTTGGGACTGCGCTGGAAGTTGCCATTTTTGCAAGGTGTGGGCTTGTGCGCCTCCTTCGTGTGTGTGCACCTGATGGATGGGCAGCCGCCCTGCCTTCTCTCCCTTCTTCTGCTTTTCCAAAGGAAGGAGAGCAGATGTGGGAGTGGGAGTGCGTTTGCACGTCAAGGAGCTGTCCGCGCTTGGCAGCCGGGCTCTGTTTGCATGGCCTCCTCTCCGCATTTGCACAACACTCTGGGGAAAGCACCGCCGAGGAGCATGGCAAGGCTGTCCTCGGGACAAAAGGAAACAATGACGCCCCAAAGACAGCTGTCCTTCTGCAGGAGGCTCTGGGAACTGTCACTCTGCAAAGTTGCACACATCACATGGAGCATGTTCCTTTCATTCTATTTCGCTATGGAACATGATTTTTGTTCCTGGGTTATCAATGTCATTCCCTTTCCTCCCCAAATAATAATTATTAAACACTTGCTAGTAAAGTAGGGAGGGGATGGGGGGACGAGGGAAGGAAAAGGAGAAATTGGGGGATGATAGATTAATTATTGGTTCGTTGCATCTTTACCAATTAGGTTGTGCATTTTGAGTGAATTGCTATCCAATACCAGAAGCCCCCATATCCATTTTCACGCACCTCCCAAAAATGGACGTGCTGCCGAATGGGCGTTTTGGTTCCGCATGTAAAAAAAGCAGCTCTTTTCAGCCCATTGGTGGCAATGGAAAACTCACGAAGCTCCCCATTCCCCTTTGGGAGCCTTTCCTTTCTTCCCTTCAAGGGAGCCTGGGTGTCAGCAACGGGGTTAAGGAAGCACCCTATCCTGCCCATTATGGGGATGGGGGAAATAAGAAAATGTTGAGATTAATTTCACAATTCAGCAGCAGATCAGTTGCACAACTTCAGCGCTTTCCAGTAGCTTCTTCCTGCACAGTATTTTCAGTCAACTGCTCCCACAGCCTGCAGTCACTCTGGAACCTTTTACAGACACTTGAGCACATGCCCGGCCATTGTCAGTTTTACTATTGTTTTCCCCTCCAATCTAGACGACACTACAAACTTACCACAGCACACGGTTATATCTTGTCTTAGCAGACAGGTTCTTTTAATCAATTACATAGAGCCTTCAATGAACAGCATCACAGCACAAGGAGAGAGAATACACTGTACATGACTTCCTTATATACAATTCTATACAATTACACATAGCAATCTCTGATTGGTTCCCAACTCATTGACTCAACTCAGACCCAGGATTACATCATTCACAATCACCTGGACTAGGCCAGAACACATTCCCCAAAGGATTCTCCATATACAATTAATGCATGACTCAGCATTTCCAATAGAAGCCCATTAGCTGTGCATGACTCAACTATATTACATTGCAATACATTGTAAAACCTGACACCCTTCCACACCCTTCATTAGGTAAAGGTAAAGGTTTTCTCTTGACATTAAGTCCATTCATGTCTGACTCTGTGGGTTGGTACTCACCTCCATTTCCATGCCAAAGAGCCGACATTGTCCATAGACACCTCCAAGGTCATGTGGCCAGCATGACTGCATGGAGCACTATTATCTTCCCGTAGAAGCGGTACCTATTTCACAACAGGAGTAGGCAAGCCATTGCACAAATCTTCTATCATGCACAACTATTTTCCATGTAATGGCGATACATGAAGAATGGCTGTCTCCATTGCACACTGGGAGAAGAAGCAAACATGGCATGCCCACAGTAGCCAAGCTGTTTCACATTCTTCTGTTGTGCACAATTATTTTCCATGTGATGGCATTACAGGAAGAATGGCTGTCTCTATTGCACAACAGGAGTAGGCAAGCCATTTCACATTCTTTTTTTTATACACAACTATTTTCCATGTGATGGCATTACAGGAAGAATGGCTGTCTCCATTGCACAATGGGAGAAGAAGCAAACATGGCATGCCCACAGTAGCCAAGCCATTGCACATTCTTCTGTTGTGCATAACTATTTTCCATGTGATGGCATTATAGGAAGAATGGCTATCTCTATTACATGACAGGAGTAGGCAAGCCATTTCACATTCTTTTTTTGTGCATAACTATTTCCCATGTAATGGCGTTACAGAAAGAACAACTGTCTCCATTGCACAATGGGAGAAGAAGCAAACACGGCATGGCAGGATTCAGTTCATAGTCCAACCATTGTGTCCCTCTGCGAGTGTAGATTTACCCTTCTCAAGGAGCTCGGTTTTCAAACTGCAATTCCCAGAACCCTTTGTGGAGGCCCCTGGGGCCCCTGGCTGTTGCACAATGACAAAGCTGGGCTCCCTCTTCCTTTTTTGCCTGCCCAGAATCGCTCCTTGGATGCCACCGGTGTGGGATTGTGCAGAAGAGCGACAATGGAGGAGAGAGTGCAGGCAATGGCAAATTGCCACCTCCGCCTGCCTCCCCTCCCAGCTGTCTGTCTAGACAGACATTTGCGCCTGGTGATGGATGTCAGGTGAGGCGGGGGCCCTCCGCCCCTTCTCTCTCTTGCAAATGGCCTCATTAGTTAAGGAGAAAAGGGGCGGAGGGAGCCCCAAATGGCTAAATCAATAGCTTGGTGTTGGGACAGCAAGGCTCGGATAATGGATGAGCTTCTCAAAGCTGTTCTCGGCAGCTGCAGGCGCATTAGGGGCTCCAGGCCAGGCATCCGAGGGAGAAGGAAAGCTACTCCCGGAACCATTGGGTTCCATTGATCCGGTCTCTGAAAGGATTCCCCATTGGGTGTCCAGTGTCCAATCTGGGAGCCATTGTCCACATTTGCAAAGATCTGTTGCCAAGGAAGAAGGGCTGCCCACTCCCATGTCTCTCCAAAATGCTCGTGGTGCCGCATTCCTCAGCATCTAGACCAGTGGTTCTCAACCTGTGGGTCCCCAGGTGTTTTGGCCTACAATTGTTTACCAGGTGTTAGGATTTCTGAGAGTTGAAGGCCAAAACATCTGGGGACCCACAGGTTGAGAATCACTGGTCTAGACCCATGGCATCCAATTTGAAGCTCATCTAACCAAGGATTATTACACTAGTATGTATCAACACCTTTAAAAAATAATTCTGTTCCTGGTTTGAAAGTGTTATTTCTTACTTAATTGTGCAGTCCTGACTTGGAAGTCGTTGTACTACTACTCCAGAACCTTCGTTTTTGTGACACAAAGCAGGTTGAATGTGTTGAGACTCGATGAGGAGATCTTCATTGGAAAACTAGAGCCAAATGTGCTATACCGGAGTGTCCTGCAAAAAACAAAGTTTGTGCAGTTTGATAACTTTTCCTGTGTTTTTATGGTAGAACCAATTAGGAAATGGCATTTATAACCCAGGAACAAAAAACTGCATTATGTACATAATCTTATGTGTAGCACCTTGGTGGTTTTGCATGTGTGAAGATGGGAAGGAGAACGAGGAGGAGGAAGTCAGTGAGGGAGAAAGCTGCCTGAGTGCACATTTCTTGGGAAACCTTTTTCATTTGGATGTAGAAGTCGGTGAAGATGTTCTGGCTGTGAGAGTCTAGCAAGACTCATACGTCCCATACTGAGAACGTGAGCGGGATTCATGCATTCAAGGGTCACCATAGGATGCCCTCTCCTTGCAACTTTGCATTGAGAGCGATTGTGTCTCCATCCTCACCCTGATTTCCCATCCTATGGAGCATTCAATGGCTCTTGGGTGGATGATTAGGAAGAACTTCCTGAGGGTAAGAGTGCAGAGTCCAATGGAGCCTTTCAAGCAGAAGATGGAAGGCTGCCTGTTGGAAGGCCTTGGGTGCTTGAGAGAATAGGGCTTGATTGGACAGCCTTTGGGGCCCCTTCTTATGGCCTAAGCCCAATGGCTATCTCCAACTAGAGTCTAATCACAGAATCCACAGGATTTACTTAAATGTTGATTTTTACGGTGAATGTTATAATATTGTATTCTGTTTTAGTCACTGATTTGCTTTGTTGATTTATTGATGGACTTGTTGGACTTGGCCTCGTGTAAGCCGCCCCGAGTCCCCTTGGAGAGATGGTGGCGGGGTATAAATAAAGTTGTTGTTGTTGTTATTATTGTTTTTGTTGTTGTTGTTGTTGTTGTTGTTGTTGTTGTTGCAATGACTGCTTTGGTCGGGACCTGCAAATGGGATTTCCCACCTATGTTTATTCTCAGCATGAGAAGGAGTCCCTTTCACTCTTTCTCAATCTCTTTCTTTCAAAATGGTTTCTTCCTCTTTTGCCCAACATGTTGAAGGACAAAAAGGAAAAAGGCGCAGGTGTGAATCAGGTATGGAAACACCCTTGTTGCAATTCTAATCATTCGGTTAGGTGTTTTTCAACCTAAAAATACTCAGTGTGGAATACATCTCACCACGTTAATGGATGTGGCTCTGAATGAAACATGCTGCATTATCACCAGATGTCTGCACCCTACACTGCTGGAGAAATTATACTATTTTGCTGGTATTGCAATACCTGATATTTGCTGGGAAGTAGCCGCCAATAATGAAAGGACAAAGTGACATTTCTGGCCCATCCTCTGTTTGGATATCAGCCAGCACACCAGTGCCTTAAATCATGACACAGCTTTCTAACATCCAAAGAGATGCTCACAGGAACACCTCAGCAAGTGAGAGTCCAAAAGTGGCAGGCTAAAACCTGGAACCTCAATCCATGGCTGATACCAGATGAGAGACTCCCTCCTGGGGACACAAAAGACTGGGTGACTTCGAAGGCGTTGAACAGACTGCCCTCTGGCACCACAAGAGCCAACCTTAAGAAGTGGGCCCACAAAGTGGAGTCCACAACATGCGAGTGCGGAGAAGAGCCAACCACAGACCACCTACTACAATGTTGCCTGAGGCCTTCCACATGCACAAGGGAGCCACATCAAGAGCACTCCAAGTGGCCAGCTTATGGTCAAAAGACATTTAACATAAAGCCAATATTTCAAACTTTGTGTTTTAAATGCATTTTAATTGTACCCTCAAGTTGCTTCTGACAAGATATATAACTAAACCCCCAAATCACCTCCTCAGGGCACCGATTGGCCAGGAACCGCTGCCGTCCCTAGCCCACCTCCTCCCTTCTCCATCAAAGCGGCTTCTCACCTGTTCTAGATATTGATTCCCTCCCTCCTTGTCTGTTTTTCTTTTCTTTTTAAAGACGGTGAATGTAAAATTAATTGACGAAATGGTGCGTGGAAGAGGAGGACGGGAGGGACACGTCGGCGTTCGATCCGCCGGCCAGTACATCTGTCAACCACCTTGCGAAGGCAAAGGGGAAATTGGGCTTGTGACGTGAGACCATCGAGGAGGAGGAGGAGGCCAAGCCCTGGAGCAAAACCGGATTCCCACCATCATTTCTATGCACGCAGTTATGGCCTGGGAGGCGATTTTTCTGAGCAATTGTGAGAAGTGTTCCCTCTTGCTTCCCCGAGTTGCTGTTTCCCATCCTAAGACACTATTCCTTCCTTTCCCCCTCCTTCCTTCCTTCCTTCCTTCCTTCCTTCCTTCCTTCCTTCCTTCCTTCCTTCCTTCCTTCCTTCCTTCCTTTCCCTCCTCCCTCCCTCCCTTCCCTTATCCTTTCCTTCCTTCCTTCCTTCCTTCCTTCCTTCCTTCCTTCCTTCCTCCTCCTGTTGCTCTTTCCTCCTTCCTTTTGCAAATTTGGTATTTCCTTGCCTGCTTGTCATATTTCCTACAGGATTGGGTGTTTAATTAAAATCATAATTAAAATTGATCTCCTCATTAGCATGCACCTGCTCCAGTGCTCACGTTCCAGAATCCCATTATCTGCTGAACATGTCAAGGCTGAAAGGCAAGGAGGACACCTCTCTCGGGTGGGAGGAAGGCAACACCTGGGGGGCAGCAAAGGTGGGTCCGAGGAGCGGCCTGGCGCACCACGAGCAGAACAAGGCTTCAGGGATGAATATTGAAGACCAGGAACATGGGAAAGGGGTCATACATATAAATAGAATTGGCATCACAAGAATGGGGATCTTTCAAGTTGGGATGGAACAATGAAAGACTGGGTGAGCTCAGAGACAACTGTGGGTCAAGCAAATGGTCATTATGGTCACCACAATTCAAAAGAGATGTTGACAAGCTGGAATGTGTCCAGAGGAGGGCGACTAAAATGATCAAGGGTCTGGAGAACAAGCCCATTGAGGAGTGGCTTAAGGAGCTGGGCATGTTTAGCCTGAAGAAGAGAAGGATGAGGGGAGACATGATGAGCGCCATGTATAAATATGTGAGAGGAAGCCACAGGGAGGAGGGGGGAGCAAGCTTGTTTTCTGCTTCCTTGGAGACTAGGACGTGAAAAAATGGCTTCAAACTACAAGAGAGGAGATTCCACCTGAACATGAGGGAGAACTTCCTGACTGTGAGAACCGTTCAGCAGTGGAACTCTCTGCCCCGGAGTGTGGTGGAGGCTCCTTCTTTGGAAGCTTTTAAGCAGAGGCTGGATGGCCATCTGTCAGGGGTGGTTTGAATGCAATATTCCTGCTTCTTGGCAGAATGGGGTTGGACTGGATGGTCCATGAGGTCTTTTCCAACTCTTTGATTCTAGGATTCTATGATTCTATGAAAAGGTCACACACTGGAAGAATAAGGAAGGTCCCGAGACAGCATTAGATCAGAAATTGCAATGGAAAACTGAGAAAGGAATTATGGGATACATATATTGAAATGGCAGGGAGAAGGTTTCAGCAAAAGAGACAAAGAGACGTCCGGAGGACTCAAAAGCATGGATTTTATTTCCAGCTGGGGCCCTGGAGTGGACTTGCGTCCAAAAGCAAACCAGAGCACTGAAACAGGTGAGGACTGTGGCCTTTATAGTCTCCAAAAGCAAGCAAACAAAGAACATGCTTCGACATACATTGACACCATTCTCTACGTCACCTTAGCATCAAATTCTACCTTCCAACATACAAAAGGCATGTCTCTGTCTTTCTGAAGAGCAAGCATCTGACATTCATCAATCAAGGGGCCTAACTTTGACCTGTCATGAGGGAGAGGCATTGGCTCCTTCCCTAGAAGGAAGGCACTGGGCTTTTTTGTACCAGCCTCTGTGGCTTCTCTCTCTCTTGGAGAGACAGGCCCCTACATTAGCAGTTTTCAGAAGGAATTTGAAAACTTGGCTGTTCCGTTCTGCCTTCTCGGATTAGGAATCCCCATCCCAAGTCCTAGTAGCACTTTAGCACAATTAACATCACTGCACACCGCACTTTTAATTCCTACGCCCCTCCTGCCATTTCAGCACTTTTAACCCTGTACCCCTTTACGCTGGCCGAACCAGTTTTAATATGTCTTGATGTATTGTCATTGCTGTTTTGCTTAATTGTTGATTTGCTTTGTTATTGCTATGTTATTGTTTTCTATTGTATTGTGTTTTGTGGCTTCGGCCTGTGTAAGCCGCATCGAGTCCTTCGGGAGATGCTCGCGGGGTACAAATAAAGATAATAATAATAATAATAATAATAATAATAATAATAATAATAATGTATAGATAACATGCCTCCTTCTTCAGCCCCCCTCTTGCTGTGCCTGAACAAGAGCTTGCTTGTCCGTTAGCATTATTTCTATAAAGAGAGAGAGAGAGCCTGATTTTTCTATACATTTCAGTTCTTATAAAGTACATACAATTTTTACATAAATCAATATCTATTTTTCCAATATCTCCTCATCAATATCACAAACTAATAGATAGCCCATGAAACTGGCCAAAGAAGGCTCTCCAYGGGCAATTCCTGGGAAAAACTGAGAAAGAAATAAACAAGGAAAAAACATGGCTGTGGCTCACAAATGGAACTCTGAAAAATGAGACAAAGGGGGGCCTGATCCTGGCAGCCCAAGAACAAGCCATTTGAACCAAGGACATCAAAGCCAGAATTGAAAAGTCGATGACAGATCCCAAGTGTAGACTCTACAAGGAAGTGGATGAAACAATAGATGACATCCCCAGCTGCTGCAAGAAKATTTATTTATTTATTTATTTGCTGTATTTATTTATTTATTTATTTATTTATTTATTTATTTGCTTTATTTATTTATTTGCTTTATTTCTATACCGCATTTTTCAGCCCAATSAGGCGACTCAATGCGGTTTTCAGGYRACTCAATGCGATCACGCAGACAGACTCCAAGCAGAGGCACAACACCCTTGCTCAGATGATCCATTGGAACTTGTGCCACAAACACCATCTGCCTGCCACAAAGAACTGGTGGGATCACAAGCCAGAGMCATAAACACATCAAACTGCGTCTTTTGAATTCAGACTGATAGAGACTTTGGAGCACAAAACTCCWGACCTCACGATCGTGTTAAAAAACAAAGTATGGATCGTCGATGTTGCAATCCCAAGTGACAGCAGGATTGAGGAGAAAAAACTGGAAAAGATGACACGATATGAGGATTTAAAGATCGAACTGCAAAGACTCTGGCACAAGCCAGTCAAGGTGGTCCCAGTGGTGATTGGCACACTGGGTGCAGTGCCTCAAGACCTTGGCCTGCACTTAAACACAATTGGCGCTGACAAGATTACCACCTGCCAGCTGCAGAAAGCCACCTTACTGGGATCTGCACACATCATTCGCCAATACATTACACAGTCCTACACACTTGGGAAGTGTCCGATGTGTGATCCACTACAACAGCCAGCAGAGTGATCTTGTTTGCTGTGGACTCATCTTGTTGTGTCTCAAACAATAATAATATATTATTTCTATCCTGAACCTCTTTTCCCTGAAGGCACTCAGGGCAGCTTCCAAATATAAACAAAAACATGGCAAACATTCAATGTCGTAAAATGGTTAGGTTGGACTAAATCAGGGGAGGGGCAGGAGGGAGGAGGAGGGAAGCAAAGCACAGTATGCTGAACACGCTTTGAGAACCATTGCCCTATTCGCCGATCATATCCTCTCTTACGAACCCAACTGGAAGCCCTCAGATCCATGCAGAAGAGGATCTTCTCTCAACTCTCCCACCTTCACTGCTGTGTTTGGTGAGAACCATCAGCCAGGGCCTTCTCAACTGGACTTTGGGACTCTAGGGCATAATAGAATTATAGAGTTGGAAAAGACTTGGTGGGCCATCCAGTCCAACCCCATTCTTCCAAAAAGCAGGAAAATATCAATCAAAGCACCCCTGATAGATGGCCACCCAGCCTCTGCTTCAAAGCCTCCAAAGAAGGAGCTTCTACCACACTCTGGAGCAGAGAGTGAGTTCCACTGCTGAACAGCTTCCTCTCATAGAATCATAGAATCATAGAGTTGGAAGAGACCTCATGGGCTATCCAGTCCAATCCCATTCTGCCAAGAAGCAGGAATATTGCATTCAAAGCACCCCTGACAGATGGCCATCCAGCCTCTGTTTCAAAGCTTCCAAAGAAGGAGCCTCCACCACACTCCGGGGCAGAGAGTTCCACTGCTGAACAGCTCTCACAGTCAGTGAAGAGTTAGGAAGTTCTTCCTCATGTTCAGGTGGAATCTCCTTTCCTGTAGGGAACCTTCCATTGCAGTCCTTCCATCTGCAGAGGAAGACTCCACATGTACCAGCACTATGCATTAGTACCCATGTCAACAGCAATGTTGGACATTACAGGCCAATGGATGGGTGCTGATTTGCAATCCATTTCTGTCTCCTGCCAGAACTTGGAAAGAATGGGATCCCTCAGCCAGGAGCTCATATACACGAATATAGTTTGCCAAAGTTTTCAACCCCCTACTGCAAAGTTGGGCAAAGTCAACAAAGATAATGGATGCAATGGTTCTCAACCTGGGGTCCCCAGATGTTTTTGGACTTCAACTCCCAGAAATCCTGACAGCTGATTAACTGGCTGGGATTTCTGGGAGTTGTAGGCCAAAACACCTGGGGATCCACAGGTTGAGAACCACTGCAATAGAGGTTTTGACTTCTAGGTGTCCGTTGGTCACATACAGCCTCCTGGAAGGTAAACAGCCACCCCAAGTCCTTGCTATTGACCTTCTTCTCCAGATCCTTTCTTTCATAGGGAACAAGTATACGATGTAACATTCGTGGGTTGTTCTTCTGGAAGGAGGTTGAGGCAATGCAAATGCATTTTGCGAGGTTGGCCCATGCAATGCCATGTTTGCTTCCTCTTCACTGCCAGTTCAAGCTGACCATAGTAGGAGAGAACGAGCGAGCATCTCCCCATAAAACAGGGTGTTAAGGTTCTAAGAGAGATACGTCTGGAGACCTACAAAGGCATGGAGGGCTTGCAACGGCTGGGATCCTCAACAGTTGCTACTCATGGGTTTCGTGCCTATGAACGTGAAGGTCCTACTTGCCTTCCATGGAATTGCACCATTAAGGAGAATTTATTTATTTATTTTATTTACTTCATTTATATGCCGCTTTTCTCAGCCCTCAGGCAACTCAAAGTGGTTAACAACAGCAAAATTCAATGCAAAACATCATACACGATTATGGGACAGTTAAAACAGTAGCATCATCAATAATTAAACATCAATGTAACCATCATTAGCGTCTCATCAGTAAAATCAGAATCCAATCTCATCATCCGTTAATCCGTGTTCCTATATTCATTACACTGCTTAATCGAATGCTTGTTCGAACAGCCAGGTCTTCACTTTCCTCCGAAACACCAATAGGGATGGGGCCGATCTGATATCTATAGGAAGGGCATTTCACAGCTGAGGGGCCACCACTGAGAAGGCCCTGTCTCTCATTCTGGCCTGGGTAATTGTAATGATAATGTTTTTACTGTATTTTATTGTTTTGTTTTAATCTCTAATGATGTTGCACTCGGTTGTATTTGTATATTATTGTAATTGCATATATGCTGTAAACCGACCTGAGTCCCTCGTTTGAGGTGAGAAGGCTGGTATAGAAAACTTCCAAATAAAATAAATAAATATTAAATAATAAATTCCCATCAGCCTCACCTGTGACACAGGCAGGACAGAACAGGGCCTCCCCAGATGATCTTAATGTCCTAGTTGGGTCATAGGAGGAGATGCGTTCGGAGAGGTAAGTAGGGCCAGAACCGTTTAGGGCTTTATAGACTAACGCCAGCACTTTGAATTGTGCCTGGTAGCAAACTGGCATCCAGTGGAGCTGGCACAACAGAGGAGAATAAGCCACCCAAGCCTTGGTAGCTGCCTGCCTTCCCCCGAGAGGGATAGTGAACTGTTGGTAGCAAAACAAGAAATGAGGGAATGGACCTGAGCAAGCTCTGGAGACATCGGAACCTGATGGGAAAGTTCTCATGAGCTCCAATGCGCATGAATCCAGGGAAATGCCGACAATTATCACAAGGTCACGAAAGCCAGGCTGCTCAATAGAGAGCACGACAATGTTGTCCTGTTGTCCTCCTCGCCTCGAACAGAGCTGCTTGATAATGAAACAAAGGGACTGCCAAATATTCCACACAAAGAGGCACGGCGCTCCTTGTAATGAGAGCTCAACCCCAGCGTCCCATTGTGGAACATCGTTTAGGCGGCTTTATCGCCAGCCACCCGACTAGAAATAACGCCATTGTCAAGACGGAGAGCCGGGCCTCCGGTGCCAGAGAGGCTCTTCCCCCCTCCTTTTCACGAGCGGGGAAACGTGCAAGCCGTGCAAAGAGCGGCATTAACCCTCCCTCCCCATAAGTCCTGCGCATCAGAACAAGAGGCCGTCGTTGAATCCTACCGCCTTCTCTTGACCGTAATAGGATTTTCATGAGTAATTATGGATGGAGATCACTCTGAGGACGAGGGGAATGGAGAGGCAGGCGATGAAATGGCGGAGGTGGCCCTCCAGAGCAATGCCTCTCCGGAAATAATGAAGCCGAGAGCAGGTCCTGCGTCTGGAATTGGCCGGAAAGGAAGCCTTCCGCGGGAGAAGGCTTTCAATCCACTCTGCTTCATCTCGAACCAATTCCTATGGCTTCCCGTCGCAATTATACAATTGCATGAGCTCATCATAATCCTCAGAAGGAGGAAGGCATTTTGCAAAGATTAACCTGGACCCACATTTAGCCGGAAGCCATCAAGCTTGCAAATTTGAAATGCCTTGCATTGACCCCTCGCCCAGAAAAAGTATTCTCATGAAGGCAGAAATTTGTAGAAGTAGATACACCCAAAGATCACAACACTTCAAAATTGGAGAATGCGACAAAAAAAATCTGTTTTACAATTTTCTGTACAAAAGATATTATTTTTCTGGGCGGGAAAGTTGTTTTCTGCAGGGAAAATGCTGTTTTCTGCAACCAAAGCAATACACTTCTCAAATGGCCAACAATTTTTGGAAATTGCACCATAGAATAGCAGAATGATAGAAGAATAGAGTTGGAAGAGACCATATGGGCCCTTTAGTCCAACCCCCCGACGTATTCAGTGCAGTGAATGAAAAATTGTAAATGGATGAAATTTTTGGTTACAAAAACCAAAAATTACAAATTTCGCTCTTTAGCCATAAGCTACATGTTGCACTTCTCTTCTTTCTTTGGGTACATCAACAGCGCCAAATTAATGCAGTTCAACACCACTTTAACTGCCATGACTCAATGCCATGGGATCATGGGAGTTGTAGTTTGGGGGTGCATCTTTGGACAGAGAAAGTGTAAGACCTAGTAAACTATAGCTCCCAGAATTCCATAATATTGAGCCATGGCAGTAATAGTGCTGCCAAAATGCATGAATCGACAGTGTAGTGTAGTAGTTCCTAACCTGTGTAGTGTAGTGTAGTTCCTAACCTGTGGTCTATGGTGTAGTAGTTCCTAACCTGTGGTCTATGGACCACCAGTGGTCTGCAAGAACTAAAATATGGTCCACGGCCTCACTGTTACTACACCATTGCAACAAGAGCAACTGGTCTCACAAAATCCTCTTCTAGTGCCGAGGCTTATTAAATATGGTTTTCTGTGGGTGAGCAGATGGCGACTACTGGATGGCATATGTTCTGTATCAGAAACTAGAGCTGATGTGGTCTGCCCAATGCCATTTTCTGAATCATCACCCCAAATAACCAAACTGAATCTAAAGTTGACCAAAAACTGATTCGTAACCCTTTTGGTACTAATTTGAAGAGTGGTCCCTGGTCAAAGTAGTCCCTGGTCAACGTGGTCCCTGGTCAAAGTGGTCCCTGGTCAAGTAGTCCCTGGTCAAAGTGGTCCCTGGTCAAAGTGGTCCCTGGTCAAAGTGGTCCCCGGTCAAAGTGGTCCCTGGTCAAAGTAGTCCCTGGTCAACATGGTCCCTGGTCAATGTGGTCCCTGGTCAAAGTGGTCCTTGGTCAAAGCAGTCCCTGGACAATGTGGTCCCTGGTCAAAATGGTCCCTGGTCAAAGTGGTCCCTGGTCAAAGTGGTCTCGGGTCTAAGCAGTCCCTGGTCAACGTGGTCCCTGGTCAAAGTGGTCACTGGTCAAAGTAGTCCCTGGTCAACATGGTCCCTGGTCAACGTGGTCCCTGGTCAAGTGGTTCCTGGTCATAGTGGTCCCTGGTCAAGTGGTTCCTGGACAAGTGGTCCCTGGTCAAGTGGTCCCTAGCCCAAATGGTCCCTGGTCAAAAAAAGGTCGGGAACCACTTGTCTAGTGAATGCCACACAATGGTCCAGAGCCAGATCTGTTGCAACGTCTAATGTTTAGTCAATACAAAACCCTAAACATGTTGTTGTTTTTGTTATATTGATTTGTACCCCGCTTTATCTCTCCCGAAGGGGACTCAAGCATCCTTTGAGTTATTCATTTCCTTCTCACGATTGGAGGGTGCCATATATGTTTCCGGACGCGAGGCTGAAAGTGCGCCGTGTGCCCACCGTACATAGAGGCATGCACACTCATTCACTCATTGGCTTTTTTTTTGGCCTCGAATACATTTTTATTTAGAAAGAAAAAGGGAAGTCAGGGAAGGGGGAATGAAACCCCGAGCCGCCCTCTGTAATCCCCTAACACAATTACTTTAGATAATTAAATATTTATCACAGCTGAAGAAATAAGCCCATTTAATGTTTCAGGCAAGTCAAAAAAAATCTCTCCCTCTTAATTCATTTCGGCTTTAATTGCTTTCCTGGCGCTCCCCCCCCTCCCCTCCATCCGCTCCTTGCTGGGCCTTTGCTTGGAGGGAGGGGCCCCGTCCTGGCGGTCTTCTTCTTCTCCTTCGGCCCCGAAAGGCCCTCCTTCTCCTTCTCCTTCGCCCCCCCCCCCACTTCAGCTTCAGTGCAGGCGAACGCCTTCCTTTCCCTTCCAGGAGCTCTTCACAAGCTCCCCATCCACATCCCTAAATCCCTAAATAACTCCTTCTCCTTTTTGGGGGGTGGGCAAGGGAAAGAAATGCCGTATAATTGAAATGCTGTATGTTTTCGTTCATAGGCCTATAAGGGCTCCTCCATTTGCAGAGTCGATGCATTTTGGCACCCCTTTCACTCTATGCAATCCCAGGAGTTGTAGTTTGGTATAGGGGGACCGGGGTATAGGGTGGCAACTTGTGCTGGACGGGGTTGCACTCCCCCTGAAGTCGCAGGTCCACAGTCGGGGGTCCTCCTGGACTCATCACTTACGTTTGAGGCTCAGGCGTCGGTGGTGACCGGGAGGGCCTTTGCGCAATTAAGACTCATGCGCCAACTGCGACCGTACCTCAGGAAGGTGGATCTGGCCAAAGTGGTCCACGCCTTAGTCACCTCTAGACTGGATTACTGCAATGCACTCTATGTGGGGCTGCCCTTGAAAACAGCCCAGAAATTTCAAGTGGTGGCCAGGTTGCTAACTGGTGCTCCTTGCAGGGAGCGGTCAACCCTCCTGTTCAAGGAGCTCCACTGGCTGCCATTCATTTACTGGACCCAATTCAAGATGTAGGTTCTTACCTAGAAAGCCCTGAATGGTTTGGGACCTGCCTACCTGCGTGACCGCATCTCTGTATATGAACCCACACGATCTCTTCGATCATCTGGAGAGGCCCTGCTCTCGATCCCACCTGCATCGCAGGCACGATTGGTGGGGACGAGAGAGAGGGCCTTTTCGGTGGTGGCCCCTCGACTCTGGAACTCACTCCCTAAGGACATCAGGCAGGCCCCAACTCTGGCATCTTTAGGAGGAGCTTGAAGACGTGGTTGTTCCAGTGTGCCTTCCCAGAATAATGATCCCATCGCACTTTGTCTTCCAAAGCACTTCACATTTGGCAGTCTTTAGGAGGAGCTTGAAGACGTGGTTGTTCCAGTGTGCCTTCCCAGAATAATGATCCCATAGCACTTTGTCTTCCAAAGCACTTTACATTTTTTAGATCTGCTTGTATGCCCTTCCACAAACGCCACTATCACCTTTCGTCCATGTCCCAGCATTATTTCCATTTTAACTTTACATTTGGCCTTCCCACTGTTTTTAATTGCGTGTTGTCTTATTGATAATGTTGTATATTTTATTGTCTATGTTTTATTTTAATTGCTTGTACTGTTGTTGTTTTGCTTGTATTGTTGTGTTTGGGCTCGGCCTCATGTAAGCCGCACCGAGTCCCTTGGGGAGATGGTAGCGGGGTACAAATAAAGTGTTATTATTATTATTATTATTATTATTATTATTATTATTATTATTATTAGTTTGCCCCCTTTTAGCAGAGGAAGCTCAAGGCCCCGTGAAGCTAAAACTCCCAAGATCCCATCACATCGGTTCTGCAGTGTAGACGGACGCACCCTGAGATCAAACACCAAGCAGATCAAGCATAACTTGACAGTGTTGGGGTATTGCTTTGTATGAGAAACCCACTCAGTGTGGGTTGTTGTAGATTTTTTCAGGCTATATGGCCATGTTCTAGAGGCATTCTCTCCTGACGTTTCGCCTGCATCTATGGCAAGCATCCTCAGAGGATGCTTGCCATAGATGCAGGCGAAACGTCAGGAGAGAATGCCTCTAGAACATGGCCATATAGCGCGAAAAAACCTACAACAACCCAGTGATTCCGGCCATGAAAGCCTTCGACAATCCACTCAGTGTGGTTTGGTACCACTGAAATTGGGATTTGTAGTTCTGCAAGGTCTTTAGCCTCCCCTGCTGAAAAGTCCAGGTGCCTCGGTAGATGACAATGCCAACATTAAGCCAGGTTGGTGAAACGTTATCAAGCAGTATTTATTTTATAGTGAAGATGCACCCTTACTCAGTTCCTCCATAGAAGCAATTTGATGTGGAACTCCTGTATTCAGTTCAATTTTGCACGAGAGGATTGGTTCCAGTGATGCAATTCTGCATGAGTGTAACCCCGTCCAGCACAGGTTGCCACCCTATACCCCGATCCGGTTTACGATTGACCAGGAGGACCTCTGTCTTGTGGGATTGATCTTCAGCTTGTTCTTCCTCATCCAGATAGCCACAGTGGCCAGGCACTCGTTCAGCACTCGAGGGGCCTCCTTGGAATTAGGTGGAAAAGAGTAGTAGAGTTGTGTGTCATCTGCGTAGAGATGGCACCCAACTCCAAAACTCCGGATGACCTCTCCCAGCGGTTTCATGTAGATGTTAAAAAGCATGGGAGACAGAATGGAGCCTTGCGGGACCCCACAGGTCAAAGGCCAGGGGTCCGAGCAGGCGTCTCCTTGGGATTGGCCCCCAGGAAGGACCGGAGCCACAACAGAACCGTGCCCCCAAGACCCATCCCAGAGAGTCGTCCCTGAAGGATACCATGATCGATGGTATCGAATGCTGCTGAGATGTCCAAGAGAACCAACAAAATCACACTCCCCCTGTCCAGCTCTCTGTGGAGGTCATCCACCAAGGTGACCAAGGCCAACTCTGTGCCGTGGCCAGGCCTGAAACCAGACTGTGACCAATCTAGGTAGTTGTTGTCATCTAGAAAACCCTGGAGCTGAGAGGCGACCACCTGCTCCAACACCTTGCCCAGAAAGGGGAGGTTGGAGATTGGTCTGTTCAGCACCATGGAGTCAAGGGAGACCTTTTTAAGGAGTGGTCGAACCACAGCCTGTTTTAGTTGGAATGGCAAAATCCCTTGCTCCAACGATGCATTATTGATCAACACAAACCAATCAACCAACCCCTCCCTGGCCGATTTAATTAGCCAAGACGGGCAAGGGTCTAGAGCTGACGTGGTCGCCCTCACAGCACCAAGGACCTCCTCCATGGTCTCAGGCAAGGGTCTAGAGCTGACGTGGTCGCCCTCACAGCACCAAGGACCTCCTCCATGGTCTCAGTGGTGCATTGGCTTGTGCACACACACAGTGAGACCTCCCACAAGGGCTGCATGGCACGATCCAATCCTCACTTAGAATTACATGGCCCCGCCGTGAGATCTTGGGCATGGCTTTTGACTCAATGAAGACCACCGGGGAGTCTTCGCTCCCACGTTAGTGTCCCGGTTCCAACGGAGGGAAGGTTGGGCACCGCTCCCCAAAGCACAGCCATGGCTTGGTGACCTGCCAACCTGGAGAAGGCGGCTTATAAATAGCCTCTGCGTGGACGCGGATGTGGCTCAGGAATAATGAAGCCGGCCCTTTGTTCGCAAGCAGCGCTCTGCGGAAAGAAGACGCGTTGTCGGACCAGCAAGGGTCGCACGGGGTCCTGGAGGGCTTCCCAGGCATTTCGGGGAGATAATGGCACCGGGAACGATGCCCACCGGCGAGATAATGAATCCGTGCCCAAAAGAAGAAGCCCAGCGTTATTAAGCGAGCGGCCATTTTGTCTCAGCCTCAGCCAACTAATAACACTATATAATACGATGTTTGTTCCTGGGTTACCAATGTCATTTCCTAATTGGTTCTATCATTAAAACATGGGAAAAGTTTATTACAACAACAACAACATTTTTTTATTGATTAGCCAATTGGCCTTATCAAAAACAAACAGTGCAGACACAACATACAACATACATCAAACATACAAATGAAGTTTTGGCCGCTGTATCCCAACTTGTTTTGTTGCAAATAAAAGGCCATAAGTATTGTTTATTAAACTTTCCAAAACGTTGCACAGGACATCCTGCTATTGCACATTTTGCTATTGTTTTTCTTTGTGTGTCTCACAGAGTTTCAACCAATTCAGCATAGTTTGAAGTTACAAAAACAACAAAGTTTCTGGAGTACGAACAATGACTTTCAAAGTGAGGAGTGCACAATCAAATAGGAAACAACACTTTCAAACCAGGAACAGAAATATTTGCAAATTTTGTTACATAGAGCGAAGGGATTCTATTCCGACCTCGTTTTAGTCTGGGTGGATCACCCCTGCCTCGTTATCATGGTGCAAAATTGAAGGAACATTGGATTGAAGGAAGAGAGCTCCTTTTTGAGGAGAAAGCCCCCTTTGCATCAGCATTGGGAGGAATCTAAGCTACAACTCAAACCAATTTACCACAAAAAGGGATGCTTTGAATGCAATGTGCCTGCTTCTTGGCAGAATGGGGTTGGATTGGATGGCCCATGAGGTCTCTTCCAACTCTAGGATTCTAGGATTCTATGAAAAAGCATACAAAGGTCTTGACCACAGTGTTGTGCAACAGTTGTGCCATTTTGTTGAGGGGTTGCAGTAGAGCACAGCCAAACGCACAAGCTAACACACATGCCAATCATTCCCAATAAAGCATGCACAAATATATCCAATGTGCTTGCCATTGTTACTTATTTAATTAGGTGACCCCTCTTTGTCCGAGTAGGATTGTCTTCCAAGATCGGTGTCCTGGCAGTGGGCTCGTAGGTGACTATGAAGCCCTATTCTTGACCTGCATGTTCTCCCTCAGTGAGGGCATTGGTTTCCAAGAGGAAGGCGGTCCCAGTTGGGGTTGGCTTGATGGGCCTCCTTCCTCTTTCACCCCCCATTCGTGCCTCTTCAAATTCTACAGCACTCAGTGTCTATTCCAGAGTTTTTAAGGTTGGCTTTGAGCCCACCTTTCAATCTCTTTTCCTGTCCACCAACATCCCATTTTCCATTCTTGTGCTCGGAGTAGAGCAACTGCTTTGGGAGACGGTGATCTTTGGGCATTCGGACAACATGGCCGGTCCAGTGGAGTTGATGGTGGAGGAGCATTGCTTCAATGCTGGTGGTCTTTGCTTCTTCCAGCATGCTGACATTTGTCTGCTTGTCTTTCCATGAGATTTGCAGGATTTTCCAGAGGCAGCGCTGATGGAATCGTTCCAGGAGTTGCATGTGACATCTATAGACATTCCACGTTTCGCAGGCGTAGAGCAGAGTTGGGAGGGTTCCAAGCAGAGTGGAAATCATCTATTGGACAGATGGCAAGCTATTTAACCTCAGCAGACTGAAAGCCAAAACCAAGGTTACAACAACATCTGTTATAGAACTCCAATATGCTGATGACAACATCATCTGTGCGCATTCAGAAGAAGACCTACAAGCCACTCTAAACACCTTTGCAGAAGCATACGAGAAGCTTGGCCTGTCATTGAACATCAAGAAAACCAAGTGCTCTTCCAGCAGTCACTGGCCAATCCCTCTCCAATGCCAGAAATACAGCTTACTGGTCTAACATTATTTGATGATGACAAGTGATTGATTTAAGGCTAACTAGTGATCACAAATCATAGAATCATAGAATCAAAGAGTTGGAAGAGACCTCATGGGCCATCCAGTCCAACCCCATTCTGCCAAGAAGCAGGAATATTGCATTCAAATCACCCCTGACAGATGGCCATCCAGCCTCTGTTTAAAAGCTCCCAAAGAAGGAGCCTCCACCACACTCCCTCCGGGGCAGAGAGTTCCACTGCTGAACCCCCAACAACAGGGAAATGTCCAAAGAAGGAGACTCCTACCATTAGTAGATGGGGTCTCCTTCTCTGGAGGTATTTCAATGGAGGTTGGGTGTCCCTTTGGAGGTGGATGCCCAGCATTCCCAAAAGGACATGGCAAAGATGGCAGGCTCTCTCAAAAAGTGAGAGGGAAAAGCAGAAAACAGCAAGTGCTGACTCCCAGCAGTTCCTCCGTTTCGCCAAAGTGAAGCGTAAAAGCCCTTTAATTTATTAAACAGCAACAAAGTACAAACAGATTAAGATGTTTGCGTGGAGGTGTTTGCTGTTTCTCTCTCTCTCGTGGAGCGATGGTTTATTTATTTTAAAAGCATTTTGTCTCTTTCTACCTGCAGCCCCCGAGGCGGATGCTAAAATTAAACGAAGTCAACCCCCTAATTAGCAGTCAGGAGCCCATAAATAGGATGCGGAAAGGATTGAAAAACAACGCACGGAGAAATGTGCAGCTGGAATATGTGACCAGAAGGAATCAGAAATGAGATCCAGGAAGGAGGTTTTGGCCTGGCAATGAAGTGGACGGACCAAGAAGACGGTTCCAAATTGTTGGAGATAGACGTTCAGCATATTCTCCATAGGGAATATGCTCTCAACCAGGCCGTGGATACTTGGAACCTTGCATATGACCATACACCATTCAATAACAGCATTTCCAGTCCCAACATAGCATAGAGTTCCATCGGAGGATGGAGAAAGTCCTAGAGAGTTCTCCTCTCTAGGAATTTGCTGTGTCCTCCAACACAACTCTATGGTAGCTTCCTGGAATATCAACAAATCATTTGGAGGACCTAGAAAATGCCCAGAGAGCCTCTTTCCATCCCATGAAACCATGGATATGGGTTATGGTGATGCTTCTGTAATGCCCTGAATTTTCTTAACATCAACTCAAGTTCACATTGAAACAAGTAATCATTTGGTGACAATGATTTCCACCTTCCAGTTGTACCAGGGAATAAACAATGCCAATAAAACCCTTTTGAAGGCAACGTTTCGTTATGTTTCAAAGCCTGAGCGCACAACTGCAGCTATTCTGAGACCATGCCAAGGCTTCCTGGTTCTTTTTATGGATGGTGTCCTTGAGCAAAGTTGGTGCACCAAAAATGCCGGAAGAGAAAACACAAAGTTCATGACATTGTTTGGAGCTTGGAAGTCAAAGGAGAAGAGTAACCAAACTTGAGATTGCCATATTGATCATCTAATGAAGTTCAACCAAGACCCTCTTGTGCCAGTTTCTATCATCAGCCAACCCTTTGACCTTCTCTAGAATGGCCTTCTTGATCTCAGAAGGACCTCACTCTCCATTTCTGGTCCCTAAATATCAGGGTTGAGCTGGATGCCCTTCAAACTCAACTGTGATATCTCTTCCCATTTCTTTTTGGAGGAAAACCATAATCAGCTTAATCCACTTGGAAAGGGTGAGCAAATGTGCGGAGAGCCTTTTGAATGTTCCAGACCATTAATACCTGAAGCAGAAAGAGGCCGCCGGGCCAGCACTCAATGGAGTTGCAGTTGCAGAAGGTTGTAAATTAGGATTATAGGCAATATGGGGACTTTATGGGGATCTATAAAGTATCGATAAACAATTCAATCAACCACTTAACTATTTATTGGCCTCTTCATCTGGCTTTCGGCAATAGTAAGGCTTCCTCAGTCAGCTTTTTGAGGTCACCTATTGACATTTTGGTGGGATGGGAGTATTATGGGGCAGAATCCTGATGGCATTTTGCACAGGAGTCAAATCCTTGAAGGAACTGATTGGCAAGGAGAAGTGGAATACAACTAAACAAATCTATATAAATAAAAATGTAATGTTCGTTTCTGGGATTAACAGAACTCAAAAACCACTGGGGGAATTGACACCAAATTTGGGCACAAGACACCTCTCAGGCCAATGTATGTCCTTCATTCAAAAAAATTGATTTTGTCATTTGGGAGTTGTAGTTGCTGGGATTTATAGTTCACCTACAATCAAAGAGCATTCTGAACCCCACCGACAATAGAATTGAACCAAACTTGGCACATAGTTCTCCCATGACCAACAGAAAATACTGGAAGGGTTTGGTGGGCAGTGTCCTTTGGTTTTGGAGTTGTAGTTCACCTACATCCAGAGATCACTGTGGACTCAAAGAATGATGGATCTGGACGAAACTTGGCATGAATACTCGATATGCACAAATGTGAACACTGGTAGAGTTTGGGGAAAACAGAATCTTGACATTTGGGAGTTGTAGTTGCTGGGATTTATAGTTCACCTACAATCACAGAGCATTCTGAACCCCACCAACAGTAGAATTGGGCCAAACCTCCCACACAGAACACCCAAGACCACCAGAGTGGGCCACAGCAAGGCGTGGCAGGGGACTGCTAGTAACTACATAAATAAGTAAATAATAGTTGTTGCTGTTGTTGTTGTGTTGTTTTGCCTAATGTTTTAAAAATCCTCAATCATTTCAAGAAACAGAATTGGGCATGCCGGGCCACTGTGCACGGATGCACATTGTGCATAATGTATTTCATGCATTGGGGTTGGACCTATAAAGGTACCACTGTTTGTGGATATTAGGGGTGTGCGAAATGGTAGAAATCAGTCCTGTTTTGGGTTCTCTTTTGGGGGAAATTCAGAATATTCAAAATGAGGTGGCGGTTTGGATCCACAATTCCGAACCTTGAGTTCCGTTTTTGTTTTGGTAAGATTTAGTCCTTTGGTGCCAATGGGGAAACTTTAGAGGCCCATCTTTGTATCCTTTTTATGGCTATCAGGATGAAACTAGCTGCACTGTTTTGCCACTCGACCAAAGTAAACACCCAGCAAAGCCAATATGAAAAGCCTGCCTTCAGAGATGTAGGTCGTGCGGCATTCGTGCAGGATTTTCAAGCTAATTGTTGCCACCCTTTTGGGAAACCCGACAGATTTCAAGGCAAAGGGGGACTCCGGAGGCCAACGACCCGGTCCTTCTCCATCTGCCTGCTCTCGGCTCACAAACCTGCCATAAGTCTCTTTGACGAGGGACACGTTTCAAGGTAGAGGTTGAGCGAGAGGACAGCGCTCCTCCGAGGAACAAATGACAGCCGCCGTGGCGATGACAGTTCCATAAAGCTTTGCGATCCGCTGTGTTTCGTGTCAGGGCCCTTCCTGAGTGTTTGGTCAAGGGAGGTGGAGGGAGAACAACCAGGAGGAGCCACACAGGCAGCAAGAAATATTTTAGTCTATTTTTGCAAGCGACAGGCATCAGATTCCAAGTGACATCTTTCAGGACCCTGCATTGTCACAGAAAGCAATGGAGGAATGCAATAAAGCCATCAACGAGACCTCTTGCCTCCTATTTGTCAGAACTTCTCTTCCCATGCTTCCCGTTAACGTCATCCAATGAGTTGCTCCTAGGATAACCTTCTTTCAATAGTTATTTGCATATCTATCTATCTATCTATCTCTCTATCTCTCTATCTCTCTATCTATCTATCTCTCTATCTCTCTATCTCTCTATCT
>NW_026847882.1:44982221-44999721 GCF_025583915.1 Anolis sagrei ordinatus | reverse complement strand
GCCGGCATTTCAAAGGCGCAGCCGACTCAGTATTTCTTTGGAGTGCCGAGTTTCTAAAATATAATTAAGCCGTAATGCTCAGAAGTGAGGAGAGGAGAGCCAATAAGTAACTGCCAAGGTAGGTAAACAGCACGATGAAAACAAAACTGTTTACTGGAGTTGAAAGGCCTTTTATTGAGTGTCTGCTTCTTCCTCCCAACGATTATTCCATTATGCCAGGCGCCGTCATCAGAATATGAAGAGCAAAGGAAGAGGAGGAGGAGGAGGAGGAGGAGGAGGAACAGTGCGGCTCCAGCCCAGGATACACCTCTCACTCCATCCCATCCTCAATGAAGCCAGAGTCAATAATGCAAGGGAAGTGGGGTTTCAAAGGGAATTGCAGATCAAAGGGCGGCTTTGTCTCACCACCATGGCCGGCGGAGTCTTGTCCGGCGCATTCATGACCATCACAATTTGCTCTGCTCTTCCGGACAATGGGGTGCATCTACACTCGGAATTGGGCAAACTTTGGCCCTCCAGGTGTTTTGGACTTCAACTCCCACAATTCCTAACTGATGTTTATATGGCTTTGCACATGAAGGAGACTCCTAGAGCAGTGGTTCTCAACCTGGGGGTCGCAACCCCCAAGGGGGTCGTTTGACCAATTCAGAGGGGTTGCGAGGCTGCCTCCTTTGGCCCCACCTCCCCAAGGCTTTGCGCGAGGCCAGGCTTAGCGTGAAGGAGCCTTCTCCAGTCTCGTGTTCTCAATGGCCGGCAAGGGCGTGGACCAGGCGAGGGCTCCTTCATGCAAGGCCTGGCCTTGCACAAAGCCTGCCTTCTTTGCCTCACACTCTCGCCATCCAGCTCTTGTTTAAAGAACTCCAGAGAAGGAGAATCCACCTATTAAAGGGCACAAATTTGCAAAAAAATGGCTGTCGGGGTTGTAGTTTTCGAAGACTTGAGTCTTCTATGATGAATGTTGATGCTTCACCAAACTACAACTCCCAGGATGTGAGTAGGGACCCTCTAGGAGTCTCTGTCATGTGCAAGGTCATATGAACAACTACTTTCACAGAAAATGCCACAAAATTAAACAGGAAATAAGACTTTCAAACTAAAAACCAAAACATTCCCCAATTTTGTGACATAGTCTAATGGGATTGTCTGCCAGGATGGGCTCAATGAACTCAACAGAAGTATCTTGAAATCACTGCATCATAGAATGGGAAGAGACCCCAAGGACCATCTAGTCCAACCCCTTTCTGCCAGGAAGGAAGACACAAATGAAGCCTTCCCAACAGATGGCCATCCAGCTCTTAGAATCATAGAATCCTAGAATCCTAGAGTTGGAAAAGACCTCATGGGCCATCTAGTCCAACCCCTTTTCTGCCAGGAAGGAAGACACAATCCAAGCTCTCTCAAGAGATGGCTATCCAGTTCCTGTTTAAGGAAGAATCCACCTATTAAAGGGCACGAATTTGCAAATAAATGGCTGTTGGAGTTGTAGTTTTCAAAGGCTTTAGACTTCTATGATGAATGTTGATGCTTCATAGAATCATAGAATCAAAGAGTTGGAAGAGACCTCATGGGCCATCCAGTCCAACCCCCTGCCAGGAAACTACAACTCACCAAACTACAACTCCCAGGACGTGAGTAGGGACCCACTAGAAGTTTCTGTCATGTGCAAGGTCATATGAACATCTAGATTCAGCTCAAGGTCATAGATTTGTGGTCAGTGTTCTGCATTTGGTTGCACATTCGGCTTTGCACAGCTCACCATTTCCATCCAAGGCAAGGCCTGTATGTTTGTCACAATGAATGTGCAATTCTGCTGCTGCAAATGGATGCTGCCCAGGCCCGGCATTGATTTCTCCCGTTGGTGGTTTGGTCTGTGAAGGAGAGATCTGGCTCCTGCCCTCGGAGGAGGCTCCTCCGCACGGGTCCAGCTCCAGCCAGACGCCTCCTAAACCTGCCTGGAAACTCTCTCCGCTCCATCCTTCCTCCCGTATTTCTGGAACAGAACCCGGAGCCTCTCGCTTTGCCGCAGAACCGCTGCCGCCTTGGGTTGCCTCCATGTGGATTTTATTTACAATTTAAGCCGGGAGCTAATAACCGCCTCTCTCTCTCTCTCTCTCTCTCTCTCTTCCCACCGAAGCCAGGCCTGTTCATTATCAAATCACCTCCACATGCGCGGCTCCCGCTCTTCTCCCAGCAGCAATAATCATCACTTGGTTATGCCCCATGCGGGCCTGGCATATTACACAGCGGAGCCTGCTTGCGTGCAAGAGGAGACCCCGGCAAAGCAGCAACGGCGCAAAGAGGAACGCTGCCGCCCAAAGTCGTGTTTTATTTATTTATTTACAGTATTTGTATCCCACTTTTCTCACCCCAAGGGGGGCTCAAAGCGGTTTACACATGTGCTGTTGTTCATTCGTTCAGTCGTCTCCGACTCTTCGTGACCTCATGGACCAGCCCACGCCAGAGCTCCCTGTCGGCCGTCACCACCCCCAGCTCCTTCAAGGTCAGTCCAGTCCCTTCAAGGATGCCATCCATCCATCTTGCCCTTGGTCGGCCCCTCTTCCTTTTGCCTTCCACTTTCCCCAGCATCATTGTCTTCTCTAGGTGACCTCATGGACCAGTCCACGCCAGAGCTCCCTGTCCGTCACCACCCCCAGCTCCTTCAAGGTCAGTCCAGTCACTTCAAGGATGCCATCCATCCATCTTGCCCTTGGTCGGCCCCTCTTCCTTTTTCCTTCTACTTTCCCCAGCATAATTGTCTTCTCTAGGCTTTCCTGTCTCCTCATGATGTGGCCAAAGTACTTCAACTTTGTCTCTAGTATCCTTCCCTCCAGTGAGCAGCCGGGCTTTATTTCCTGGAGGATGGACTGGTTGGATCTTCTCGCAGTCCAAGGCACTCTCAGAACTTTCCTCCAGCACCACAGCTCAAAAGCATCTCTCTTCCTTCGCTCAGCCTTCCCTAAGTTTACACATAAGTAATGGCAAAATTCAATGCCAGTACAAACCATTACAATTATACACTACCATTATTTATTTATTTATTTATTATTTGAACTTATATTTATTATTTATTTATTTGTTTCGGGCACTTCTACCCGGCCCTTCTCAACCCCCGAGGGGGGACTCAGGGCGGCTTACAACCGGCACAATTCGATGCCAACAAGTCAACAGATAAAACACATAACAGCAATAACCACAATAGTTAAAACATTCAATTAATAATACTAAAAAGCCAATCTAGTGGCCAACGTTCACCGAGTTCTAAAATCCGTAAGTCCATTCAGCATTACCATAATCCTTTCCAAATTCTGGTCGTCATTACCTTGTCAGTCTGCCAGATTACCCAAAGGCCTGGTCCCATATCCATGTTTTCAGCTTCCTTCTGAAGGAGAGGAGGGATGTTGATGACCTAATTTCCCCGGGGAGTGAATTCCACAGGCGAGGGGCCACCACTGAGAAGGCCCTGTCCCTCGTCCCTACCAGCCTCACTTGTGATAGAGGCGGGGCCGAGAGCAGGGCCTCCCCAGAAGATGAACTCAAATCTAACACAATTTAAAACTTGACTCTGGAACTCCCTTCCACTGGAGTTCAGAACTGCCCCTTCGATCTTAACGTTCAGGAAACAGGTGAAAACCTGGCTTTGGGGATTGGCATTTGACGACTGAGCCATGATCCTGTGATATGGATGGATGACGACGAATAATGACTTTGATGACGACTGACCACTGTAATCATATGATTGTATTTTTGCATTTTAATTGTTTCAATGTTTTAATGTTTTAGTGTGATTTAGAAATATGATGTTTTAATGACTGGTCTGTAATATTGATGTTGGAAACCAGCCCGAGTCCCTCGAATGGAGGTGAGAAGACCGGGAAAAACAATTTAAAACAATTTAAAAACAGCAATATTAAAAATCAAAGGCCTGTCGAAGCAGGTATGTCTTACATGCCCTGTGGAAAGCTGATAAGTCCCGCAAGGCACAGACTTCAGGTGGCAGAGTATTCCAGAGTGATGGTGCCACTGCTGTAAAGGCTCTGCGTCTGGTTGCTGTTAGACGCAAGGTTTTAAAACTGGGAACTTCCAATAAATCTTGGTCCTTGGAGCGGAGAGATCTCTGGGGTTGGTAGGGGGTGAGGCGGTCCCTCGGGTCCATTGGCCCCAGACCATGCAAGGCCTTCAAGGTGAGTACCATCCCTTTGAAAGTGATCCGGTGCTCAATGGGTAGCCAATGCAGCTGCAGGAAGATTGGGGTGATGTGGCATCTCATTGGAGTTCTCGCAAGAAGCCGAGCAGCTGCGTTTTGTACCAACTTGAGCTTCCGGATCACCGACAGAGGACTTACCATAACCAACTCTATCGGATATAACCCTTCAATAACATGTATCAACTTTATGATTTTGTATAACTTGTATCTTTTAGCTGTGTACTGTATCTATTTCCTAGATACCCTGTATATTATGATCTGCTTTATAAAATGGTGCAAAATGAAGCCTAGAGACAGCCTCCCTCCGTGGCCCTGCTAAGATAATCCCCTAAGAATAGAAAGGTTGGCCAAATCCCGCTGGCTGTTTCCCAAGCCAGATAATAATCAGATTCATTGTTTCTATGCAAAGATAGACAGTCTCCTGTGCCAGCCAGATTAGCTCAGAAATGCTTGTGTGATTCCCCCGAAGCTGAGAACCTGTTTTTCCCATAGACACAGAGACTTAAAAATATGCATATTCATTAACCCTTTTATTTGACAGCCCAGCCCTTGATTGCCCAGGACCGGCACCTTTGTCTCCGATTCTTGCACCTTTTTCCCTGAGCCCTGTATCATGGTTTAGCATGGAACTGGATGGTTGAGCTAATCAACAGCTCATCAACACGTCACTATTTGGGCATTCTTTTGTAGGAGAAGGAACCTCCAGGCATGGTATCAAACCAATCACCCAGGAATCCCATGACCAGTCCCACTCTTGTTACAGGCACCACTGAGCTCTCCATTGCTTTTGGTATGTAGTAGTAGTTGAGAGCTTCCAACCCATGAAGAGCCTCTTCTAGATGTTCTTTCCATGGTTGGCATCCTTCTCTTCTGGGACCTTGCAGATGGAGCCTGAGGGTATCTGCACATGCTTGGAAGATGCCAAGAGCTGCCATATTCTGAGGGTTTCTATGGATTCAGAAGAAGGAAGCAAACTCTAGTCTGAAGATGGTGTTAGGTGGCTTGGATCAGCCCACTTCTTTTTGAGGTCATACGAAAACAGTTCTTCCATTCCTCTCTATTTGGGTTCCATTTGTAGGGAGATGAACCCTTAGGCATGGCATTGAGTCTTGCCAAAGGCGCCCTGAACCTCTTCACTGGTACTTGCAGTTGTTGGGTGTTTCCAAGCTAACGCCAACCCACACAGAACCTCTTCTAGAGCTGTGTCTTGGTGAGCTGGATGATGAAGAGGAGATTGTGTCTTGACCTTCTCTAACAACAAAAGAGTGGGACTTGGCCCAGGTTGTCCAATTTCTTTCTGTGGCTGAGGGGAATTTGAACCCTGGATGCTCACAAGTGTGTGGCACTCACACTATTATACCATGCTACCTCTCACAAAGTTTTCCCCAATATTTATTCAGAGGAGGGTTGTCAGTGACATCCACTTCAGCCAAGAAAGTTTGACTTCTCCAAGGAGACCCAAGAGGTTTTCACAACTGGTCCGGATATCCAGGTCCAATGTTGAAACCACAACACTAGGCTTCCTCTCCCATTGTGCACTTTCAGGTTGATATCAATGGATTGTTTACTTCATCTTAGAGGTTTATTCAGAGGAGATCTGTCACTGATGGATTGTGACCTTGTCTTGTCCCATCCTATCTTATCCTATCCACATTTATGATTTGGATGATTTGTCATCCTTTGAAACAACCTGGTTGTGTCTTCCATGCTTGAGTGAGGAATCAAACCTTGGTCAACATGAGTCCTTTTCAACTACTCAGGCTTTATGTGGGTTCCTTCTGACCCCTCTTTCTAGAACAGTGGTTCTCAACCTTCCTAATGCTGTGACCCCTTACTATACTTCCTCATGTTGTGGTGACTCCCAACCATAAAATTAGTTTCATTGCTACTTCATAACTGTCATTTTGCTGCTGTTATGAATCGTAATATAAATATCTGATATGCAGGATGTATTTTCATACACTGGACCAAATTTGGCACAAATACCCAATACACCCAGATTTGAATACTGGTGGGATTGGGTGAGGGTAGTGATTTTGTCCCATGGGAGTTGTAATTGCTGGGATTTATAGTTCACCTACAATCAAAGAGCATTCTGAACTCCACCAACAATGGAATTGAGTCAAATTTGGCATACAGAACTTCCATGACCAACAGAAGATACTGGAAGGGTTTGGTGGGCATTGACCTTGAGTTTGGGAGTTGTAGTTCACCTACATTCATAGAACACTGTGGGCTCAAACAATGATGGATCTGGACCAAACTTGGCATAATTTCTCAATACGCCCAAATGTAAACACTGGTGGAGTTTGGATAAAATAGACCTTGACATTTGGGAGTTGTAGTTGCTGGGGTTTATACTTCACCTACAATCAAAGAGCATTCTGAACCCTACCAACGATTGAATTGGGCCAAACTTCGCACACAGAACCTCCATGACCAACAGAAAATACTGTGTTTTCTGGTGGTCTTTGGTGACCCCTCTGACACCCCCTCGCGACCCCTCCAGGGGTCCCGACCCCCAGGTTGAGAAACACTGTTCTAGAACCACAGCAATGGTGGGCACGTACTTGTCAATATCTTCAGCACGCTTCACTTTTGCTTTCAGTGGAATCTAGAGATGTTTGCCTTATTTGGAACCTGGCTCCCTGTCTCTTCAGTGACACCTCGTCCAAAATTAGGGCTCAAGAGCTTATACCTGCAGAGCCTTTGGGCATGAAGCCGAGCTCTGAGTCTGGAATTTCCCTTCTGCTGCTTTAATGGAGGGAGGATTATCTCCTAGCAATTCAGATTTCAGAAGATGCCGATTGTTTTGGGCAGATCACGTTTCTCCAAGATGCTCCATAAACCTTGCAAATGCAAGGTGTGCACTTTGCTGCAGCAATAAGCCAAACGTGCCAGTGTTGCTCTGGCTGGGACTGCAGAGCCCAAAGAAATCATTTTCCTTTCTCCTGCTCCGGCATTGTGACTTCTTCCTTTGTTGTTAATGACTCCGGTCTTTCCTCACTAGAGTCACAACGGCTGTTGTATCAACACTGGAAATGTGCGATGAATCCTCAAAATGGCCATTTCAAAAGCAAGCCATCTGGGGACCGTTCTGCAAAATTCCAGGCAAACACATCCGCGCTGAACAAAGAAAGATGCAGAGCTCCTAATAAATAAACCAGGCCCCGCGAGCCTCCGCCGCATTATCGAAATCAAAAGGGTACCATTTAAAACTTTGGGCTGCCTTTGGCTCAGAAAGGAGCTCGCTTTGATTCCCGGCATCGCTGAGGCCTTCTTCCGAGGCCCGGCATCCGGATGCCGCCAGAGTCTCTGCCTTTGAAATCAAAAGGATTCTTAGGAAATTCCTGAGTTAGTGAAATCATTTCACCCGTGAATAGCAGAAGATGGGAGTTGCAAATGCTTTGCTGGGGCTGACGTTGGGAGCTCGTTTCTTTCAAAGGGTGGCACCATTTCATTCTCCTCAAGACTGGGAAGAGAGAGAGGGAGACAGGCAACAGATTTGGGGTGTTTGGTTGAGATCCTCCTTTGTACATCCTTCTAGAGTTGACCTTTTGGGAACATCGCACAGTAGATCTCATATGCCATAGGAGATTGCTTGAGACCAAATCTGATTGTCTTCCAAAGCAATGGATCCATAAGTGAAGACCTACTTGGGGTCCACATGATGGTCTTCCAATTGAGGATATCAATTTCCAGAGGTTAGAAGGTCATGTCATTCAGTTCATGATTGCACAAGAGGAATTACCCCCTCTATCTATCATTATTTCATTTGGCCCTGCCATGGATCTTAATGCATCGTGGTATGTTGTTAATGTTTATTGCTTTGTTTTGAGTTCATTTGTTGTTGTATTGTTGTTGTTTTTACTGATGTATGTGGGCTCGGCCTCTTGTAAGCCGCACCAAGTCCTCTGGGAGATGGTAACGGGGTATAAATAAAGGATTATTATTATTATTATTATTATTATTATTATTATTATTATTATTATTATTTGTGGCAGTCATGGGTGATGGATTCCATGTCAACTGGGTGATCAAAAGTTCTCAGGAAAACTGTTGAAGAATGTTTCCAAAATATGGCTGAGGTGGTAAGGTCTACCTTAACTCAAGTGTCAAAGGAGCTCTCCGTGGTGCTGAACTCTCTTCCCAAACTAATGTATTACTTTGAGGGGTTGTTGTTGTGTCCCTTGAATTCATTCCAAGACTTAGGGTGAACCTAGAACAAGGATTTCTTGGCAGGATTTGTTCAGAAGAGATTTGCCATTGCCTTCCTCTAAGACTGAGAGAGTTTGACTTGCTGAACATCACCCAGTACAATTCCATGGCTGATCCCTGGAGTCATAACACAATGAAACACGATTTTTGTTCCTGGGTTATCAATGTCATTTCCTAATTGGTTCTATCATAAAAATGGGAAAAGGTTCATTAAACTGAAAAAGCTTTGTTTTGGTAGGAGGGACACCTTGCAGCACATTTTGCTCTAGTTTTCCACTGAATATCTCATAATCGAGTCTCAACGAATTCAACATAGTTTCAGCCACAAAAACAAAGTTTCTGGAGTAGAACAACTACTTTCAAAGTAAGGATAAGACAATGGAACAGGAAATAACACTTTCAAACCAGGATTACAGTATGCAATTTTATTACATGGTGTAATCCAAAGCTCAGGTTGTTTCACCACATTGGCTCTCTTAAAAACAGGACAACACCACAAAAACCATTCTTATTTTAATTTAAATCCAGTTTCCCAAAGCTTGCTGGAAAAGAAAGGTCTTGTTGCTGGAAGGAAAACAAAGAAGGCGCCCTTTTAACTTCCCTAAAGTTACAATGGATGTTCCAAAGTGTTCGGGCAAAATGTTGATTATTTCCGCTACCTTGGCAACCACCTCTCCACAAAAGTCAACATTGATACCGAAATTCAATACCGCCTGAGCTCTGCAAGTGCAGCATCTTTCCGAATGAAGCAGAGAGTGTTTGAGGACCGGGACATCTGTAGGGATACCAAAGTGCTTGTTTATAAAGCTGTTGTCCTCCCAACCCTGCTATATGCTTGCAAGATGTGGACAGTCTACAGACATCACATGCGACATTGGAATGATTCCACCAGCGCTGCCTCTGGAAAATCCTGCAAATCTCTTGAGAAGACAAGCAGAGAAACATCAGCGTTCTGGAAGAAGCAAAGACCACCAGCATTGAAGCGATGGTCCTCTGCCATCAACTCTGATGGACCAGCCACATTGTCTGGATGCCTGACCACCATCTCCCGAAGCAGTTGCCCTACTCCAAACTCAAGAATGGAAAACGGAATGTTGGTGGGCAGGAAAAGAGATTGAAAGATGGGCTCAAAGCCAACCTTAAAAACTCTGGCATAGACACTGAGAACTGGGAAGCCCTGGCCCTTGACCGCTCCAGCTGGAGGTCAGCTGTGACTAGCAGTGCTGCAAAATTTGAAGAGGCATGAATGGAGGGTGAAAGAGAGAAACGTGCCAGGAGGAAGGCATGTCAAGCCAACCCCGACCGGGACCACCTTCCACCTGGAAACCGATGCCCTCACTGTGGGAGAAGATGCAAGGCTCCACAGTCACCTACAGATCCTTCGCCAGGATACTACACTTGGAGGACCATCATCCTTGGACTACAAGGGATCGCCTAAGTAAGGAAGTAAGGATAGAACATAGGACAGACTTCTGCAGATCTCGGGGCTTGGACAGGCTGATATGGAAGATATAGTACATCTCATTTTTGGACCGTTAACTCTGACTTTGGGGCGGATAGAATCATAATATTGTGAGCTTCTATATTTAGCCAATGGCAATGTTGCCCCCCTTTTGATTCTGTGAGAGGTCAACTCAAAACTAACTTTGGAAGACCACCTTCCTCCATGGAAAGCTGGATATGGAATTACCAACGGCCCACAAAGTGGATCCCTGTATTTCCACTTCATTCCAGGAATAGAGTTTGACATCCCACCTTGGTCTAAAATTTGGTAGACTCCCAAGTTTCTTGTGTGGGAAGGAGGTTGTCTCTTCATGCCAGGAAGAAGGAACCCATGTTTTGGCCCAAGGGGGCTGATGCGGCTCAATTTCTCATAATATCTTCATTTCAGGGAGGAATGGAATCAATGCAAAGAGGTAGTATTGATTGTTGAGACAGGGCTGTTAGTGTGAGTAGCACATTTCTTGGGCAGATCCATGCAGCTCTCCCTCTGGGCAACCAACTCAGATCCTGCCTTGTCTTGTGTTCTCACTTCCTTCCATGGACTCCGAATGGCCTCCTTCCAATTGGGAGTAAAGCGTTTCCATTTGGCTTCTTCTAAACATCAGAAAGATTGGAGAAGAAGCCTTCAGAATAGACTCATTTGGAAGCATGTCCTCCTCTGTGGCACCCCCGAAGCCAGGAAACATTGTCCCTCTGTGGGCCCGCATTCAAGAGGTGGAGACATCTGTTTCCAAACATTGACACCCATTACGGCGGAGAAAGGAATAAGCCGCCGCTTCAGTCTCCCTTCTTGTGATCCGTCACTTTGGTGAACTCTGCCCTCCGAGAGGAGAAGCATTGGAAGCCCATCCATCGTTGGCCGCCTTCCGATGCCCATCTGTTGCCTTGGCCCGGTGCCCCTCTGCAAATTGGCCAGGCACTTGCCCTCTGGCATTAGGTGCCGAGCGACTTGAGGGAATCAACAGACAAGCTGCCTGGCATCGCCAGCCTG
Source organism: Anolis sagrei ordinatus (assembly GCF_025583915.1). Lineage (NCBI taxonomy): Eukaryota > Metazoa > Chordata > Lepidosauria > Squamata > Anolidae > Anolis > Anolis sagrei. Next base: position 44,988,805 of record NW_026847882.1, on the reverse strand, counting down.
CCATTTTCCAGCAAGGAGGCTCAGAGCCTGCCAACCGTCAAAAGCATCTTGGCATCAGCTGCCCGGATCTGCCGCTGTTCTCCTTGAGGCTGAGCTTGAGCAGAGGAAGAAGGCTCATCCCCTCGCATGCATTCAACTGGGATGGACTGGGAGGGCGACTGAAGGAAGTTAGACAGTCTCCTCTGGTTTTTGGCTTGGGTCACATTTATGCCCATCTCCATTGAACCATGGAAGGTCCAACCATGTAGCCACTAAGCCGCATCGAATCCTTCGGGAGATGCTAGCGGGGTACAAATAAAGTAATAATAATAATAATAATAATAATAATAGCCATGAGACATGTAAGCAGGTGGTGTCTTCTCCCTTTCCGTCTTTCTCCTTCCTCCTTCTCCATCTTCTTCTTCGCCTTCTTTTTCTCTGTTCCCTTCCTCCTCTTCTTCTTCCCCTTCCTCCTCTCCTCCTCTATCTTCATCTTTCCCTTCTTCTTCCCTCTCTCCTTCTCTCCTCTCCTCCTTCTCTTCTCCTCCTCCTTCCCATCTTTCCTTCCCTCCTTCCCCTCCTCCTCCTTCCCCTTCTTTCTTCCTCCTCTCTTCTTCTTCTTTCCCCTTCTTCTTTCCTTCCTCTCCTTTCTTCCTCCCTCTCCTCCTCCTCCTCCTGCTCCTCTCCTCCTTCTTCCCCTCTTCCTCCTCCTCCTCCTCTTCATCTTCCTCTTCTTTCCTTCTTCCCCTTCTTCTTCCCCTCTTCCCTTCCTCTCTCCTCTCTTCTTCCCTCTTCTTCTTCTCCTCCTCTTCTTCTCTTTCCTTCTTCCTTCCCTTCCTCTCCTCCTCCCTCTTCCTCCTCTTCTTCCTCTTCCCTCTCCTCCTCCTTCTTCTTCTTCTCTCTCTTCTTCTTCTTTCTCCTTCTCCTCCTCCTTCCTCTTCCTTCTTCTTCCCCTTCCTCTTTTTCTTCTCCTCCTTCTTTCCTTCACCTCCTCTCTTCTACCCTTCTTCTACCCCAGGGGTCCTCAAACTACGGCCCGGGGCCGAATACGGCCCTCCAAGGTCATTTACCCGGCCCTCGCTCATGGTCAACCTAAGTCTGAAATGACTTGAAAGCACACAACAACAACAACAATATCTCATCAGCCAAAAGCAGGCCCACACTTCCCATTGAAATACTAATAAGTTTATATTTGTTAAAATTCTTCTTCATTTTAATTATTGTATTGTTTTAAAGTGTTTTTTGCACTACAAATAAGATATGTGCAGTGTGCATAGGAATTCATTCATTTTTTTTTTTCAAATTATAATCCGGCCCTCCAACAGTTTGAGGAACTGTGACCTGGCCCTCTGTTTAAAAAGTTTGTGGACCCCTGTTCTACCCCTTTCTCCCTTCTTCCTTCTTCTTCTTCTTCTTCTTCTTTGGCCCTCCAGGTGTTTTGGACTTCAACTCCCACCATTCCTGGCCTCAGCCCCCTTCCTTTTCCCCTTAAGCAGCTGAGAGGTCCTGAGGCTGTTAGGAATGGTGGGAGTTGAAGTCCAAAACAATGGAGGAAGGGCTGAAGTTTTCCCATTCCTGAGCTACAGCAACCTGCAAAGCTCTAGAATTAAAGTCTCAATTGACTGAAATATTTACAAGATGTATCCATCAAAAAGTGAGGGGGGGGGGGAAGCCCAGTGCTGTTATTTCAAAGCCCCTTTCCTATTAAAAAGGACAACGTTGGTGCACAAGCATCGCGTCTCCAAGGAAAGCATTCTGTGCAAAAATGTGGCCTACTTTCCCCACGAAATATTCGTATAATTGCTTTGAGAGGGGAAAATGAAGAGGGAAGTGTGAAGGTCCGAGTTGACCCCCACCTTCCCTTGTCTTTTGCAGCAATTCTGTGTAATACTGCAAGGAAGGAAGGAAATGAGGAAGGAAAAGAGAAGTGGGTGAAAGGCATTCATGTACACACACACAGACAACAACTCCATGTTAATCGGTAGCGGAATGCATCGTATGGCCGGATCTGGGCTTTGCATTCTAGTAAATGCATTGGGGGTCAGGGCTTCACACAGGTAATTGTGTTTTCATCTACATGCAGGCAGCAATTGGGAATTCAGGGCTCCTTCCAATCGATGGGATGGTCACTGGTGCATTAGAAACAACCTTTTCCTGATGTAAAGGGCTGGGAGGAGGCAAGGGGACGCCACGGAGAGTAACACAGAGCCAAGCAAGCCACAGACGTGGACTTGTTGGTGCAATGCTCTTGCATGCAGTTACGCATCAGGCCAGGATTGTCCCTTTAGTGTCTTGGTTCAGCTGTGTGACATTGCCCTTCAACGTAAGGCTTGTAAAGTGCAGTCAATGGCTAACTCTATGGAGACTTGCACTTCACAAGTCAATGGAGACTTCAGTTCTAGTGCTTTGCCAATAGCTATGGCAAAGGAGATTCCATCTGAACATGAGGAAGAACTTCCTGACTGTGAGGGCCGTTCAGCAGTGGAACTCTCTGCCCCAGAGTGTGGTGGAGGCTCCTTCTTTGGAAGCTTAGAAACATGGCCATCTATCAGGGGTGCTTTGAATGCAATATTCCTGCTTCTTGGCAGAATGGGGTTGGACTGGATGATGGCCCAGGAGGTCTCTTCCAACTCTAGGATTCTAGGATTCTATGGCTTAGGGTGCATCTCCACTACCGGATAGGGGCCGTTTGACCCCACTTTAGGTCCCCTGGCTCCATGGTATGGACTTGTAAGAGTTGTAGTTTTACAAGGTCTTGAGCCACCTCTGAGGACTAATGCCTCACCAAACAGCAAATCCCAAGCCAGGGCCATTAAAGTGCCATTGAACTAAATTAATTCAATGGTGTAAATCAGGCATGCATGGGCAAACTTTCTAATTTGGGGACCGCATGCTAGGACTCCCTGATAGGAGGACTGGCTGCCTGGTGATGGAAAGAAGGAAGGGAAAGAGGAAGGAAGGAAGGAAGGACAAAAGGGAGGAAGGGAAGAATGGAAGCGGAAAGAGGGAGAGAGGGAAGGAGGGAGGGAAGAGGGAGGGAAGGAAGGACAAAAGGGAAGGAAGGAAACGAGGAAGGAGGGGGAAGGAGGAGGAGGAAGAAGAAAGGAAGAAAGGAAAGAGGAGGGAAGGAAGAAGGAAGGAAGGAAGGAAGGAAGGAAGGAGAAAAAGGGAAGAAGGGAAGAAGGGAGGGAAGAGAGGGAAGGAAGGACGAAAGGGAGGAAGGGAAGAATGGAAGGAGTAAGAGGGAGAGAGAGAAGGAGGGAGGGAGGGAAGAGAGAAGGAAGGAAATTAGGAACGAAGAAAGAGAGGAAGAGCAGGGTGGAAGGCAGGGAAGAATGAAGAAAAGAGAGAAGGAAAGAAAGACAAAAGGGAAGGAAAGAAGGAGAAAGAGGGAGGGAAGTAGGGAGGGAAAGGGGAAAGAAAGAGAGAAGACAAGACAAAAGGGAGGGAAGGATGGAAGGAAAGAAGGGAAGGAGGAAGAAAAGAGAGAAGGACGGAAGGATGAAGGGGTGGAAGGGAATGGAAGGAGGGAGGAAGAGGGAGGGAGGAAAGAGAGAAGGATTGAAAGACAAATGGAAGGGAGGAAGGAAGGAAAGAAGAACAAAAGGATGGAAGGGAAGAAGGGGTGGAAGGGAATGGAAGGGGGGAATAAGAGTGAGGGAGGGAGGAAAGAGAGAATGATGGAATGACAAATGGGAAGGAAGGAAGTTAGGAAGGAAGTTAGGAAGGAAGGAAGGGAGGGAGGGAGGAAGGAAGGAAGGAAGGAAGGAAGGAAGGAAGGAAGGAAGGAAGAGAAGAGGGAGGGAAAGAGGAAGGAAGGAAGGAAGGAAGGAAGGAGGAAGGAGGAAGGAAGGAAGAAGGAGGAAAGGAAGGAAGGGAGAAGGAAGGAAGGAAGGAGGAGGTCGGGTCGGTTAAGACATGCTGAATTAAAATGTTATGGAAGGGAAGGAAGGAGAGGAAAGAAAAATGAAAGAGTGAAAGGGAAGGAGAAAGAGGGAGGGAGGGAAGGAGGAAGGAAAGAGAGAAGGGAGGAAGGATAGGATGGTGTGTGAGAGAAGGGCCTGAGAAAAGAGCCCAAGGGGCCACATCCGCCCCCCGGGCCTGGGTTTGCCCATACATACCTGGTATAGATGCACCCAGTGAGACAGGGAACGGTAACATTCCTGTCTCATAAATGCCATTTCCTAATTGGTTCTATAATAAAAACATGGGGAAAGTTGACTGAACTGCACAAACTTCATTGTTGCATGAGATCCTGGTATAGCGCATTTTGCTCTTGTTTTCAACGAGCATCTCACCTGAGCATCTCAACCCATTCAACCTAGTGTGTGTGCCACAAAAACAAAGTTTCTGGAGTAGAACAAGGCCTTTCAAAGTGAGGACCGCACCATTAAACAGGAAATGACACTTTCAAACCAGGAAGAGGACTTTGCTTTCAAGCGCTGTTCCATCGCGTAATCCCGTCATCAGGAGAGAAGCAAGTCCTTGGGTCTTAAACGCCGCTCGTTCCCAGCAGGCCGGAAGCTCTTTCAACCCAGTTTGTGGCTTTCTGGGGAAGGCTCCCCTTGGAATAGAACGCACAGAAAGGCCCCTTTCCAGAATAAATACCAGTGTGAATAATTGATGGGCTGGAATTAGTTTACACGATCTCTATTTAAATGCTTTGCGCCTGGGAAGGAGGGAGCGGGCAAGGCGGGAGAGGAGCTCCACGGGTTGATTGAGATAAGGGTCCCTTTCAAGTCTAGGATACTATCTCTCTCTCTGTGTGTGAATCAAATCTATCTATCTATCTATCTATCTATCTATCTATCTATCTATCTATCTATCTACCTATGGCTGAATGGCTCTTTGTCAGGAGGGATCTGATTACGCTTTCTTGCCCTGATGAAGGGAGTTGGCCTGAGTGGCCTTCAGTGTTTTCTGTTGGTCCTGGGGGTTCTGTGTGGGAAGTTTGCCCCGATTCTGTCATTCGTGGGGTTCAGAATGCTCTTTGATTGTAGGTGAACTGTGAATCCCAGTGACTACAACTCCCAAATGTCAAGGTCTATTTCCCCCAAACTCTATCTGTGTTCACATCTGGGCATATTGAGTATTCCTGTCAAATTTGGTCCAATCCATCATTGTTTGAGTCCACAGTGTTCTCTGGATGGAGGTGAACTACAATTCCAAAATTCAAGGTCAATGCCCACCAAGGCCTTCCAGTATTTTCTGTTGGTCATGGGAGTTCTGTGTGCCAAGTTCTTCTTCTTCTTCTTCCTCTTCTTCTTCTACCTCTTCCTTCTTCTTCTTCCTCTTCCTCCTCTTCCTCCTCCTCCTCCTCCTCCTCTTCTTCTTCTTCTTCTTCTTCTTCTTCTCTTCTTCTTCTTCCTCTCTCTCCTCTTCTTCTTTTCTTTTTCTTCTTCTTCTTCTTCTTCTTCTTCTTCTCCTTCTTCTTCCTTCTTCTCCTCTTCCTCTCTTCTTCTTCTTCTTCTTCCTCTTCCTCTTCCTCCTCCTCCTCCTCCTCTTCTCTCTTCTTCTTCTTCTTCCTCTCCTTTCTTCCTCCTCTTCCTCTTCTTCTTCTCTTCTTCTTCTTCTCTTCTCTCCTCCTCCTCCTCTTCTCTTCTTCTTCTTCTTCTTCCTCTTCTTCTTCTTAAGTCCAAATCACTTGGATGGAGGGCCCAGGTTGGCCCATGCCTGGTGTCGATGCCACTTGTGAAGGGAATCTTCCCTCTCTGCCAGTAAGTTGAGATTATTATTTTATCTGTGAATCGATGGCGAAAAACCAGACGAAAATGGGAGGAAGCCCCAACGCAAGCGATACCCATTAGCTCGGAGCATTCAACACGGCCGTGGATGATTCTGCTGATTGGAGGAGACAGGCCATAAATTCCTCTTATTAAACGCCTTGACTCACAATATGAGGCAGAGACTAATGACTTAAAAATAATATGCGCAAATGGAGTCGGAATACTGATTGTCTTCGTCAACAGACCCCGGGGAAATTAGCGTTAAGGCTCGGCGGAGGAGGGTGGGCACGGGAAGGAAGGAGCGCATCGCCTTGATATTGTTTTGAATCCTCCCGACAAAGCGGCCTTTGGGACCATTTAGTGCGCTGGCTCCTCTCCGGTCCTCGGGGATCCTTCATCTCCGTGAGGAATCCTTGGCTGTGCCTGCACTGTCGAGCTAATGTCGTTTGACACCGCTTCAACTGTTTTGGCTCAGTCTTGTGGAATCCTTGGAGTCTGACAAGGCCTTGCCAAAGAATGCCGGTTGCTCATCAAACCGCAACTCCTGGGATCCCATCGCAGTCAAAGTGCATCCATTCTGCAGTCTGGATCCCTCCCCATCTTTCAGGAGAGATGTTCTCCATGATTGGCCAATGCCTCAAGGGCTCCCTGGTCTGAACTTGTAGAAGTTACTTTTTCTTACTGCTGGAATCCTCTTGATGGTTCATCAGCAGGAATCAGCCCAGATCCGACTTCATGCCAAATCTCCAAAATTATCCAAAATTTGAATTGACCAACAGAATATTGCACTCCCCCAGTTGCCACTGTGTGCCTTCAAGCTTTCTCCAACCCACAGAGACCATAAGTCAAATGTAGGGTCTTCCTGGCAACTTTTGTTAA
>NW_026847882.1:44959721-44979721 GCF_025583915.1 Anolis sagrei ordinatus | reverse complement strand
CAGCTGTACCAGGAGCTCCAACTTTATTTGCTTTGTATTAAATGTTTGATTGCAGTCCTAGGTTTCAGGGACTCTGTAGATAGGTGGCTTCTTTTGGTTGCAGTCATAGGGCAAGTCACCTGTCCATCATCATTAAGTTTGGTTCCGCCCCTTGCTCAGGGCAATTGGGAAGGGAAGGGAGCCATTTTAGTTAGTCTCAGCAAGGAAAGCTAATGTACAGGATGTGTGCAAGCTTCCCCTGTACAAAAGCTTCAATCCTCAAGATTTCTGGGGGAAAACAGTTTTAAGAGCATCCAAGAATTTCCAGGAAAACAGCCCTAAAGACCAAAGAACTCCAGCTGGAGAACATCTAAGCCCTTTCTGGTAGGTCCACTCGGCGTTCAAGAAGCAGTTCGACCCGGTAGCGGAGCCCACATCAGTAAGGGTTAGATTACAGTCAGCCTGGGAGAAGTTAAAGAGGGGATTTTCCTTTAAAGTAAAGAAGAAGTTATTGAAGACAGTTGCCTGTCCTTTGTGGGCAAGTTTAGTAATTCACCAGTTGCCTAAAAGCTTGGAATCATTGCTTAACTTTACTGAAGACAAAAGAAGTTTCTGTTTGATTGTTCATTAATAAAGGACTTGTTATACTTCACAAGCCATCTGAAGATCATTTGTGGTGGAAAACCTCTGAGAACTTCTCCTTGGGCCCCCTGGCTTCCCGCTGGGCAAAGGTTGCATATCCTGTTCTAAAAGAAATTCTTTACAGGCCCAGCACATGACAGAACAGTTACATTTTTAGGCTTGGGCTGTGCAAGAGCTTACACAGAGAGACAGTCCTTGCTTCATGAGCTGCTAGAAGGAGATTTCCCACATGGACTCCTGAAGACCATTTTGAATCTCTCTCAAAGGACCTTGTGTGAGTCAATGCAGCTGTTCACAGGATTGTATATATGTTGCTCTGCATTGCAAAGACTAAACTTCTTGTTCTTTACTGATCATCTGTGTGGCATATTTTCTTTCTCTGGCAAGACAGTGTGTGGACTGGTAAAACGTGAGTTGTAGAGATTCCAAAACATCTTTTAAGCATTGCTTTAAGATTACCTCTTTCTTGAGTTGTCATGAAGCCTCCATGTCTATTGTCTGTCTTGCCATTTTCAGTTGCCCGGAGGAGCTTTCTGTTGATGTGAATGGGGGGGAAAGAGAGCCAACGCAACAGAATCCCACCAGATAGAGAAGACATTGCTGGCCCTGAGAGCAGAAGCCATTGGAGATCCAAACAGGAGCAACCAAAGAGCAAGGCCGGCCGTGACTCGCCTGAGAAAGGAGCTCCTGGGCCAATTAGGCCAGCTGTGCCGAATTACGGCAGCCACGAATTAGCCCTGCAAGGCGGCCTTCTTCCTTGCAAGACAGCCGCTCTGCTCGATTACACCTCTGCCGTTTCGCCAGCCTATGATTTGGAGCCATTTAGCCTGGTTGGCGCAGAAGGCACGGAGGTGGAAATCCTCAGCTAATCCAATGAGGCCGACTGGGCTCCACGGCTTTGCTGGAGGCCACGCTGGGTGGATGATTCTGGGCTGGGCAGTGCCACACGCTCCTCGATTGGATGGGAGTTGCCTTCTTCCAGCTCCTCCAGAGTTTCAGCAAAAGTGTCTTCTTCTCGTTTGGTCTGGTGAGGCTCAGGAGCAAGCTTTGAACCTTCTGCCGTTCTGCTATGGAACTGCTTCCCTTCCTACCTTACCCATTGTGAGGATCAAGAAGACCTTCCTTCCTTCCTTCCTTCCTTCCTTCCTTCCTTCCTTCCTTCCTTCCTTCCTTCCTTCCTTCCCCTTCCCTTCCCTTCCCTTCCCTTCCCTTCCCTTCCCTTCCCTTCCCTTCCCTTCCTTCCTTCCTTCCTTCCCTTCCTTCCCCTTCCCCTTCCCTTTCGCTTTCCTTTCCTTTCCTTTCCTTTCCTTTCCTTTCCTTTCCTTTCCTTTCCTTCCTTTCCTTTCCTTTCCTTCCTTTTCTTCCTTTCCTTTCTTTCTTTCCTTTCTTCCCTTCTTCCCTTCCTTCTTCCTTCCCTTCCTCCTTCCTTCCTTCCTTCCTTCCTTCCTTCCTTCCTTCCTTCCTTCCTTCCTTCCTTCCTTCCTTCCTTCCTTCCTTCCTTCCCTCCCTCCCTCCCTCCCTCCTTCTTTCTTTCTCTCTTATCTTCCTACTCTACTTTCTTTCTTTCTTTCTTTCCTCCTTTCTCTCCTTTCTTTCCTCCTTTCTTCCTACTTTCCTTTCCTTTTCCTTCCTTCCTTAATTTCTTCCATTGATCCTTCCTGTCTTTCCTTCTTGCCTTTCCCCCTCCTTTGCTCTCCTTTCTTTCCTCCTTCTTTCTTTTTTCCTTCTTTCTTTTCTTCTTTCTTCTACTTTCTTTCCTTCTTTTCTCATTTCTTCCTTCTTTTCTCCTTCCCTCTCCTTTTCGTCCTTCTTTCCTCTGCTCTCTTTCCTCCTTCTACTTTCTTCCCCAATTTCTTCCCCTTTCTGTCCGCCTTTTCTCTTCTTTCCTTCACTCTTCTTTTTTCATTTCCTTCTTCCCTCTCATTCCTCCTCTTTTTTCCTTCCTTCCTTTCATTTTCTCATTTTCTCATTTCCTCGTCTTTACAATCTGATTAATCATGCCCTGCGTGGAGCACTTTTTCTGGGCTCTTGTGAATCTCCCGTCAATCAGTTCCTCGCTTCATTGAGGATCATTCAAGTCCTTCTGTTCTGGGGAAGGCTCATCTTCTTGGACTTCCTCTCCCAGCAGAGTGGGATGGGGTGGATTCGGGGTGAGGTCAATAGATGATGATGATGATGATGATGATGATGATGATGGATCCAAGATGGTTTTCGAGTGGAGATGCAGTCAATTACTGGCCTATTAATTCTGTTTTAATGTTTACATGTTGTAAGTCACTCTGTCGAATGCCTTTGCAAGGTCAATGGATGCCATGTACAGAGGTGGGATTTGTTCCCTGCAACATAATCATACTACGTTCTCATACTAGTAATGGATACACAGCTGCTTTGAGTCTCCTTCAGGAGAGATAATGCAGGGTATAAATAAATAAATAAATAAATAGATAGATAAATAAATAAATAATGGTGATAATCATGATGATGATGATGATGATGATGATGGCCAAATCCAAAGAGGTTTACTAGTGCTTAAAGGTAAAGGTGTCCCCTTGACATGAAGTCTACTCATGTCTGACTCTGGGACCCTGGTGCTCATCTCCATTTCTAAGCCAAAGAGTTGGCGTTGTCCATAGACACCTCTAAGGTAATGTGGCCAGCATGACTGCATAGAATCATAGAATCCTAGAGTTCGAAGAGACTTGGTGGGCCGCCCAGTCCAACCCCATCCTGCCAAGAAGCAGGAAAATTGCATTCAAAGCACCCCTGACAGATGCCTACAATTCAACACAATAAAATACATAGTAACAATAATTATAAACAGTTACAACATTACATTAATACAATAAAAAGCCAGCCTGGTGGCCATCGTTTCGCCAAGTCCATAATTAATAAATTCATTCCGCTTATCATAGTCCATTTCCAAAGCTTTCGTAGTAATTGCCCTTGTCAGTTTGCCCGATTACGCAAAGGCCTGGTCCCAAATCCATGTTTTTAATTTCCTTCTGAAAGAGAGGAGGGATGATGATGATCTAATTTCCCCGGAGAGCGAATTCCACAGGTGAGGGCCACCACCGAGAAGGCCCTGCCCCTCGTCCCCACCAATCTCATCTGTGACAAGGGCGGGGGCGAGAGCAGGGCCCCTCCAGAAGATCTTAAATTTCTAGGCAGGACATAAAAGGAGATACGTTTGAACAGGTACGCTGGGCCGGAGCCATATAGGGTTTTATAGGTCAAGACCAGCACTTTGAATTGTGCTCGGAAATGAATCAGCAGCCAATGGAGCTGACATAACAGAGGGGCGGGATGCTCCCTGTATGACGCTCCAGTGAGAATCATAGAATCAAAGAGTTGGAAGAGACCTCCTGGGCCATCATCCAGTCCAACCCCATTCTGCCAAGAAGCAGGAATATTGCATTCAGAGCACCCCTGACAGATGGCCATCCAGCCTCTGCTTAAAAGCTTCCAAAGAAGGAGCCTCCACCACACTCCGGGGCAGAGAGTTCCACTGCTGAACGGCTCTCACAGTCAGGAAGTTCTTCCTCATGTTCAGATGGAATCTCCTCTCTTGTAGTTTGAAGCCATTGTTCCGTATCCTAGTCTCCAGGGAAGCAGAAAGGAAGCTTGCTCCCTCCTCCTCCCTGTGGCTTCCTCTCACATATTTATACATGGCTCTCATCATATCTCCTCTCAGCCTTCTCTTCTTCAGGCTAAACATGCCCAGCTCCTTAAGCCGCTCCTCATAGGGCTTGTTCTCCAAACCCTTGATCTGCTCCCTCCTCCCTGTGGCTTCCTCTCACATATTTATCCATGGCTATCATGCCTCCTCTCAGCCTTCTCTTCTTCAGGCTAAACATGCCCAGCTCTTTAAGCCGCTCCTCATCGCATGTTCATCAGCTCAGTGGTTTAACCTACTGCATCACCAGGGGCTCCATTACTCCATCTCCTATGAGCTCTTCCCATAGAACCATAGAATCAAAGAGTTGGAAGAGACCTCATAGGGCTTGTTCTCCAGACCCTTGATCATTTTAGCTGCCGCCCGCTGGACTAGTTGAAGTTTCCGAACAGTCTTCAAAGGCAACCCCACGTAGAGCGCATTGCAGTAATCTATTTGGGATGTTATTGTTATTGTTGTTGTTGTTGTTGTTGTTGAATGCCACAATGTTATGGAGTCTTGCGATCTGTAGCTTGGTCCTGTAACATGACAACTCCCAGGATTCCCAAGCAGTTAAAATGGCAGCAAACTGGAGCAATTCCACAGTCGAGCTGCCTCCCTTCTTCCTTTCTGGAGCTCCGAAGGTGAGGCAGACCAATGGGGTGTTCTGCTGGATGCCCCCGTTTCCTATTATTTGTTTGGGAGGGAAGGAGGGGACGGAGTGTATCTCTTTCCTCCGCCTTCTATTTCCCTTACTATTAACTGGAATTAAACTTTAAACGCGAGCTCGAAACAATAAAGGCATGAAAAATCTCCGAAATAACTTAATTAAGTTTTTAAAGATTTCCATGCTTGAATAAATTAGCCTTCCTGAAAATGTCACAACAGTCAGAAAAAGGAGGGGGAGAGGGAGAGGGAGAGAAAAACCACGCACACACATAGACACACACACATAGACATGTGCAATCAATGTGATTTCTTGCTTGCTTTCTTTATTACTATTTAAATGGAAAGTGCCAGTCGTGCAGGAGTCAGATTTTGCAAGGCAGCACGAGGGGAGGGGAAGGGTCTCTCATTCTCTCTTCCCCCCGCCCCCCAAACATTGGCAGGCTTCTCTTTTGCCAAAGCAATCTATAGAGATTTCTCTCCTGCGACTGCGGCCGCCGCTTGTTTAACAAATCTAGATTTCCCCCCGTAGCTCTGCAAGTCAAACAACCCAGCAGAGAAAATGGGCCAGGTAATTGACAGCGAGCGGCCCAAAGAAAGTGTATTAGAGGAACCCGAGGCTTTCGGGGAGATCGATGGCCAGGCGGAGCCCGCCCGGCATCGGCTTCTTGCTTCATTTGAAATATTCATCCAGCTCTTTCCAACCCCCCAAAATAGTGGTTTGCATGGAAAAGCATGCAAAGGCAACAAGGGAAGGGAGGGAGGAAAAGCACATCCATAGAAAGAAGAAGAAGAAGGACGCCTTCAAGGTGTGTTTGTTTGTGTTGCAAAGCCTCCTGCATGGCTGGGTGGATCTGGACCTCACCTGGAACTCTTGTTACCCAACTAAAAGGAATCGCAGAGTTACAACTACAAAATCCACCCCTTTTTAGGGAAGGGCCCCCCAAAAGTTTAGATAGAAAGGATTAGCTACCTCTAGATATGTATGCAGTACTCCAATGCAACCACAAAGGGGCAGTGTATAGATTTAGATAGGATTAGCTACTGGTCTATAGCTATATACATACACAGCGCTTCGGTGCAACTACAAGAGGGAAATATTTTGGCTGTCTATAGATAGAAAGGATTAGCTACCAGCCTCTAGGTATGTATGCAGTACTCAAATGCAACCACAAGGGGGCAGTGTATAGAAATAGATAGGATTAGCTACTGGTCTATAGCTATATACACAGCGCTTCGGTGCAACTACAAGAGGGAAATATTTTGGCTGTCTATAGATAGAAAGGATTAGCTACCAGCCTCTAGGTATGTATGCAGTACTCCAATGCAACCACAAGGGGGCAGTGTATAGATTTAGATAGGATTAGCTACCGGTCTATAGCTATATACACAGCGCTTCGGTACAACTACAAGAGGGAAATATTTTGGCTGTCTATAGATAGAAAGGATTAGCTACCAGCCTCTAGATATGTATGCAGTACTCCAATGCAGCCACAAGGGAGCAGTGTATAGATATAGATAGGATTAGCTACCGGTCTATAGCTATATACACAGCGCTTCGGTGCAACTACAAGAGGGAAATATTTTGGCTGTCTATAGATAGAAAGGATTAGCTACCAGCCTCTAGATATGTATGCAGTACTCCAATGCAACCACAAGGGGGCAGTGTATAGATATAGATAGGATTAGCTACCGGTCTATAGCTATATACACAGCCCTTCAGTGCAACTACAAGAGGGAAATATTTTGGCTGTCTATAGATAGAAAGGATTAGCTACCAGCCTCTAGATATGTATGCAGTACTCCAATGCAACCACAAGGGGGTAGTGTATAGATGTAGATAGGATTAGCTACCAGTCTATAGCTATATACACAGCACTTGTGCGCCAGCTGCGCCCGTACCTTGGGAAGTTGGATCTGACCACTGTGGTCCACGCTCTTGTTACATCCCAGATAGATTACTGCAACGCACTCTACATGGGGTTGCCTTTGAAGACTGTACGGAAACTTCAATTAGTCCAGTGCGAGACAGCCAGATTACTCACTGGAGCATCATACAGGGAGCATACCACCCCCCTGTTATGTTAAAGTGTGTTTGTTTGTGTTGCAAAGCCTCCTGCATGGCTGGATGCATCTGGACCTCACCTGGAACTCTTGTTACCCAACTAAAAGGAATCACAGAGTTTCAACTACAAAATCCACCCTGTTTTATGGAAGGGCCCCCCAAAAGTTTAGATAGAAAGGATTAGCTACCTCTAGATATGTATGCAGTACTCCAATGCAACCACAAGGGGGCAGTGTATAGATATAGATAGGATTAGCTACTGGTCTATAGTTATATACACAGCACTTTGTTGCAACTACAAGAGGGAAATATTTTGGCTGTCTATAGATAGAAAGGATTAGCTACCAGCCTTTAGGTATGTATGCAGTACTCCAATGCAACCACAAGGGGGCAGTGTATAGATAGGATTAGCTACCGTTCTATAGCTATATACATAGCACTTTGGTGCAACTACAAGAGGGAAATATTTTGGCTGTCCATAGATAGAAAGGATTAGCTACCAACCTCTAGGTATGTATGCAGTACTCAATGCAACCACAAGGGGGCAGTGTATAGATATAGATAGGATTAGCTACCGGTCTATAGCTATATACACAGCACTTTGGTGCAACCGCAAGAGGGCAGTATTTTGGTAGTCAATAGATAGAAAGGATTAGCTACCAGCCTCTAGGTATGTATGCATGTATGTGCATATTTAATGCTCAAATACAATCACAAAGGGTTGTATATAGCTAGAAACAATTAGTTACCAGCTTCTAGCTATGTATGTACAGTATGTAGTGCTGAAATGCAACCATAAGGGGTTGCATAGATAGAAAGGATTAGCTGCTGGCCTATAGTTTTGTATGTATATAGTGCTTAGGTGCAATCACAAGAAGGCAATATTATGGCAGTATATAGATGGAAAAGATTAGCTCCTGGCCTCTAGATATGATTGTATGTAATTCTCAAATGCAACCACAAGGGGGAAGAGTATAGATGGGATTACCTAGTGGCCTGTAGGGATGCAGTGTTGGGATGCAACCACAAGAGGGCAGTATAGAGATAGAAAGGATTAGCTGTTGGCAGACAAAATGGTCTATGATGCCACCCAGAAGGCCACAGTCAATACATCCACATCTTAAGAAGGTATGTAACTTAATGAAGATTTATATTTTGGAAGGGAGTCTGTGTTTCTGCACCTTGCTCTGAGGCCAAGAATGGAATTCCCAAAAACAGGCCAGATGAAGGGAAAAAAGGGGAAGGGGGAATGGTATGAGAAAAGGGAACGAATGAAGGAAAGAAAGAAAGAAAGAAAGAAAGGAGAAAAGGGACAAAAGGGAGGGTAGAAAGAAAAAGAAGGGAAGAGAAAAGAAAGAAAGAAAAAGGAGAAAAGGGACAAAATGGAGGGTAGAAAGAAAAAGAAGGGAAGAGAAAAGAAAGAAAGAAGGAAAAGGAGAAAGGGAAGATTTGAGAGGGAACAAGATAAAAAAAGAAGGGAAGAGAAAGAAAGAAAGAAGGAAAAGAAAGGAAAGAAAGAAAGAAAGAAAGAAAAAAAAGAAGAAAAAGGGACAAAAAGGAGGGGAGAAGAAAAAGAGGGGAAGAGGAAAGAAAGAAAGAAAGAAGAAAGAAAGAAAGAAAGAAAGAAAGAAAGAAAGAAAGAAAGGAGAAAAGGGACAAAAGGGAGGGGAGAAAGAAAAAGAAGGGAAGAGAAAAGAAGGGAAGGAAGGAAGGAAGGAGAAAAGGGACAAAAGGGAGGGGAGAAAGAAAAAGAAGGGAAGAGAAAAGAAGGGAAGGAAGGAAGGAAGGAGAAAAAGGACAAAAGGGAGGGGAGAAAGAAAAAAGAAGGGAAGAGAAAAGAAAGAAAGAAAGAAAGAAAGAAAGAAAGAAAGAAAGAAGAGAGCAGACAGTGTATGAGAGAAAGTAAGGGGAGAAGGAAAGAAAGGGAGGAAAGAGGAAGGGACAACGTGTATGAGGAAAAAGAAGGACAAAACAACGAGTCACAAAGAAAATGCCAATCCAGAGAACGCCAGGTATAGATGGTAATCTGAGCTCTAAACCTGCACCCCAGTTTTGGAGAACATGTGGGATGTTGGCAAAGTTCGTTTCCACCTCTGGGGCTGTGCCATGCATGATACCCAAACAGGTATTGGGAAGGTCACGCTATCAAAGCCAGGCCACAGAAGAACCCATTAAACAGGTTTCGGAAAACCCTACTAGCTGGCATTATCTTTCTACGTGCAGGATTTGTGAGCCTTGTCCAAGAGAGCTGGTCACCTGTAAAGCTCAGGTATCGATTGTCTCTTTCCTCGCAAAGGTTGCAGGAGCGGGGAGTACCAGGTGGGCAGGCTCTTCTGCGTTGGGGGCCACAACCCCGGATCATGCGGCCTTTCTGGACTTTACCCAGGGCTGCTCCTGCGCTGAATGTCTTGCAGAAAGCTGTGCGGATGGAGGATGGGGCTGGCGGAGAAGGGAAAGGTTACTCCTTCTCCCAATCAGCCCCCAATTAGATTTCTCAGAACAATAAAAGTGAAGGACAAAGCGTATGACTAATGGCTCTTGTCGCCGATCCCATTACTGTTGATGTCAGGCTCATCTCTGGCGGCGGGTGTAAGGCGGCTGTCAGGGGCCCGTGGGGAGCGCCTGGGAGGGATGCCGGGACGCCTAAACACAGGAGCAGCGAAGGATCATCCCGGCAAACGGGGGAAGGAAGGAGCCACGGGCTGCGTCTCCGGCAGGCAGGCAGGCACTCTGGAGGATTCGGGCTCTTTGCTTTTGCAACGGGAGCCTGCATTATTTATTGGCCGCATCGCTGCTTTGAAGTGTGCACCAGAGAGACATTTCTGAGGGAGCCACTCTGATTTGACGCCTAGGAACATATATGGCCCACTCCTGGATTTGGCTTCCTAAGCATTTTCGATCTACATGTCAAAACAAAGTCAAATTTGTGTGTATGTTTGTAGCACCAAGATGCCTACATGGCTTGTGGGATCGAGACCAAAGGTGGCACACACACCCTACATCACCTGACTTAAAATGTGTGCGGGTTTTCAACTATAAAACTGTATGGATATGGTGGCCTGAAAATGAAAAGAAATGGGTGATAGAAAGGATTAGCTACTGGCCTGTAAGTATGTAAGCATGCATTGCTGAGATGCAACCACAAGAGGGCAGTATATAGTTAGAAAGGATTAGCTATTGACCTATAGAAGTGTATGTATATATGCACTGCTCAAATGTAACCACAAGAGTGTAGTATATAGATAGAAAGGATTAGCTACTGGCTTCTAGGTCTGTATGCATGCAGTGTTCAATGGCAACCACAAGAGGGTATTATCTAGATAGCAGAGATTAGATACTGGCCTATATGTATGGATTTGGTGCTTAGGTACAACTACGAGAGTGTAGTATATAGATAGAAAGGACTAGCTACTGGCTACTGGGTCTGTATGCACTCAATATTCAATAGCAGCCACAAGAGGGTATTATCTAGATTGCAGAAATTAGATACTGGCCTATATGAATGGATTCTGTGCTCAGGTACAACCACGAGAGTGTAGTATATACATAGAAAGGACTAGCTACTGGCTTCTAGGTCTGTATGCATGCAGTGTTCAATGGCAACCACAAGAAGATATTATCTAGGTAGTAGAGATTAGATACTGGCCTATATGAATGGATTCTGTGCTCAGGTACAACCACAAGAGTGTAGTATATACATAGAAAGGACTAGCTACTGGCTTCTAGGTCTGTATGCATGCAGTGTTCAATGGCAACCACAAGAAGATATTATCTAGGTAGTAGAGATTAGATACTGGCCTATATGTATGGATTCAGTAGTCAGGTACAACCATGAGAGTGTAGTATATAGATAGAAAGGATTAGCTACTAGCTTCTAGGTCTGTATGGATGCAACCACAAGAGGGCAGTGTATAGATAGACAGGATTACCTAGTGACCTATTGATATGTATGTGTTGTTGTTGTTCATTCGTTCAGTCGCTTCCGACTCTTCATAACCTCCTTGACCAGCCCACGCCAGAGCTCCCTGTCGGCTGTCACCACCCCCAGCTCCTTCAGAGTCAAGCCAGTCACTTCAAGGATACCATCCATCCATTTTGTTCTTGGTCAGCTCCTCTTCCTTTTTCCTTCCATTTTTCCCCAGCATAAGTGTCTTCTCTACGCTTTCCTTTCTTCTCATGATGTGGCCAAAGTACTTCATCTTTGTCTCTAATATCTTTCCCTCCAATGAGCAGTTGGACTTTATTTCCTGAAGTATGGACTGGTTGGATCTTCTCGCGGTCCAAAGCACTCACAGAACTTTCCTCCAACACCACAGTTCAAATATGTACAGATATGTATGTATGCAGTGGTATCTTTCTATAGATAGAAAGGATTAGCTACTGGCTCATAAGGATGCATGTTTGCTGTGTCTAGATAGAACACATCAGATACTGGCCTATATGTAGGGATGCAGCACTCAGGTACAATCACAAGTGGGCAGTATATAGACAGAAAGGATTAGCTACTGGAAAACACAAAATGGCCATTTCCAGGGGGGTGAATCTATGGGGAAGCTGTCTAAGAAGAGGCAAAACCATAGCCCTGAAGACCACAATTGGGACATCTACCCTGCAAGAATATAAGCAATTTAATGAAGATACGTATTTTGGAAGTGAGTTCCTGTGTGCCTGTGCCTTGCTCTGAGGACAAGAGACAGTGGCTTCCAAGTCTTAAACCAAAAAATTGACACTTCTACTTTGTGATTATAAGAGGGAAAATATTGGTGCATACAAACTGCTTGCACTAGAGCAGTGTTTCTCAACCTTGGGGTCGGGCCCCCTGGGGGGGTCACGAGGGGATGTCAGAGGGGTCACCAAAGACCATCAGAAAACACAGTATTCATTTTCTGCTGGTCATGGGGATTCTATGTGGGAAGCTTGCCCCAATTCTATTGGTGAGGTTCAAAATGCTCTTTGATGGTAGGTGAACTATAAATCCTAGCAACTACAATTCCCAAAAGCCAAGGTCTGTTTTCCCCAAACTCCACCAGTGTGCACATTTGGGCATATTGAGTATTTATGCCAAGTTGGGTCTAGATCTATCATTTTTTTTCAGTCCACAGTGCTTTCTGGATGTAGGTGAACTACAACTCCAAAACTCAAGGCCAATGCCCACCAAACTCTTCCAATATTTTCTGTTTGTCATGGGAGTTCTGTGTGCCAAGTTTGGTTCACTTCCATCATTGTTGGAGTTCAGAATGCTCTTTGATTGTAGTTTAACTATAAATCCCACTAACTACAACTCCCAAATGACAACATCAGTCCCTCCACAACCCCAACAGTATTCAAATTTGGGCATATTGGGTATTTGTGCCAAATATGGTCCAGTGAATGAAAATATCAGATATATACATATAAGATATTTACATGAAGATTTATAACAGTAGCAAAATTACAGTTATGAAGTAGCAACAAAAATAATTTAATGGCTGGGGGTCACCACAACATGAGGAACTGTATTAAGGGGTCGTGGCGTCAGGAAGGTTGAGAACCACTGCACTAGAGGATCATGGTCATGGAAAAGTTAAGTCTTCTGGAAGTGTGACCTTCTCTGTCCAGCTTGGTTTTTGCCACTGCAAAATGCTTAGGCTCCTGTATGCATCCAAGAAGTGTCCATGAGGTACATTTGCATGAAAATTGGAACCAATCAATTATGAGCATCTCTCCATGTCCCTGTGTCAAGCACAGATCTTTGGATGGAGATCTGAACCGGCCTCTTGTTTCCGTCTAATCCTCTCCCCGGCTTCTTTCTGCAGCTGAGAGGACTTTAGCCCAAGCCTTTGATGCCCAATCCATGCCCACTGGCAAGAAGAGGGGACTTCTGCGCCACTGAATGCCTGGAGCGACCATATTCATTATCATTATAGCTATTGCTTATTAAGTAGCTTGCCTTAAACAATGTGCTGTGGAGGAAATACATCGCAAACAACAGACTGCCTACAGGTCCTGGGATGAACCAACAAACTCCAATGGCGAGGAATGACTCTTTGAGGAAGAACGTTTCCCAAAACATGGAGAGAAGGTGGATGCAATATCAGGGAGACCGTTCATTTACTCCACTTCAGGGGTGTTTTTTTCCTCATAACAGGAGTGACTTGAGAAACTGCAAATCACTTCTGGTATGAGAGAATTGGCTATCTGCAAGGACGTTGCCATGGGGATGTTTTACCATACTGTGGGAGGCTTCTCTCATGTCCTTGCATGAGGTTGGTGCTGACAAATGGGAGCTCACTTCACTCCCCAGATTTGAATAGCTGACCTTTTGGTCAGCAGTCCTGCTGGCACAAGGGTTTAACCCATTGCACCACTGGGAGTTCCAGTTCAAGGTATAAAGGAGCCTGGAGTAAAGTGGAGCTTTCCAAGGTGCTGAATCTATGGGAAAGCTTTCTGAAGAGCTTTCCAGGGTGCTGAATCTAGAAGGAAGCTGTCTAAGAAGATTTCCAGGGGGGTGAATCTATGGGGAAGGTTTCTGGGAAGCTTTCCAGGGTGCTGAATCTAGGAGGAAGCTGTCTAAGAAGATTTCCAGGGGGGTGAATTTATGGGGAAGCCTTCCAAGGAGGTTTTGAAGGAGCTGAGTCTATGAGAGAGCTTTCTAATGAAGTTTCCCAAAGTACCTGATCTATGGGGAAGCGTTCCAAGGTGCTTTTTTTTTTGTCGTGTCAGGAGTGACCTGAGAAACTGCAAGTCGCTTCTGGTATGAGAGAATTGGCTACCTGTAAGGATGTTGCCTAGGGGATGCCCAGATGATTTTTGATGTTTTATCATCCTTGTGGGAGGCTTCTCTCATGTCCCTGCATGAGGAGATGGAGCTGATAGAGGGAGCTCATCCGCCTCTCCCCGGATCCAAACCTGTGACCTGTGGGTACAGGGGTTTAACCCACTGCGCCACTGTTCCAAGGTGCTGAATCCATGGGAAACCTTCCAAGGATCTTTCCAAGGCACTGAATCTGTGAGGAACCTGTGAGGATCTTTCCAAGGTGCTGAATTTATGGGGAAGCCTTCTACAGAGCTTTCTAAGGTGCCGAATCTATTAGGAAGATTTCTAGGGAGCTCTCCAAGGTACTGAAGCATAGAATCGTAGAGTTGGAAGAGACCGCATGGGCCATCTAGTCCAAGCTCTGCCATGCAGGAAAAACACAATCAAAGTATCCCTGACAGATGGGCATCCAGCTTCTATCAAAAAGCTTCCAAGGAAGTAGCTTCCACCAGACTTTGAGGCAAGGAGTTCCACTGCTGAACAGCTCTTCTTACAATCACGGGGTTCTTCCTAATGTTCTCCTTTCCTGTAATTTGAACACATTGCTTCAAGTCCTAGTTTCCAGGGCAGCAGAAAGGAAGCCTGCTCCCTCTCCTTGATCTATAGGGATGCTTTCTAAGGAGCTTTCCAAGGTGCTGAATCTGTGTGGAAACTTTCTAAGGAGCACTAAGCACAAAGACTATACAATGCCCAGATTTTCAATAACTGTATACTTCTCTTTGTTGCATTGATCTCTCCCTAGTTGACTGAAAAAATGATACCTCTGGCTGGAATGTATTTATGAGAAGGAATGAGGATATTTCTCTAAAACTAATAATCCTGCTCCTCCAAAAAAATTCTCTTATTTCCCTCCATTTCTAGCATTGCAAAGAGAGAAAGATTGGAAGCTGTTCACACCCAGAATTCTTTGAGTTGCTGCGTTTGCATTTCCCTTTTCCTTTGCTTTCTCCTTTTCTCTGGCTGCTGAAACGCTCTCTCTTAAATGCTCTGATGCTAAGTTATTGCAATGGGAGAAATTTAGAAATGAAAGGGATAGGATACTTATTTGGGGGAGGCATTGTGCCCCTCCCTCATAGTCGTGCTGTTTATTTTGGCCATTCGTCATCCTGCCACATTTGGTGATAAGGCTCGGGGTGCCTTCCTGCATTTAGCATCCAGACATCGACTATTTTGGACTGAATACGGTGCTTCAAAATAGCAAGTCTCTCACACTTGCTATTTTGGAGCTTTTGGGATATTTTGAAAGTCTTAATGACGTTCTTGTTCATGGCGCCGGTCTACACAAGTTGCTTCAAATAAAAACTCTTGGAAAGGAGAAGGAGGCAATTCTCTTGGAAAGAAGAACTAGGTGACTTACTAGACATTGCTAAAATGCCCAAAAGGCCGCAATACGTTCTATGTGGGGTTGCCTTTGAAGACTGTTTGGAAGCTTCAAATGGTCCAACAGGTGACAGCCAGGTTTCCCACAGGAGTGTCGTTTAGGGAGCACACAACTCCACCATCTGCCTGTCTGCTACCGAATACAATTCAAAGTGCTGGCTTTAGCCTACAAAGCCTTTATTTATTTATTTATTTATTTATTTATTTGTCGTGTCAGGGCAACCAGTCAATTATATTACATTTCTAACAGAATAAGGCAAACAAACAGACAAAATACAAAATGTGTGAGTTTGGTATTTGGTTAAATGTCCTTTGCCCAGTATCTGGCCAGTTGGAGTGCCTCTGGTGTTTCCGCAAGAAGGTCCTCCCTGGTGCATGTGGCTGGGCTCAGGTTGCATTGCAACAGGTGGTCAGTGGTTTGCTCTTCTCCACACTCGCATGTCGCGGATTCCACTTTGTGGCCCCATTTCTCAAGGTTGGCTCTGCATCTCGTGGTGCCAGAGCGCAGTCTGTTCAGCGCCTTCCAAGTCTCCCAGTCTTCTGTGTGCCCAGGGGGGAGTCTCTCATTTGGTATCAGCCATTAATTGAGGTTCTGGGTTTGAGCCTGCCACTTTTGGACTCTTGCTTGCTGAGGTGTTCCAGCGAGTGTCTCTGTAGATCTTAGAAAACTATTTCTAGATTTAAGTCGTTGACGTGCTGGCTGATACCCAAACAGGGGATGAGCTGGAGATGTCTCTGCCTTGGTCCCTTCACTATTGGCTGCTACTTCCCGGCGGATGTCAGGTGGTGCAATACCGGCTAAGCAGTGTAATTTCTCCAGTGGTGTAGGGCGCAGACACCCCGTGATAATGCGGCATGTCTCATAAAGAGCCACATCCACCAGTGGTTCTCAAACTTGTGGGTCCCCAGATGTTTTGGCCTTCAACTCCCAGAAATCCTAACAGCTGGTAAACTGGCTGGGATTTCTGGGAGTTGTAGGCCAAAACACCTGGGACCCACAGGTTGAGAACTCCTGCCCCAAACGGTCCCGGCCCAGCTTACCTGTCCAAATGTATCTCCCTCAACCAATCATCAAGAAGGATAAGAACAAGAAGATAAGCTTTTTACATTGATCACAACTGCCGCCTGATGTGTCTTTGCAAGGGAATGGAAGCAAGAATTAAATCCACCTATAGAAGAGTGGATAGGAAAAATTAGGGAAATTATGAACATGGATGAATTGACTTTTTTGTTGAAAAAAATATACGGGCAATACGTTAAAAAGAACAAATTGGGACCCTCTCCACAACTACCTGGAGAAATTGCGAAAACAGAAGACACGAGAGACATTTATTCTTTTAGGGAATATATTTTAATAATAAAAAGACATTAACCAAGAAGATGAAATGGAAGTCAATTTTCTTTTTTCACCTTTTTCTTTTTGTACTTTTTTGTATTTTTTATTATTATTCTTTTTAAAATTATTATTATTATTAATTTTATTTTTCATTTTTCACTTTTTCTTCTCCTTATATACTTCTATCTTTTTCTCTCTTTCTATATTGTTATTGTTCCCACTCTTTCGTTGTATTATGGAAAATCTAATAAAATTGTTTAAAAGCAAAAGAAGGTTAAGATCTTCCGGGGAGGCCCTGCTCTCGGTCCCGCCTCCTTTGCAAGTGTAGTTGGTGGGGACAGGAGGCAGGGCCTTCTCAGTGGTGGCTCCTCAGCTCTGGAACTCTCTCCCCAGTGAGATTAGATCAGCGCCCTCCTTCCTGGTCTTTAGAAAGAGAACAAAGACATGGTTGTGGGACCAAGCTTTTGACTTGTAAAGTAACACAGTACAAGAAGTAAATATGGAAGATGTGTAATTCACATCTGTAATGGCCCGGTGTACATGTTTAGACCATGTGATTTTAATGCTTTTATTAGATGTTTTTAATTTTTATACTTCATGTTTAAATGTCCCACTATCTTAT
This sequence comes from Anolis sagrei ordinatus, assembly GCF_025583915.1. Classification (NCBI taxonomy): domain Eukaryota; kingdom Metazoa; phylum Chordata; class Lepidosauria; order Squamata; family Anolidae; genus Anolis; species Anolis sagrei. The sequence continues at coordinate 44,962,583 of NW_026847882.1, read as the reverse complement.
GGAGAATCTGTCCTGTTGTATTTTATGCCTAGTCATACGTTGTTTGAGTTGTGATTAGGTTTATGTATGTATGTAAGGCATTGAATTTTGCCACTGTTTTTATAAAACAGGGGTGAGAAAAGTGGTCTATAAATACTGCAAATAAACAAATAATGGTCTATAAATACTGCAAATAAATAAATACATTTCTGACCATGGAAGCTAATCAGGATAAGCCCTGGTTAGTACTTGGATGGGAGTCCACTAATAAAGCTCAAGTGGTGTGGGTGATATTTCAGAGGAAAAGCGCCTCTGAGTCTTTCTTGCCTCAGAAAATCCTCCAAAATTCACGGGATTGCCGTAAGCCAAGAGGAGACTTGAAGGCACGCGGCATTTCCTCTTCTTCTTCTTCGTCTTCTGTGTTTGGATTTCTTCCCAGAGCGCAAGGCTCTCTCTCTCGTTTGCTGTCCTTCCGAAGAAGGCAGCTGCTGATCCTGAACAAATGGTGAAATTATTTAATAATTATTTGGTACGGTTCTTTGATGACCTTTCGGTTTGTCAGCGGCCTCCTTACCATTAGCGATGCATGGGAGGACTTGATTGTTTTAGAGCGGCTTCACGCAACCTTTCCACGCTGAGTCTCCCAACTGGATGCAAAGCCTGAAGACGGCAGCGCTTCACATTTGGGAGTCAGCAGAACGAGAAAAGAACCCCTTGCGAGAGGGACACGGCCGCAGTTCCAGGATCCCCAAAACACCTCTTGATATCAACAATAAATCCCTGATTTAAGTGAGTTTTTTGGTATGCATCTATCTACACTGTAGAATGAATGTGTTTGAGATCCATTCTCCAGCTCAGGGTTTTCTTGCCAAGATTTCTGGCCTTCCTTTGAGGTCGAGAGAGTGCAACTCACCCAAGGTCACTCATTGTCCAAGTGGAGATTCAAGATCTGGTTTCCACATAGATCTTGAAGCAGTCGAGGGTCATACTGGCTTAAGGTGCCTTCCTCTTGTTTACACATCATTCCTTTCCTTAAAGGCCACAAAATCCAAGTTCACTAAGAAGGTGGCTAAGAAGATACCTTAACTGCTTAAGGATGGAACTATGTTATAATCATACCCCCAAACCCACCCAAATCCCACTTATGCCCGGCAGGAGGACACCATCCAAGCCCTTCCAATAGATGGTCATCTAGCCTGTCATCAAAGAATCACAGAACTGTAGAATCACAGACTCACAGACTCATGAATTCATAGATTCATAAAGTCATAGACTCATAGAACCATGGACTCAGAAATTCATACATTCATAGACTCATAGACTCACAAATTCATACATGGTGACAAGACTAGGTACTATGTTTTAAAGATTTGTGATATTTATTAGGGCTGGGCGGTTTCGTTCGTTAATTTCGTAATTCGTTAATAATTCGTATTTAAAGTAGCTTACGATCTGATATTGAACCATTCAGGAGCAACTAAAAATCGAAACGAATTTTTAAAATTTATTTCGTAATTGTTTCGTAATTGTTTCGTAATTGTTTCGAAATTGTTTCGAAATTGTTTTTTTTTCGTTATTATTTCCGTATGTCTGGTGCAAGTTTTATGGTTGTTGTTTGTTTTATCAGTGATAAAAAATAAATTATCACACCAACAGTCAACAACAAAGGGAGAGGGAAGCTTCAGAAGTTCCCCCTGTCCCATTTGGAGGGTTTTTTTAGCATATTGCGCAATCGCGTCCGTCATTAACGAATCGATTCGTAATTGTTTCGAAATCATTTCGAAATTTCGTATATTTCGAACTTTTTAAAAGAAAAATTTCAGAATTCTTTTAAAAAACGAAACGCAAAAACCCCCTAAAAACAAATCGAGTTTAGAAACAAATTTTTCCGTGGTTGCCCAGCCCTAATATTTATATTTTTTTTACTTCTTTTATTGTTTATATATTGTATTGTTTGTATATTGTTGAATTGCGGCATCAAATTGTGGCAAATTATGTAAGTTGCTCTGAGTCCCCTTCGGGGTGAAAAGAGCAGGATATACATATAGTAAATAAATACATAAATAGACTCAAAAATTAATGTACTCATAGAATCATAGACTCATAGTCATAGTGTCATAGAATCATAGTCATAGAATCATAGACTTATAGAATCATTGACTCATAAATTCATAGAATGATAGAGTCATAGACTCATGGAGTTATAGAGTAATAGACTCATAGAGTCATAGAATCATAGAATCGTAGACTTATAAAACCATAGACTCATAAATTCATAGAATGATAGAGGCATAGACTCATAGACTCATGGATACATAGACTCTAATCATCGACTGATAAATTCATAGACTCATAGAGTCATAGAGTCATGGAATTATAGAATCAAAGAATCGTAGACTTATAGAAACATGGACTCATAAATTCATAGAATTATAGAGGCATAGACTCATAGACTCATAGAATCGTGGATACATAGACTCTAATCATCGACTGATAAATTCATAGACTCATAGAGTCATAGAGTCATGGAATTATAGAATCAAAGAATCGTAGACTTATAGAAACATGGACTCATAAATTCATAGAATTATAGAGGCATAGACTCATAGACTCATAGAATCGTGGATACATAGACTCTAATCATCGACTGATAAATTCATAGACTCATAGAGTCATAGAGTCATGGAATTATAGAATCAAAGAATCGTAGACTTATAGAAACATGGACTCATAAATTCATAGAATTATAGAGGCATAGACTCATAGACTCATAGAATCGTGGATACATAGACTCTAATCATCGACTGATAAATTCATAGACTCATAGAGTCATAGAGTCATGGAATTATAGAATCAAAGAATCGTAGACTTATAGAAACATGG
>NW_026847882.1:44912221-44954721 GCF_025583915.1 Anolis sagrei ordinatus | reverse complement strand
AAGGCTGAGCGAAGGAAGAGAGAGGCTTTTGAACTGTGGTGTTGGAGGAAAGTTCTGAGAGTGCCTTGGACTGCGAGAAGAAGATCCAACCAGTCCATCCTCCAGGAAACAAAGCCCGACTGCTCATTGGAGGGAAGGAGAGTAGAGGCCAAGATGAAGTCCTTTGGCCACATCATGAGGAGACAGCAAATGGAAGGAAAAAGGAAGTGGGGCCGACCAAGGGCAAGGCAGATGGATGAACCACCTAATCCATCTAAAACACAGACATGTGCCTTTCACCTTATGAACAGACAAGCATCCTGAGCTCTGAGGATTATTACCTGGGAAGGAATCCCACTGGAGCATTGCAGCGCACCCAAATACCTGGGAGTCACTCTGGACCGTGCTCTGACCTACAAGAAGCACTGCCTGAATATCTAGCAAAAAGTGGGCACTAGAAACAATATCATACGAAAGCTGACTGGCACAACCTGGGGATCACAACCAGACACAGTGAAGACATCTGCCCTTGCGCTATGCTACTCTGCTGCTGAGTACGCATGCCCAGCGTGGAACACATCTCACCACGCTAAAACAGTGGATGTGGCTCTTAATGAGACATGCCGCATTATCACAGGGTGTCTGCGCCCTACACCACTGGAGAAACTACACTGTCTAGCCGGTATTGCACCACCTGACATCCGCCGGGAAGTAGCAGCCAATAGTGAAAGGACCAAGGCAGAGACATCTCCAGCTCATCCCTGTTTGGGTATCAGCCAGCACGTCAACGACTTAAATCAAGAAATAGTTTTCTAAGATCTACAGAGACACTCGCTGGAACACCTCAGCAAGCGAGAGTCCAAAAGTGGCAGGCTCAAACCCAGAACCTCAACCAATGGCTGATACAAATGAGAGACTCCCCCCTGGGCACACAGAGACTTGGAAGGCGCTGAACAGACTGCGCTCTGGCACCACGAGATGCAGAGCCAACCTCCAGAAATGGGGCCACAAAGTGGAATCCATGACATGCGAGTGCGGAGAAGAAGAAACCACTGACCACCTGCTGCAATGCACCCTGAGCCCTTCTTCCACATGATGCACAAGGGAGGACCTTCTTGCGGCAACACCAGAGGCACTCCAAGGGGACAGAGACTGCTCAAAGGACATTTAATCCACTACCAAGCTTGCAAACTCTGTTTTGTCTGTTTGTTAAAAATGTAATGCAATTGTCTGGTTGATACTGACACGATAAATAAATAAATAATCCTCTTCTCTGTTATCAATACTTATGTATTAATAATAAAACTAGATATAGTTATTACAGGTCATTTATCACTTGATCTAGGGGTGCTTTAAATTGGCTATTATTCAGGGAGATATAGTTAGGTAAGGGTGATCTCCAGCACGTTCCCTTGTCTTTCTCCCCATTCCTCTCATCTTGCACCGGAGGTCATCCATTCTTGCCCGGATCCTGTTTATCCAATTCTGTCTCAATCAACTCTCTCAAGCTTCCCTCCCAAACTGCCCTCGACTGGCCCGGGAAGGGTCTCCCAAATGGGCATAAATTAACTCCGGCCCTGGAATCAAGTGCGCCTGAGCCGGTTTCATTTCAAAACGTTGTCACAACTTGTCCTTGTTTATTATTAGAAACATTAACATGTAATGGGGAGTCGCGGAGGTGGCCGCCTCAACTCCTGGGAGATTAATTTACCCAGGCAACGCCAGGCAAAGGGAGACCTTCTGCAAACTCCCAACACTTAAAAGCAAAGAAGGGTTTTGTTTTTCCCATACAAGAGGATCGGAAAGTGAGGGGGGGGGGGGAGAGGGTACGCATCACTGTGGAATATGCCTCACATATGTGACACCCAAAGCAGGTCATGCTTCGCATCCTGGAGAGAGGCGGGAAGGACGGGATGATGTGGAGCGCCCTTGCATCTTCTGAACTTGAGCTTGGCTTTCCACTTTCGGACTGAGGGACCGCACTCGCTCTCCCAAAGGCACCAGAACCCATTTGATCTTGGAAAGTAAGCAGGGTTGGTTCGGGTTCGTTCTTGGATGGGAAGCCACTGACAAATCACAGGTGTTACGGGCTCTATTTCAGAGGAAGGACCTGGCAAAAACACCTCCGGGTATCCTTTGCCTATGATAATGTTTCTCAACCTGGAGATTGGGACCCCTGGGAGGGGGGTTGCAAGGGAGTTTCAGAGGGGTCACCAAAGGCTATCAGAAAACACATATTTCTGATGGTCTTAGGAACCTCTTTGGCAGAGAAGGCTGAAGATCTCTCTGGCTGTCTTCCTTTTCCTTTTCATAGAATCCTAGAATCCTAGAGTTGGAAGAGACCTCCTGAGCCATCATCCAGTCCAACCCCATTCTGCCAAGAAGCAGGAATATTGCATTCAAATCACCCCTGACAGATGGCCATCCAGCCCCTGTTTAAAAGCTTCCAAAGAAGGAGCCTCCACCACACTCCCTCCGGGGCAGAGAGTTCCACTGCTGAACGGCTCTCACAGTCAGGAAGTTCTTCCTTGCATCTCAAGGTGGTATTTTGTTTGGGCTTGGCCCATGTAAGTTGCTCCAAGTCCCCATTGGGGGAGATGGTGGCTGGCAGGCATGTAGCCGGGGGGAGGGGCTTGAGGGGCTTTAGCCCCCCCCCCCCCAAATTCTCAGTGTGATCCACGAGAAGGCCTTACTGGTACATTATTTAAACTGTTATGTTTATTCCTATCATGATCTGAGCATCATGCTCAATGTATCCCATATGCATGATGGGGGTATTGGGGTAACGATACAAAAGGTTTGCTAGGGTAGACCCTCTTTCGCTCAGACTCAGCCCCCACCCCCGAATCAAACTCAAGCCCCCCCTCCCCAAATCAACACTCTGGCTACGAACCTGGTGGCGGGGTATAAATAAAGGTTATTATTATTATTATTATTATTATTATTATTAAAAGCCATCCTTCATTGTGATTGGCAGGCCTCTCAACCAAGGGGAGGGCTGTTCCTTAGACTCCGAATGGGGCGGGGAGAGCAGGCGTGCTTGGTGCATGGCAGCGTGGTGCGTGTGTCTGGGCAAGGGAGAGCGTGTGAGTCTGGATGTAGGCTCATGCCAGCAAGTCCCTCCAAGGCATAGGGGTTCTGTGTGCCAAGTTTGGTTCAATTCCATCGTTGGTGGGGTTCAGAATGCTCTTTGATTGTAGGTGAACTATAAATCCCAGCAACTACAACTCCCAAATGTCAAGATTCTATTTTCCCCAAACTCCACCAGTGTTCACATTTGGGCATATTGAGTATTCATGTAGAGTTTGGTCCAGATTCATCCTTGTTTGAGTCCACAGTCATCTTTGGATGTAGGTGAACTACAACTCCAAAACTAAAGGACACTGCCCACCAAACCCTTCCAGTATTTTCTGTTTGTCGTGGGAGTTCTGTGTGCCAAGTTTGGTTCAATTCCATCATTGGTGGAATTCAGAATGCTCTTTGATTGTAGGTGAACTATAAATCCCAGCAACTACAACTCCTAAAGTCAAGATCTATTTTCCCCAAACTCCTCCAGTGTTCACATTTGGCCATACTGAGTATCCGTTGCCAAGTTTGGTCCAGATCCATCATTGAGTCCACAGAGCTATCCCAGCAACTACAGCTCCCAAATGACAAAATCAATTACCAAATGCTAGACTGGGGCCAACGAAGCACTAAGTCACCGCCAACCCTAGACAAGAACAGACTCCCTTCTGGTTCCTTTAAGCACAAACACCTCTCTTCTTCTTCTTCTTCTTCTTCTTCCTCCTCCTCCTCTTCTTCTTCTTCTTCTTCTTCTTCTTCTTCTTCTTCTTCTTCTTCTTCTTCCTCTTCCTCTTCCTCTTCCTCCTCCTCCTCCTCCTCTTCCTCTTCTTCTTCTTCTCCTCCTCCCCTTCTTCTTCTTCTCCTCCTCCTCCTCCTCCTCCTCCCTCCTTCTTCTTCTTCTTCCTCCTCCTCCTCCTCCTTCTCTCCTTCCTCCTCCTCCTCCTCCTCCTCCTCCTTCTCCTTCTTCTGGGAGAGCGCCTCGCACAAGCCATCTCCCGGTTTCATTTCCTCCTCTGATTGCCTCCTCCTCCTCCTTCCCAGCAGCCTCCTTGGTGGGAATGTAACTTAATTTATCCTTTCAAAAAACAACCATATTCCCACCATTGACTTTCTCATAGATAACGATTGGGTTGGGCTGGCGTGGGTTGAAGCCAGCCAAGTCCTTCCATTCGGGCGAATTGCAATGGCTTCTCTTCGGCTGGATTGATCTTTGGAAAAATACAAATGAGGGCCGAGGAGAAACTCAGCCTGGCCGCTTTTCCGGCGCTTTATTTCCCATCCATAATGGACCCATACACAAATGTGCGCCGGAATGTTCCGTGGGCCCCGCTTCCTCCCTTGCGCCTGGTGGTTACAGCGCCTGCCAAGACAGGAGGAAGAATGATGAGTTGTAAAAGGGAGAAATGTGCGCGGTGCGCGCCAGGCAAGCAGCCCTTGAGCCGGCGGAACGCACGATAAAATATTACCTTAATAATGTACTCGGGGAGACCAACATGTAAATGGGAACAGCTGCTTCTGTGATGACCACATTACAAATGGTTGCAGCCGGCATCATTAATATTGCATCCCGACAATAATATCTTGATTTGCCGAAAAGAGCTATAGCTGCGCGTTATGCCACCGAAGGGGGAATTCGCTCGCCTGGCCTCCCCTCTTTAAAGCAAGTTAGTAACATTACAGTTATATTTCACCAGTCACCAGTTAAGTGCCAAACAGAAATAAAGTCCATCGTAGAAGCAACTGGTTCGGTCGCAGGAGGGCCGCAAATCAGCGCCGGGCCGGGAAAAGAGGAAGATGCTGCGTTACAGACCGAAATAAAAGGCTGTGGTCTTGTTGGGAAACTTACACTGGAGAGCAATGTGATGTGGGCCAACAATGGAGATTATCACACGACGCTGTGGAACCATTGTTATTCTACTTCAAATCCTGATGTGATACTACCAACCCTGCAAAGTCTGGAAAAATCTGAACTGTGTAGGAAACACTGGCAATATCACATTGAGATGCAATTCTCGTCATAGGGGATTATCACACAGCTCTGTTAAACCGATGTCATTCCAGTTTGAATCCTGATGGATCTTACCAATCCTGCAAAGTCTGGAAAAATCTGAACTGTATAGGAAACACTTGCAATACCACCTTGAGATGCAAGTCTCGCCACAGGATATTATCACACGGCTCTGTTAAACTGTTATCATTCCACTTTAAACCCTGATGGATACTACCAATCTTGCAAAGTCTGGAAAAAAATCTGAACTGTATAGGAAACAGATCTTGAAATACCACCTTGAGATGCAGTTCTCGTCATAGGGGATTATCACATGGCTCTGTTAAACTGTTATCATTCTACTTTGAATCCTGATCAATACTAGCAATCCTGCAAAATCTGGAAAAATCCCAACTGTATAGGAAACAGACCTTGAAATACCACCTTGAGATGCAGTTCTCGTCATAGGAGATTATCACACGGCTCCGTTAAACTGTTATCATTATACTTTGAATCCTGATCAATACTAGTAATCCTGCAAAATCTGGAAAAATCCCAACTGTATAGGAAACAGACCTTGAAATACCACCTTGAGATGCAAGTCTCGTCACAGGAGATTATCACACGGCTCTGTTAAACTGCTGTCATCCCACTTTGAATCCTGATGGATGCTGCCAATCCTGCAAAGTCTGGAAAAATCTGAACTGTATAGGAAACAGATGTTGCAACACCAACTTGAGATGCAATCCTCATCATAGGATATTATCACACGGCTCTGTTAAACTGTTATCATTCCACTTTAAACCCTGATGGATACTGCCAATCCTGCAAAGTCTAGAAAAATCTGAATTGAATAGGAAACAGATCTTGAAATACCACCTTGAGATGCACTTCTTGTCATAGGAGATAATCACATGGCTCCGTTAAACTGTTATCATTCTACTTTGAATCCTGATCAATACTAGTAATCCTGCAAAATCTGGAAAAATCTGGATTTTAGAGGTGGTTACTCCACCCAGAGACACTGATTTCCAAACTAAACTTCTACAACGGGAATCCTTCTGGATCTTTACCCTACAAACAGAACATCCAAAAGGGTTGAACAACACCAATTCATTTGACTGTTTTTTTATAACAGAGGAGGTTTTCCCCCAATGTATTCTGAACTGATAATGATGTCACTATCACCTGACCAATGGACTTGCTATATTAGTAATGGGTTGAGCTATTTCTATCCTATACTCGCTACAGAATAAAAACGCTTTGCAGAGTATACTGACCAACAAAGATTAGCTGTATATTATTATTATTATTATTGTTATTATTATTATTTCATAGATATTATATTTCTTTATGTATGGCTTATAATTCATGTCACAATGCAATGCTACCTTTAACCACTATGTATGTCCCCTTAGGATCCACTTCTCAAGAACATTGTTGGTGAATCACTTACCTCAAAAGTTGAACCTTTTATTTGATAGATGAGCCTTTTTCAATAAATGAGTGTCTGTATATATTTTCCAACTTGATGTAACAAATTGTTCATATGTATGTGTGTGTGTATTCATGATATGTGTTGTTTGTAGGCCCAACCGCCTGACGAAGGCTCTTGTGAGTCGAAACCAGTTGCAGGTTGGAGTTGACTCGTGTGACTACTGGGGTCTACTCGTATGCAATAAAGAATAGGACATTTATTATCATTCAAGAACTATTACACAAAGATTTTGTTTCATACTTTGAGAGAAGAACCAGTTGTTTCTGCTTAATGTGAATGTGGCAGCCCTGTGTTTTGTTTATATGTGTATTTGTAATGTATACATTGAGTTTAGATATTTTCACATTACCACAATCAGTGGATTTTGGTCTCCACAGTTTTAGGGGAACCCATTTTTCTGTTCAGAAAAAAATCAACCCCAACACTTTTCCATTTTCCATCCATTCATTTCAACCAGACTCGTATGAAGGCCAATGGAGACATATGCTTTTGTTCATAAGATGCTCACTGCTTCAATATGGTGCAAAGGTGAACATGGAGAAGACTGCCATAGGCACAGGGGTCTGATCAGCTTGAATGGCTTGTTGTGAGACCTGGGGATTCTTGCATAGCAATGAGAGAAATGGACAGACAAATAGCCAAGGATTTCTTTGCTTTCGCTGAGATCTTTGATCCCTGAAGAATATCTCCGTGGCACTCCAAACCTTGGGCCTCTGAGCATTTTAGAACATTAAGGCTTCATGCTCCAGCTCCCGGAAGAGGAGAGGGAAGGAGACACAGCGACTAAGATACCGGCATTTGAGGAAAGACCTAAAGAACGCCTCGTAATCTTTTATGTTTTGAAATGGCCATCCAGGAGGCAGGCAAGGGAGAAGGCCGACCAAAAAGCACCGAGCAAACGAAAGGCTTTCTGGCTTGTTTGTTTTTTCTATTTTTGCCTTAATGAACAGCGGTGTTTATTATCAATGGTGCTTGCTCCTCTGAGTGATACACTCCGGGAATTTTGTCTCCAGCCTGTTGTTTTCCTGGGCAGCACCAAATGCTCGGTAATTGCTGCTCATAAATGCACCGGACAGAATTGCCATGGAAAATAACTCCGAGCTGTAAATCTTCATAATAAAAACCACCAGACCTTTTCTTTTCTATTTGGACACAATGCCCGGGAGAAAGCGGCTCGGCTGACGCCTGGCTTTTAACTCTCCTTCCCATCCTTCTTCAATGCTCATGGCAACAAGGAATGAAAAGGCAGAGAGTCTCTTACTGCAGGTGCAAAAAGAATAGGGAGAAATCAGGTAAAACCCAACCTTCCTCAACCCCGTCTTTTTCTACGCCGGAGAGACCGAAACAGTAGCCAAGAAGCATCTATGAGGCAATTCATCCAATAATAAAGCAAAGGCCACCAGTTCAGCGGCAACGCACGTCTTCCATATTCATGGAGCAGAGAATTAAACTCCAGGCCTCAACAACAGACTTTATCAGAGCTGTCCAAGGTGCTGAAGTCACTTTGGGGGTAGGATTCAGCACCACGGAGAGCTCAATTTGATTGAGATGAAATTCCTTGATCCTTTGGCATGGCTGACACCCTCCTTCAACTCGGTCTGAAGCAGTGTTTCTCAACATTCTTAATGTGACGACCCCTGAATACAGTTCCTCATGTTGTGGTGACCCTCAACCATAGCATTATTTTTGTTGCTACTTCATAACCTTAATTTGGCTACTGTTATGTATTGTAATGTAAATATCTGATATGCAGGACAGATTTTCATTCACTGGATCAAATTTGGCAAAATATTTACCCAATATACCCAAATTTGAATACTGTTGCGGTTATGTGTGTGTGTGTGTGGGGGGGGGGGGTTGATTTTGTCATTTGAGAGTTGTAGTTACTGGGATTTATAGTTTACCTACAATCAAAGAACACTCTGAACCCCACCACTGATAGAATTGGGCCAAACTTGGCATACTGAACTCTAATGGCTTACAGAAAATACTGGAAAGGTTTGGTGAGCACTGACCTTGAGTTCTGGAGTTGTAGTTCACCTACATCCAGAGAGAATTGTGGACTCAAACAATGATGGATCTGGACCAAACTTGGCTCACAGACTCAATATGCTCAAATGTGAACACAGATGGCATTTCGGGAAAATTGACCTTGACATTTGAGAGTTTTAATTGCTGGAATTTATAGTTCACCTATAATTAAAGAGCATTCTGAATCCCCCCAATGATAGAATTGGGCAAAACTTCCCACACAGAACCCTATGACCAACACACAGTAGTGTTTCTGGTGGTCTTTGGCAACCCCTCTGATGTCCCCTCGCAACCCCCCCAGGGGTCCCGACCCCCAGGTTGAGAAACACTGGTCTGGAGGAAGAGACCCTTAATTTTGACCATTTTGGAGAGAACTGAAAGTATCTTGTGCATCTATATACATATCCATCCACATAAAGAGAGTCAATGAAGAAGAGATAGCAGTGTTCTTATCCTTGTTCATAAGCATCTTTCATGGCATGTTGTCTAGCGTTTAATGGGTCTTATCAATTTATGAATCAGTTTGCAGTTGTGTACCTTTTAACACTTAGCGAATTGGGTCTTTGGACCATAATAAAGTTTTGATTGAATAAGAGATATAATGATCAGATCAAGAGGGAGAGTTTGTAGACCAGCGGTATGTTTGTTTGTTTGTCTGTTGGTTTTGTGTTTCATGCAAGTGTTTGTTCATGTGTTTTATTTTTGTGTTACAATCCACTATTTAGTTGTAGTGGGTAAATGTAGATACGTAGTTTTTAAAAACATATGACCTTAAAAGGCCCTTGTTTGTATGTTCTGTTATTCTTGTGTTTTTGAAGCACGCATAATTAAAGGACCCAGTATCCCCATTCACATCTCCAAATGTCTTTGGAGAAATTAGACAAGCAGTGGCCTCTGCTTGCTTTGAACTGTGGCTCTTCCATCGCAGCATCGGATGTAGCTTCAGCAATCGATGGAGAGAATATCACCATTGTAGATGGATACTAGGGCTGGGCGGTTTCGTTTCGTTAATTCGTAATTCGTTAATAATTCGTTAATTTTTTTAATTACAAAACGATAACGAACCATTCTGGAGCAATTTTTTTTAAAAAAATGAATTTTTAAACACGTTTTGTAAATGATTCGTATTTCGTTATTGTATTCGTTTCATTATTGTTCTGAGGTCGTTTCGTTATTATTTCCGCATGTCTGGGGCAAGTTTTTTGTTTAATTAGTGAAAAAAAATTATAATATCACACCAACAGTCAACAACAGAGGGAGAGGGAAGCTTCAGAAGTTTTTGGAGGTTTTTTAGCGTATTTCGCGGTTGCGTCCGCCATTAACGAATCGATTCGTTATTGTTTCGGAAATCGATTCGTTAATGTTTTGTATTTTTTTCACATTTACGAAATTTCGTAAATATCGAACTTTTTAAAAGGAAAATTTTGTAATTATTTTAAATAACGAAACGCAAAAACCCCCAAAAAACGAATCGATTTTAGAAACAAATTTTTCCGTTGTTACCCAGGCCTAATGGATACATTTACTGATGGAATCTCCTCAAACTGACATCTCAAATTTCCAAGCAATAGGTTTTCAAGGCACTGCAGGCAAGAATGCTGGAAACTATTGGCTGTAACCATCTCCCAGTCTTGTTGAGATGGGCAGCTGGAGAGACCCTTTGATGATGGTCTCCAAGTGTCCTTGAATGGGAGGGCACGGTGGTCATCCTTTCATAGAATCAATGAAGCATAAAGTTGGAAGAGACTGCATGGACCATCCAGTCCAACTCCCTTCTTCCTTCATGCAAGAAAAGCAACATCAAAGCATCCCCAACAGATGGCCATGCAGCCCCGGTTTCAAAGACTCCAAGGAAGGAGCTTCCACCAGACTCTGAGGCAGAGAGTTCCATTGCTGAACAGCTCTAAGTTTTTTACTTCCCTGGAGACTAGGACGTGGAACAATGGCTTCAAACTACAAGAAAGGAGATTCCACCTGAACATGAAGAAGAACTTCCTGACTGTGAGAGCTGTTCAGCAGTGGAACTCTCTGCCCCGGAGTGTGGTGGAGGCTCCTTCTTTGGAGGCTTTTAAACAGAGGCTGGATGGCCATCTGTCAGGGGTGATTTGAATGCAATATTCTTGCTTCTTGGCAGAATGGAGTTGGGCTGGATGATGGCCCATGAGGTCTCTTCCAACTCTAGGATTCTATGATTCTATTATTCTAAGAAGTTCTTCCTCATGTTCAATTGAATCTCCTTTCCTGTCATTTGAACCCATGGCTCCATTGAGTCTCCAGGATGTTTTCCTTATGACACCCTTTCACATAGTTATACATGGGTATCATGGCTCCTCAACTCTCTCTTCTGAGGCTAAACTGACCCAGCTCTTTAAGAAGCTCCTCAGAGGGATTAATGCTCTCCAGACCTTTCATCCTTTCAGTCACCCTCAAATGGACTCTCCGATCTCTCTTTTGAACTGCTTTGCCCAGAATTGGACACGCATGATTCCAGGTGAAGAGGTCTGACCAAAGCAGAATAGAGGGCACCACGACTTCCCTCAATCTGGACACTTGACTCCTTTGGATGCAGCCTGAAATCCAATTGCTGCACCACATTCTTGGCTCATGTTCAGCTTGTTCTCCATGAAGACAACACTCTCATTGGGCCAAGTTTTGGGTTGGACACTGTCTGGTTTCAGAGGTCTGCGTTGGGGTCATGTCAAATTATTCACACAGGAGCCTGAAGGTCAAAACATTGAGGAGCCATTCAAGGCCAAGTGAAATGGACCAGTGGGCCTACCTGAGATGAGACTTTGGGGAAGTTTAGTCTTTTGGACCAGTGTTCCCACAGGAACAGAGACATGGCCACACCTCGCCCCTGTGTATCTAATATTAACCGCACACATGTAGATACTTCTTGAAGGGATCAATGAAGGCCCTCTCTGGATTGATGGTGAACCCAACTCAAAAATGTAAATATTGCAGAGGCAGAAGTTTGTCTTGAGTTCCTCCAACAAAAAGGGGGAATGAAAGTTTCTGGTCAGCAGCTCTCTGCTGAAATGACAGCTTGGCAAGCGCTCAAGACAGATCTTTTGATTGTATTTAATGCGCCATGGAAATAATGCCACCGGGACGGAGGCCAGGTTCCCCAAAGGGAGGGATGGGGACGGATCATGGCTTTGGACAAAGGGCTGCTCCCAGGACCCGCTCCTCAGATTCCCACAGAAGATTAGAGGGGCATGAGAATGTAATAGCTGCAGCAGTCAATAATTCAAGGGTTATTGATTGACGCTTGCTCCATTCTTCTTTTCTCTTAATTTATATTTCATCCATTTTCCCCCTCCATCTGCTTTATTTTATTATTTTTTAAATCATCTGAAGACGGGAGAGTTTTCTGCCCAGACAAAAGGCATCTCCTGGAGAAGATTGGATCACATTCAACTGACATTCGCTCTCTTTTGCTTTAAATTGCTGGGGTAATTTATATAGCGGTTATGAAAGTGGAGGAGGGATGCTGGAAAGAAGAAGGAGCGGGAGGAAGAGGAGGAAGGCCAGGAAGGAGAGGAAGAAGAAGAGAGAAGAGAGGAAGAGTAGGGGAAGTAAAGGAGGAAGGGGAAGAAAATGAAGAGGAAGAGATGAAGAGAAAAGAGGAAAAAGAGGAAGATCAAGAAATAGAAGAAGATGATGAGAGAGGAGGAGGTGGGTGAAGAAAAAGAGAAGAGGAAGAGGTAGAAGAGGCAGATATGAAGAGAAGAAGAGAAAAGAAGAGAAATGAGGAGGTAGAAGAAGATCAAGAAAGATAAAAGAAGAGGAGGAGAGAGGAGTTGTGCTCCCACAGAAGTTGAGGAAGCAAGAATCCATTTTGTTCCCTTCTGCTTCAGGATAAGCCTTGTCTTAGAGGGCACTAGAAATCTGAGTAAATGTTTAAAATTAACTGCTTTGAGTGTTGCTTTGTTTGAGAGGCGGGGCGAGGCTACATTCTTTTAGCCAGCAGTGCAGGCCAGCAATTAGTGGCCCATTGTTCTGCTTCCTGTTTACCCTATATAAGCCAGACAGCCCAAACATCCTTTCGTTATTGTTATTATTATGTAGCGATGGAGGGCAACCAGAGAGCGGCTTCTGGGTGCCATTTGGGAGATGGACGGCTCCAACTGGCATCCTTCTCCTTCTTTCTTGCTGCGTTGCGGATCCGATGGGCGTGCGACAGGCCTGGCGCCCGTCTCCGAAGCTGGCCGCATCCTGGTGTAGATGCATCCCATATCTCTGTTTCCTCCGCATTTCTAGTGTCTTCTGCTGCTTCCACCGAACTTTACAAAATGTTCCAAATTCCCTAACAAAGCAGAAAAAACACCTGACACACACAACCATATGGATGGTGTTCTCTTTTTACATGTTTTACACAGCACATCCTGGTCAGGCAACCCGAAAAGCCAAAACAGACAGTCCAAACATCCTTTCGTTGTTGTTATTATTATTATTATTATTATTATTATTATTATTATTATTATTATTATKATGTAGCGATGRAGGGCAACCAGAGAGCGGCTTCTGGGTGCCRTTTGGGAGATGGATGGTTCCAACTGGCATCCTTCTCCTTCTTTCTCACTGCGTCGCAGATCTGATGGGCGCACAACAGGCCTGGTGCCCGTTTCCGAAGCTGGCCGCATCCTGGTGTAGATGCATYCCATATCTCTGTTTCCTCCGCATTTCTAGTGTCTTCTGCTRCTTCCACCGAACCTTAGGAAACRTTCCAAATKCCMTAACAAAGCAGAAAAWACACCTGACACACACAACCACATGGATGGTGTTCTCCTTTTACCTGTATTACATGGCACATCCTGGTCAGGCAACCCAAAACGGCAAAACAGACAGCCCAAACATGCTTTTGTTATTATTATTATTATTATGAAGCGATGGAGGGCAACCAGAGAGCGGCTTCTTGGGAGATGGACGGTTCCAACTGGCATCCTTCTCCTTCTTTCTCGCTGCGTCGTGGATCCGATGGGCGCGCGACAGGCCTGGCGCCCGTCTCCGAAGCTGGCCGCATCCGAACACGTCTCTCCTCCTGGTTCCTTTTGTGGGGTTTAATTAAATATCTGTTTGTCTCGAAGCCGGGCCTCGGCAGCGATGAAGCCTCCAATGATTTATCAATAAACACAATGAGATAATTGCCGAGACGCTCACCTGACCTTTCCGTCGGAGAAGGGAATAGAGAGGCCGGCGCGCCTTTCTTTTCCCCGCGTGATTGATAGCTTCCTATTAAATGTATAAAAAGTGCGCTGAGGTATCATCGGACACTTTAACGGCCTTTAAAAGATAATGCCTGCCCGCTCTGGACATTGGCGCCGGCCACCGGGAGCAGAGAAGGTCAGCTTTTAATGAACTGGTGAGGATTAAACAGAAGGAAACGCCACGAAGGAGGCTCAGGCCGGTGTCCAGAGGTCTCCTTTGGCTGCCTTGACCTCAGAGCAATGAGCACCGGGCCTGTTTGCAACCTGTCTGGGCTTTCCTCCCATTCGCAAAGCAAACAAGGCTCATCCTTCAAAGCTTTGTGCCCAGCGTCTGTCCAAGGCCTTGACCGGGGTCCCGTTTTGGCTGGGATTTGGGATCAAATGGCTGGTTAGAAGTCAGTCTTTGCATTCAGAAGCTTGACCTGTCGTGTCGCCAAAGGTTCGAAGCAGGTCAAATAACTCTGAGAATAATAGCACAATAATAACCACAACAACCGGGTAGGTGTTGTGTTACGGTTGGATCTGCGTCGCGCTTATTAATACCCAAAGAGCTCGGCCGACATCTTTTTCTACAGCTCCGACATTCAAAATGAATGCAGTTTTGACTCCGCTTTGGCTCCTTATGATGGCATCCTGAGGTTCCTTAGCATGGAAAGCTCTTTCTCCCTCAGAGGCCACAGCAAACTGCAAATCCCAGGTTTCCATATGATGAAGCCGTGGCAGCTCACATGCTGTCAACTATATAAATAAAAATGTCATCTTTGTTTGTGGGATTAACAGAACTCAAAAACCACTGGATGAATTGACACTGAATTTGGACACAAGACAACCCAATGTATGTCTTTCACTAAAAAAAATGATTGTGTCATTTGGGAGTTGTAGTTGCTGGGATGTATAGTTCACTACAATCAAAGAGCATTCTGAACCCCACCAATGATGAAATTGAACCAAACTTGGCACACAGTTCTCTCATGATGAACAGAAAATACTGGAAGGGTTTGGTGGGCAGTGTCCTTTGGTTTTGGAGTTGTAGTTCACCTATATCTAGAGATCACTGTAGACTCAAACAATGATGGATCTGGACCAAACTCTACACAAATACTCAATATGCCCAACTGTGAACACTGCTGGAGTTTGGGGGAAATAGAATCGTGACATTTGGGAGTTGTAGTTGCTGGGATTTATAGTTCACCTGCAATCAAAGAGCATTCTGAACCCCACCAACGATGGAATTGAACCAAACTTGGCACACAGAACTCCCAAGACAAACAGAAAATACTGGAAGGGTTTGGTGGGCTGTGTCCTTTGGTTTTGGAGTTGTAGTTCACCTACATCTAGAGATCACTGTAGACACAAACAATGATGGATCTGGACCAAACTCTACACAAATACTCAATATGCCCAACTGTGAACACTGCTAGAGTTTGGGGAAAATAGAATCTTGACATTTGGGAGTTGTCGTTGCTGGGATTTATAGTTCACCTACAATCAAAGAGCATTCTGATCCCCACCAATGATGTACTTGAACCAAACTTGGCACACAGTACTCTCATGACCAACAGAAAATACTGGAAGGGTTTGGTGGGCATTGACCTTGAGTTTGGGAGTTGTAGTTCACCTACATCTAGAGATCACTGCAGACTCAAACAATGACGGATCTCGACCAAACTCTACACAAATACTCAATATGCCCAACTGTGAACACTGCTGGAGTTTGGGGGAAATAGAATCGTGACATTTGGGAGTTGTAGTTGCTCTAGCTGGAGCGCTCACAGGCCAGGGCTTCACAGTTCTCAGTGTCTATGCCAGATTTTTTTAAGGCTGGCTTTGAGGCCATCTTTCAATCTCTTTTCCTGCCCAACAATTTCCTGCCGTTCTTGAGTTCGGAGTAGAGCAACTGCTTTTGGAGACGGTGGTCAGGCATCCGGACAACGTGGCCGGTCCAGCGGAGTTGATGGCGGAGGACCATCGCTTCAATGCTGGTGGTCTTTGCTTCTTCTTCCAGCACGCTGACCTTTGTTTGCCTGTCCTCCCAGGAGATTTGCAGGATTTTCCGGAGGCAGCACTGATGGAACCATTCCAGGAGGGCATGTGATGTCTGTAGACAGTCCACATCTCACAGGCATAGAGCAGGGTTGGGAGGGGAATAGCTTTATAAGCAAGCACTTTTTAATAACTTTTTGCCATCTAAACCACTGCAAGTCCAGGTTTTTCACCTCTGAAATGCTGCAAGGTGCGCTTCCCGATGAACTTTGTCCTGGTCTATGAAAGAGCGAAACACAGAGAGTGTGCCAAACCCAACCGTCTCCATAGGGCAGACGTGACGACTCAACTCTCCTTAATGGAATTATCCATTTCAGTTCCCAACTTAATTGAGCTTTGCCTTAAAATGTTGCTAATTCGCCCCATGCAAGCTCGGTTTGAGAAATATCCGTGCCGCATGATTTTTATCAGGTCCGGAAAGGATTTTTTTAAAAATATATATATAAGTTCAAAAGCAACCCTTGCGTCTTATCACAGCACCGAACCCCATATGTATATATATTGGAGATGAAGCTGGGAGATGGCAGCTCTGATCAATGGCTGTTTACCATAAATACAAACAGAGTTTTAATGTGCGGCGGGGCATGAAAGGCGTTGGGAGGAATGACGCCGCGCGCGGTTGGGATGCATTCAGGCCTAATGCCTTGTCTGTCTTTTGTTATCAGCGCCGGCGATCCACTTCAATCAGCGGCAGCCTGAAAGGGCCTTTACAAAGCCAGAAATCACTTTTTTATAATAGTTCCATTCAAAAGGAGAGTTTGAACATCGCCGGCCGAGACTTTTCGCAGGGAAGAAATTAACTATTCGGACGGCGGAGAGGAGCCAGTCGTGGCCCGAACATCACCAAAGTGGCACCGGAAAGAGGGCTTTCATGTGAGATGAAGGGACAATAATAACTGGGAAGGAGATCAAACTCGGGGCTCATTAGAAGCCTCCTGTCTTGGCAGGGTTGGTGAGGTCTTTTTCAAAGATGTCCTTCCCTGCGACTCGGACCTGCGTCCTTTGCACTCGTGATGGTCGTGGAGACCTTTCGACAACCTTGGGTCAACTCTGAAGTTACTAAAGGAGACGCAAGTGCCGAACCGTGTCGGAAACCATGGAGAGTGGGAGCATTTAATGAAGTCGCCGGCCTCCTCCTCCTCCTCCTCCTCCTCCTCCTCCTCCGCTTTCCCTATTAATATTTTCTTCTCCATCAGATAGCCTGCCACAGTTAATTGTTTCTGGGTTTATAACATAATGGGGGGAAAAAAGGTCTTCATTGCTCCAGGCACCTTTTAATTATCCAGTGGAGCAGGTAAAGCCACTTTCTAATAGGTGTGTATATGTTTTTCTTCTTCTTCTTCCTCGCATTGTAATTAAGGAGAGATGGGGGTGGCAACGGGCAGGGCAGGGCTTTCTCCCGGAGCAAAAGATGGGAAAGGGTTAAGTCTACCTGGTTGGTAACCTGTGTTTGTGGCTATTTTTCTGCTTCTACACCTTTCATACCAGGCATGATCGAGTTGTGAAAGAAACAAGCTAAGGAATCCTGGGATTTGTAGTTTAGGGAATGGAAATTTAGATTCGGTTCTGGCCCTGTGTAAACAATATAGGAGGATACTTGTGGATCTTTTCGGGCTATAGGGCCATGTTCTAGAGGCATTCTCTCCTGACGTTTCGCCTGGATCTATGGCAAGCATCCTCAGAGGTAGTGAGGTCTGTTGGAATTAGGACAATGGGTTTATATATCTGTGGAATGGCTGGGGTGGGGAAAAGAGCTCTTCTCTGCTGGAGCTAGGTGTGAATGTTTCAACTGACCACCTTCATTAGCATTTGAAGGCCTGGCTGAGCCTGGGAAAATCTTTTGTTGAGAGGTGTTAAGATGTGCCTGGTTGTTTCCTCTCTGCTGTTTTGCTGTTTTAATACTGGTAGCCAGATTTTGTTCATTTTCATGGTTTCTTCCTTTCTGTTGAAATTGTCCACATGCTTGTGGATTTCAATGGTTTCTCTGTGTAGCCTGACATGGTGGTTGTGAGAGTGGTCCAGCATTTCTGTGTTCTCAAATAATATGCTGTGTCCAGGCTGGTTCCTCAGGTGCTCTGCTATGGCTGACTTCTCTGGTTGAAGGAGTCTGGCGTGCCTTTCATGTTCCTTGATGCGTGTCTGGGCAATGTGGCTGCGTTTGGTGGTCCCTCTGTAGACTTCTTGTCCACAGCTGCATGGGATACAATGGTAGACTCCTGCAGAGGTGAGAGGATCCCTCTTGTCCTTTGCTGAACGGAGCATTGGTTGGATTTTCTTGGTGGGTTTGTAGATTGTTTGTATGTTGTGTTTCCTCATCAGCTTCCCTATGCGGTCAGTGGTTCCCTTGATGTATGGCAGGAACACTTTTCCTCTGGGTGGATCTTCATCTTGACTCTCGTGGCTTGTTCTTGGTCTTGGTCTAGGAGGGAATTACTGGTGATGAGAGAGAACGGTGTGTGTGTAATGGTAGGTTTGCTGCCACCACCCCCAATTACGTTTGAGGCAGATTAACGGTAAACTAGAGAACAGGTTTATTGAAATATTTGAAGCAGACAACTCATTACTGAGAGGTACAACGCGTAGTTTGTTTCTGAAGCACAGACTTATCAAGCAAATGGTTTCTTTAGAAGGAGTAACTTTTCCTTAACGTGAGCTACTTTCCTCACACTATCCTGTAACATGTAACAGTGCGAGCCTTTGACCAGCCGCCCCTGGCTGCCTTCCAGAGTATCTAGGTTTTCCCTGGACTACTCTAAACTATAGGGAAATAAACCCACTTGTGTTCTGTCCTAATACAAGTAAACAAGCCTTCACTTTGACTGCCCTAGTCAAACTATACAGAAGCACTTGCTCTTTATTATTCCCTAACAGTCTAATTCCTAGCTCACTAAGAAACTCTCTTCTCCCTGTCTGAAATCCTAATCCTTTCTCTGCTAGATCAAATCCTTCTCTCTCCCTTCTGTCAGAAATGACAGCCTATTTACACTCTCCTTCAACTCCTCCCCTTGGGGTCTGAACCAATCAGGAGTTAGCTGACTCCTCCCCTTGCCTCTCTGCCTTTACCAACATGTCTGCCATCCTGAGCTGCCTTCCCAACATGGAGGCCAGCTCACTGACTTCCAGGCTGTGGCCTACGAAGCAAAGGCATGAGTTCATTACACCCTGCTTATCTGTCCTAATGTATCTCTCTTTATGAACCATCCAGGAATTTAAGATCTTCTGGAGAGGCCCTGCTCTCTGTCCCGCCTTCTTCACAGGTTCAGTTGGAGGGGACGAGAGATCGGGCCTTTTCAGTGGTGGCCCCTCGGCTATGGAACGCCCTTCCCAAGAATATTAGATCGGCTCCCACTCTCCTAACATTAAAAAAAGTCAAAACCTGGCTTTGTGAGCAAGCTTTCTCAGATGCAATGTAGTAAATAATTACTTAACCTCAGAACGGCTGGGCAATTGCAATCGGATAACGATTCTGGAAATTAGATATGGAGGATTGATTTTATTGTTTATGGAATTTTATGGATGTTTATATGCTTTTAACTGTTTACATTATTGTGGCATCGAATTGTGCCAGTTTTGTAAACCGCCCTGAGTCGCCCTCAGGCTAAGAAGGGTGGTATAGAAATATAGTAAACAAATAAATAAATATATAAATAAATAATTCTCAAATGGGAGGACAAAGAGGGCCTTATCAGGCTGCAAAACCCAGGTTTCCAGAGGCAATTAACGTGGAATCATGCTGCTGTAATTGGATCGTGTGGAAGGATCCCAGCTCTCCATGTTTCAGAGAATCATAACACTGGGCCATTCAGTCCAACCCCTTTTTGCCATAATGTCTCCTTGACGAGAGAGAAAGCCGGGTATTGATGATGATGATGATGATGATGATGATGATGATGATGATGATGATGGAAGGACACTGTCAAAGCCCTTCCAACAGATGGCCACCCAGCCTCTTCTGAAGGAGACTATACCGGGCTCCCAGGCAGTCTATATTACTCTATAGAGTTTGAAGGAACCCACAAAAGGGCCATCTAGTCCAACCTCCTTCTGCCAGGCAGGAAAAACACCAAAAATCACCTGGACAGATGGCCATCCAGCCTCTGTTTTCAAAGCCTCCAAAGAAGGAGCTACCAATGGATTCCAAAGCAGAGAGTTCCACTGTTGAACATCTCTTAAATTCAGGAAGTTCTTCCTAATGTTCAGGTGGATCCTTCCTTAGGCCATACTTTTGCAGATTGCCATTTGTCAACTGTGCGAGTCCCCATTTGAGATCCACAACTCATATCTGTGCTAGATACATTTCAGAGATGGGATGCATTACTTGACTTTAGAGCATGGATTATGCACAGGCATCAAGGATTATGGATTATGCACGGATATGATGGAGTTTTTCCTAATGTTTAAGTGGAATCTCCTTTCCTGAATTTTGAATCCATGGCCCCATTTGGTCCTAGTCACTGGAGCTGAAGAAAAGAAGCATTTCCCCTCCTCAATGGGACTTCCTTTCAAATGTTTAAACATGGCTCTGTGTCCTAATATAGCCTGGTTTCTAATCATTGGGCCATTCTGGTCACCCTTCTCTGGTCCAACAAGGCCTCTCTAGATCACAGAGTGAGAGGATTCAACCCAAATGCTCTAGAAATGTCTTTCCCAAACGTTGGCCTTCCAGGTGTTTTGGACATTAATTCCCAGAATCCCTGATGGTTGGCCAAGCTGGTTGGGTCTTTTGGGAACTGAGGTTCAAAACAGTTGGAGGACCAAAGTTGGGGGGATCACGACCAAGAGACCAATGAAGACAACACCTGAAACCAATGATCAACAAACATGAACATGAGAGATGTTGGATCTTGGCAGAAACATTGACCTTTGGGTCAAAAAGAGGGAGCATCTTTCTTGTTTAGATCCTGCACTTCTGAGGAACTGTTGCCAACCACAAAACACCACCACCACCACCACCACCAACAACAACAACAACAACAACAACAACAAGCTAGATACAATGGTGCACTGGAATCTTTGCAAGAAATATGGCCTCCTCTGCAGTAAAACCTGGGATGAGCACATACATTGGTTGAGACTCTAGTGAGAGATTAATTGAAAAGCTATAGTAAAATGTGCTATAGCAGGATGTCCCTCCCACAAAAACAAAGTTTTGGCAGTCTAATCAACTTTTCCTATTTTTTTGGTGATAGAAGTAACTAGGAAATGACATTTACAACCCAGGAACAGAAGTGTAATGAATACTCTGTGTAGCTCTAGTCCGAGATCATGGCAAGGTGGAGGCAACGTGATGTAGCAGTTTGTGTGTTGGGCTGTCACTTGGGAGGACAGGATCCAAAACCCAGGGGTAGGTTTACACTGGGGAAAGAAGGGCACCCAGCAAGAAGACAGTGCCGTCATGACAAGGATTGACCAAGGGAATGGCGGCCTAACCCCATGTTACCCGGATGGCTTTCAGCGGCCATGCTCTCTTGGGATGGCAGTCCCTCCTGCCTCAAACCCATCTCTTCCCTCCCTCACTTTCCTCTTCCTCGCCTCTCTCTGAAGCTCTGCTTTCTTCCTAGCCGGGTTTTATGATCTCCAGTAGATTTACATGGGTGTCAGGAGACATTTTCTGCGGATGGTATTGATCCGGCCCGACTGCCCACCCCGAGCCGCTCAGTCAGAACATCAGTTCCACAAAGATGTGATTAAAATAATAATAAATTGAATAAGACCCACCGACAACCGTTCCTCGCAGGTGTGAAACGGCTTTAAGATAACTAATTATTTGCACAGCTTGGCGCTGCATGGGCGGCTGTTTTCCAGATAAATATTTTGTGCATGTTTGAACTTGGAAATTAAGAAGAAAAGTTGGGCGGCGTGGCTTCCAAATTCCGCCTTGCTATTTATATCTCTGAGCTGGAGAGGAAGCAGGAGGAGGAGGAAGAAGAAGTGGAAGAAAAAGAGGAGGAAGAGGAGGAGGAGGAGGACGAAGGAAAGGAAGAGGAGGAGGAGGGGAAGGAAGAGGAGGAGGAGGAGGAGGAGGAGGAAGAAGAAGTGGAAGAAAAAGAGGAGGAGGAGGAGGAGGAGGACGAAGGAAAGGAAGAGGAGGAGGAGGAAAAGAAGGAGGAGGAGGAGGAGGAGGAAGAGGAGGAAGAAGAAAAAGAAGTGGAAGAAGAGGAGGAGGAAAAGGAGGAGGAGGAGGGAAGGAGGGAAGGAAGAAGAAGAAAGGACGAAGAGGGGGAGGAAGAAGAGGAGGAAGAAGAAGTGGAAGAAGAGGAGAAGAGGAGGAGGAGGAAGGGAAGGAAGAAGAAGAGGAGGAGAAAAAAGAGGAAGAAGAGAAGGAAGAAGAGGTGGATGATGAGGAGAAGGAGAAAGGAGAGGAGGAAAAAGAGGAGGAGGAAAAACAAAGAGGAATAGGAAGAAGAGGTGGATGAAGAGGAGAGGGAAGAGGAAGAGGAGAAAGAGGAGGAGAAAGAAGATGAAGAAGCAGAGGAGGAGGGAAGATGTACTGCTAGGATATCCTTTAACTTGTTGCTGGAGTTTTGTATGGATTCCAAAAACAAAGTCTTTCATAAGATCTTCTTCATATCCAAAGTTCACAGTGGAGTTTCTGTTAGGCTAAGCTTTTGGATGCACCAAGCAGGGCCTTTCTTGCACATCTGTGGAAGCCATTCATCCCTTTGGAGGACCCAGCATACAACAAAGACAGAGATATTTCACTTAGGCTACACCTACACTCAAGATGCAGACTCAGACTGCAGCAAGGAAATCAGAAGATGCTTACTTCTTGGGAGGAGAGCAATGTCCAATCTTGATAAAATAGTGAAGAGTAGAGACATCACATGGCAACGAAGATCCACATAGTAAAAGCAATGGTATTCCCTGTAGTCACCTATGGATGTGAGAGCTGGACCTTAGGGAAGGCTGAGCGAAGGAAGAGAGATGCTTTTGAGCTGTGGTGTTGGAGGAAAGTGCTGAGAGTGCCTTGGACTGCGAGAAGATCCAACCAGTCCATCCTCCAGGAAAGAAAGCCCGACTAAAGCTCATTGGAGGGAAGGAGATGAGGAAGTCCTTTGGCCACATCATGAGAAGACAGGAAAGCTTGGAGAAGGGAATGATGCTGGGGAAAGTGGAAGGCAAAAGGAAGAGGGGCCGACCAAGGGCAAGATGGATGGATGGCATCCTTGAAGTGACTGGATTGACCTTGAAGGAGCTGGGGGTGGTGACGGCCGACAGGGAGCTCTAGCATGGGCTGGTCCATGAAGTCACTAGGAGTCAGAAGCGACTGAACGAATGAACAACAACAACACTCTAGAATCAATTCAGTTGGATGATTCCACTTCAACTTCCATGGCTCAATACTATGAGAGTTGTAGTTTTGCAAGGCCTTGAGCCTTCTGTGCCAAAGAGTGCTGTGGCCTCCCCAAACTGCAACTCCCAGGATGCCATAGCATTGAGCCGTGGCAGTCAAAGTGGTGCCTATACTGCAATCGTTCTACAGTGTAGACACACCCAAGGTCTTTGATTGTTGACATTAAGCCCCACTGTCATTTCCATGTTGCTTGCTTCCAACTGTTTATGACCCGTCTTTGGTGTCACAATTATGTTTAATGGGGTTTTAGTCACATGTTTAATGTTTTAGCAGTTGCTGGCATTGCGCATAGCCTCGGGGGTCCTGGGGGGGCTTCCATAAATAAGCCAGCAAGCAAGTGACAGCATTTGAGTTTGGAGCAGATCGCTTTGTACCCTGACAGTTCGAGCTTGGGTTCAGTGAATAAATGACCAGAGTCCTATTGTTTTCCAATGCTTTTCAAAAGGGGTGTTTTGTGCCCCTTGAGTTCAGCCCTATGCAATCCTGGGAGTGGTCCTTTTGCAAGGTCCTCAGCCTTCTCTGCCCACCAAGCTACAGCTCCTAGGATTCCACAGCATTGAGCCATGGCAGTCAAAGTGGTGTCAAACTGCATTAATTCTCCAGGAGATCCTCCTTGCACTTGCACTGTTCTGGCTGAAATGAAACAGGATGCCAGGCATTGCCAATTCAGAGCCGTGCTTATCTGGCCTCTTCAGGGTCTCGGCAGGAGAGGATGCGCAACCCCAAAAGGGCCAGAGCTGGCAAACACCTCCAGTGCTGCTTTGGATCAAAAAAGGAGGCTTTCCGTGACGGTTCTTACTTCGTTATTTTACTCCTGAGCAGTGTCTATGAATGATAAAAAAGTCCCCGTGGTTTATAATTACCCGTTTGACAAGTTCGCAAGTTCTCCGTTAATTATTATAATTATCTTCCGCTTGGCGCAGATGCAGGGGTCCAGCTGCCGAGCGAACAATGGGAGAAGGAGGCTCACACACCAGGGTCCGAAGAGGCCGAAGGAGTGGATGCTTGCCAGACGGACTGGTGAATGGACTCGGGTCCTGGGCTGCTTTGGCTGGTCTTGCTGAACCCAGTGTCCGGCTGGGAATTGGCTTGGCAAATGGAAAGCTTGGCTGAGGTTCACTGCAAAGTCTTGGAGGTGAAGTTTCTTGGAGTCAAGAAACTTCCATGCATAGAAGGACAATGCTGTTCCAAGCAAAGTTTGCTTCTGTTGCCCAGGACTGAATGGTTTCCTTGTTGCAGGATGGTTCCGTGAAGTGATTTATAGTTTCCAAATCGCGACCTTCCTGAACTGCTGCAAGCTGCGTAGCAAGTGTCCCAGAAGCAATCAAAATACATAACAGTCCTTTCACAGCAAAAAACATGCTCCTCCCCATCTATCAGAAGAATCCAACTGCCAGCATCTGACCTTATCTACACATTGTTTAGTAAACTCGTGGATTCAGGCTTTCATCCAAAATATCAGGAGACTTTAATCTTCACCATTGCAATATAAACTAATATACAATCAGGACATTTGTCCTGAGAGGTAGCCACAGGGAGGAGGGAGCAGGCTTCCTTTCTGCTTCCCTGGAGACTAGGACGCAATGGAACAATGGCTTCAAACGACAAGAGAGGAGATTCCATCTGAACATGAGGAAGAACTTCCTGACTGTGAGAGCCGTTCAGCAGTGGAACTCTCTGCCCCGGAGGGAGTGTGGTGGAGGCTCCTTCTTTGGAAGCTTTTAAACAGAGGCTGGATGGCCATCTGTCAGGGGTGATTTGAATACAATATTCCTGCTTCTTGGCAGAATGGGGTTGGACTGGAAGATGGCCCAGGAGGTGTCTTCCAACTCTAGGATTCTATGACTCTATTCTCTGATTCTATGAGGTCCATAGTATTTTGTGTTTTGATATTGAAGTTATCCCTGACTTTTTTTTTTAAAATAACAATGCAGAGAGGGCAGAGAAAAGGATTCTCCATGTAATGGTTCAGGACATGAGCAACACATGTGATGGGAAGGCAGAACATGAAATGGGACAATTGGGGATCTAACAGAACAATTCCCTTTGATAAACATATGGTGGTCCCTGATGCTCCTCAAGGTTTGTGTGATAAGGTCCCAAGTCTCAGTTTTGGTCCTCAAATCTCAGGCTCTTGAAGGATGTACATTTGAAGGTGGTAAGGCTATAGGTGACCAACATTGGGGACCTCCTGGATCCTGAAGAGGTGGTGGAGAGAGTCCCAAACAATAACCGAATTGGGTTGTTGTAGGTTTTTTCGGGCTATATGGCCATGTTCTAGAGGCATTCCCTCCTGACCTTTGGCCTGCATCTATGGCAAGCATCCTCAGAGGTTGTGAGGTCTGTTGGAACTAGGAAAAGGGTTTTATATATCTGTGGAATGACCAGGGTGGGACAAAGGACTCTTGTCTGCTGGAGCTAGATGTGAATGTTTCAACTGACCACCTTGATTAGCATATAATGGCCTGACAGTGCCTAGAGCAAACTTTTGTTGAGAGGTGATTAGATGTCCTTGTTTGTTTCCTCTCTGTTGTAACCGAATTAGCAATTGGGAAGCATAGAGCCAGGTGATGATCCACCTCCTCTGAATAAATCCTGCCAAGAAAATTGTAGAACCAGGTTGCCATAAGCCGGAGCCAATTTGAAGGCAGGAGACAATGCATAGCCATCGGAAGGTTGGAAGTGATTCTAGAAGACGGTGTAAACAAGCCCCAGTAATGTAAACAAGCCTCACTCTCTCAGCTTCAGAGCAAGGCGATGGCAAAGTCCCTCTTGACCTAAGCCTTGTCCAGAAAACCCCAGACCAGCACAGAAACAATGTGAAGGCACACAGCAACAGCAAGAACAACAATGTATAGACAATACAACCGCTGCTAAGTTTAACAATAGCCATTCCAAGAAGACAAGGCTCTGGATGTCCAACGTTTGGGTACCACCTGGCCCCCCGAATTGCCAATGCGGTGAGCTCCAAAGCGTGCCTCTCTCACCAGAGCCACCTGAGCCCCAAAGAGAAGTCGCTCTCCTTCCTTGCCTTTCTTTCAGAGCTCATCCATCAGCGTGCGCGGAGCCATTCTCCAAGTTTCCCGGCTCCTATTGTGAGCGTTCTCTCCTGGACGGTAAACAACAAATGGTTCTTTTCACCCGGGAGATAAGATTGTTCGTTTTCCAAAGTCACCGCGCCGCCTGCGCGAGGCCTGGGATTGTGTGAATAATGAGCCTCCGGGAGAACGTATGTTTTTTTTTGTGTGTCCTTCTGGTAACAAAGATCCCGGATCCCCAAAGGCAGCCGCGGCGTCACCTCCCGAGGAAGCACCGCTGGCACGGCTCGTTCTGAAGGGCACCGCAAGGAACCGCCAAGGATGGAAGGGATGGAGTCCTCGCCCGCCTTCGGGATGAACAATGAGCCCTTTTGTGTCCAAACCCCGCAGGAGAGGCAAGAAAAACCGGGCTGGACATGGTCCTCCCTCCACTCCAACATTTGGGGGACTGGCTATTCATTCACCATTTCTTTGGAAGGAAAGGAAACGTGAATCGTCAAAGTTGCCATAACTCTGGGTGTCGATCCCGTTCCCTTAATGGAGTGAGGATGGCTGCGGTCTAAAAGGCTGCTTGATGTATATCAGAGGCAGAATCCTATACCCTCCAACCATCTCGGTTAGGCAGTCAGTTCCAATTAATCCTCTGCCGTCTCACTTTTTCAACTGCTTTTAAAATGTTCCAGTTTTGGTTCCTTTATGCAAGTGAGATATCCGACCGTTTCACAATTGTGATTGATTGACGGATGGAAAGCATTGCTATCACCTCCCAACCCGCCTGGGCCTCAAATACAATGCTCAATATCACTGGAGGGCTTTCTAAGGCTGAATCTACACTGCCAAATAATGCAGTTTGAATGGCATTATGTGGTGAGTGTAGACCCACACAATGCAGTTAGAACTGCATTGAACTGCATTATATGGGTTGGCCATTTAATGCAGTTCATATTGCATTATATGGTAGTGTCAATCCAGCTGAAGGCTTTTTTTTTTTTTTGAAGGAGTAATTTGAGTAGTGAAGCCATAGGATATTACTCCCCCAAATGAGACTTCTTTTAGTCCCCACATTTCTAAAATTGCACAGAGGGGGTCACAGAAATCCATGCGTACTTCTTTTCTATTGGTTGCATTTACTCACTTTTCCTTGCTTGGCCTTCTCCTCTTCTTGGGATGCCTCAACTGTGTGCAGTCAAGGCTCAACTGAAGTTTTGGATCACTGCAAGTTGGAAACGATGGACAATTTCACTTGGGAAGACATCCTGCTTAATTGGGAAAGGGTCAATGCCTTTGTTTTGCTCCCTCCCCATCACCATAATAGAGAATCAACATGGGGTTGGATGATGACTGTGGACACCCAAGGTTCAAATTGGGTGACTTTGGGCAAGCCACACTCTCTTGGCCTCAAATGAAGGCCAAAGCAAAACCCATCTGAACATGAAAACCCTGTGATGGAGTCACCTGAGGGTCCCCATAAGTTGGAAATGACCCAAAGGCACACAACAACAACCTTAGCTCTACTGCTGGCTGGGAAGCTATTGGTCTACATCAGTGATTCCCAAACTCTAGTCCTCCAGATGTCTTGGACCTCAACTCCCAGGATCCTCAGCTGCTTTGGCTAATAATTAGGGATTCTTAGAGCTGAACTCAAAAACACCTGAAAGATCCACTTTTGGGAAGCATTGGTCTACATCAGTGGTGCCCAACCTTTGGATCTCCAGGTGTTTTGGACTTCATCTCCCAGAATCCTTGATTAAACTATGTAACAACATTAGTTTTTTTCTGTTTGATAGTGTCATTTCCTGTTTAATTGTACAGTCCTTACTTTGAAAGTAATTGTTCTACTCCGGAAACTCTGTTGTTTTTGTGGCTGCCACAAACAAGGTTGAATTGGTTGAGACTTGATTATGAGATATCAATTGAAAAACTAGATCAAAATGTGCTGTAGAGTGATGGAACCAAATATAAAATGACATTTATAACTCAGAAATAAAAATGATGCTACAAAGCATTATTGGCCAAAGCAGCTGAGGATTCTGGGAGTTGGAATCCCAAATTTGCAATCCTCTTTGGACAACTCTGGTCTACATTGGGGAAGATCTCCTTGAGACATAGAGGTTGGGGTCTGCCTCCACATAGAATCCTGGAGTTGGAAGAGTCCTCGTGGGCCATCCAGTCCAACCCCATTCTGCCAAGAAGCAGGACAATCGCATTCATGATGGTTTATCATCAGTTGGACAACTCTGCTCTACATTGGGGAAGATCTCCTTGAGACATAGAGGTTGGGGTCTGCCTCCACATAGAATCCTGGAGTTGGAAGAGTCCTCGTGGGCCATCCAGTCCAACCCCATTCTGCCAAGAAGCAGGACAATCGCATTCATGATGGTTTATCATCAGTTGGACAACTCTGGTCTACATTGGGGAAGATCTCCTTGAGACATAGAGGTTGGGGTCTGCCTCCACATAGAATCCTGGAGTTGGAAGAGTCCTCGTGGGCCATCCAGTCCAACCCCATTCTGCCAAGAAGCAGGACAATCACATTTATGTTGGTTTGTCATCAGTTGTGCAAGACACCGAGTTCAGTCTGCCTTCCTGGTGCCTCTGAGGGACCCACCTGAGGACCTCCCGGCTGCTGAACCTTTGCTCTCCTGCTTTGCAACCTGTTGAAAGCCATGCAGAACGGAGCTGTGCCCTTTGACCTCCCCGAGTCCCAACTGAAGCATCGGGACAAGCTGTCGGAGCATTTAAAATACATGAAAGGTGCGCCGGCTTTGAAGTGGGAGTCTCGCTCTGTTTAATCAGAGAGAAACAACTTTTCAAAAGGAGTGAGTCGTTTTTTGGGGGGTGTTTTTCTTCCCTTTTTGGTCTTTACCTTCCGCAGAACCGGTTCCTCTGGTGGATAGTCGCATGAATAAAACATCCGTCTCCCAATTAAATCTTGATTTAATTTCTCTCCTTTGTAAAACTGATGAACTTGGGTGGTTTCCACAAAAGGCGACGGGCATTAGTATTCTTTTGTGCTGCGAAATCCCGTTGGAGGAACAAGGGACTCGCTGCATAATCTCCCCCAACCCTTCTGAACTCTCCGATGGTTCGGAGGATTGGAAGGGCGGGATGAAGGACCTTCTCCCTGGAGACGGACAAGCCTTTGGACTCTGGCCCATGACCCTTTGCTGGCCATTGAGCCCCAGAGGGAAGGAGGCGGGAAGCGAGAACAGTTCACTCCTCTAGTCGGAATTGGAAAACGTCACCTTTCCTGCATCAAACCAGCCCTTATTGCGCCAAGACGCAACTGGGAGATTATCACGCGACACCTTAAACCACTCTTATCCCCCTGTATGGTTGCCTCCTGTGGAATTCTGGGATTGTAGTGTAGGGATGAGACATTTAAAGGGTCCTCCCCAAGCTAGAAATCCCAGGATTCAACCGAAGTCAACAATAGGCATTAAAGCGGAATTACAGCGATTTGAGATTGTGATAATCTCCACTCTTTTGGACCTAAAATGATTTGAGTATTCTTTGTGGAGAGAAAAAGTGAGGTATAAATAAACATAATAAGCATAATAAACATAATAAACATAATAATAATAATAATACAATCTCTATAAATAAAAATGTAATGTTCGTTTGTGGGATTTACATAACTCAAAAACCACTGGACAAACTGACAGCAAATTTGGACACAAGACACCTAACAGCCCAATGAGTGACCATCACTCATAAAACACTGAAAACACAGCAGAAGACTTAAAAAGCCAAAAAAAAAAAATACATTATATGTGCAGAAACACACACATATATACACAAATATATACAGAAATACATACAAACATATATGCACACAAAAACACATACACAGAAAGGGGGAAGGAAGGAAGGAAGGAAGGAAGGAAGGAAGGAGAAAAGGAGAGAAAGAGGGAAAGAGGGAGAGAAGGAAAGTAGAAAGGTAGAGAAGGAAGGAAGGAGAGAAGGAAATAAAATAGTGACAGAGGGAAGGAAGGGTTGAAGGAACGAAAGTGAGAAAGAGGGAGGGAAGAAAGGAAGGAAAGAGACATGGAAGGAAGCAAGAAAAGAAACAGGTAGAAAAGGAAGAAAGAAGAAGGGAAAGAAAAAAGAGGGAAGGGAGGAAAGAGGAAGGGAGGGAAGGAAGGAGAGAAAGAGGGAGAGATGGAGAGAAGGAAAGAAAGGTAGAGAAGGAATGAAGGAGAGAAGGAAATAAAAAAGTGAGAGAAGGAACAAAAGAGAGAAAGAGGGAGGGAAGGAAGGAAAGAGACAAGGAAGGATGGAACCAAAGAGCAAAGGAAGCAAGAAAAGAAACAGGTAGAGAAGGAAGAAAGAAGAAGGGAAAGAAAAAGAGGGAAGAAAGGAAAGAGGGCGGGAAGGAAGGAAAGAAAGAAAGAAGGGTGAGGGAAGGTTGGCCACAGCAACGCGTGGCAGGTACAGCTAGTAGCAATAATAATATGTCAATTTTGAGTCAAAGTTTTGCTTCCCAAAATGTTTTGTCCCTGTGCAAAATGTTTATTGGATGGGCAGCTCTCTTCCTGGATCATATTAGGATATCTATGGCATCTCTGTGTGGAAATGCTGGGAGATAAAGGAACTGAATTTATTTATTTATTTATTTATTTTATTACTGTGCTTATATACCGCCATTTCTCAGCCTAAATCGGCGACTCAACGCGGTTTACAACACAACGACAAGCAGCAATATTCCATTAAAAAGCATAAAAACACATACACAATACACAATATTATTGGGCCACCAATAATAATCCAACGCATCTCTTAATTGTAGTCGCAATCCAATTTCGTCGTCTGTGATTAACCATAATCGACACATTCATTGCACCGAATTAACCAAATGCCTGCTTGAACATCCAAGTTTTTAGTCTTCTTCGGAATACCATCAGCGAGGAGGCTGATCTTACCTCCATGGGAAGGGTGTTCCAGAGCCGAGGGGCCACCACAGAAAAGGCCCTGTCTCTCGTCCCCGCCAGCCGCAGGGTTAAGTTTTCCCCCAAGAAAATTAAGGTAGACCAAATCAAGGTGAAAACCCTCAGGGAATTCTCCCAGAATAGCAGAGCACCCCAAAATACAAACAGGATACTTAACTTATCCATCTGCTCACCACAAACAGAAGGTGAAGTGTTATGGCTGTAAAAAAAAATTCCTGAGCTTATGAGGCAAAGAGTTCAATCTTTAAAGTTTCAAAAAGGTTTGTTTAAAAATGTATAAGAACTACATTTCTTGATAGAAAAGAATTGGGTCTCAGCTTCGCTTTAACTCTGGGCACTTCCAGACAGCAGCAAATCAAGGGTTTAATCTGGGGCAAAAAATCCCGGGACTTCAGGAGAGGTCCACAAACAGACCTGTTGGTCCCAGGATTTCTGCCTCCATTGCCCGCATTTACCATGGGCTGGATGGCCATCTGTCAGTGGTGATTTGAATGCAATATTCCTGCTTCTTGGCAGAATGGGGTTGGACTGGATGATGGCCCAGGAGGTCTCTTCCAACTCTAGGATTCTAGGATTCTAGGATTCTACCACTTCATTTCATGATTTAGAGGCTCCCAAGATGTCCACCGTGGGATTTCCAGTAGAAATTTTGGTGGTTTTCTATTAAAAACCTAAAGATGCAAACATGTGAATCATTATATATGCACCATTCCTGGGTTATATAAACTGGGCGGCCATCTGTGCAAACAGGGTGTTGTTCCTGGGTTATACAGGTCTGTTCCTGATAGCTCTTATTGTGCAAAGATGTGCAACGTTGACTAGGGGGCACAACATTGTCCTGGCCAGAGAAATGCACCCTCCAAACACTTCATGAAGTTTCTGGCACACAAGCAAAGTTTTCACATTCTGCTATTGAACCCCCGCCATGAAATAGAGTCAGACACAAGAAAATGGATCTAAAGGGCCATTTTCTGACCTATTTATTGAAAGAATTTGCAGTAAGCTGTAGAGGGAAAATCTGTAAAAATGCAACATATAACTCATGGCTGAATGGCCACCTCGTGAGCCTAGTCCCTGGGCCAGGGGTCACTCCCTCTGACCACCTCCAAGGACAAGCGTGCACCAAGGATCCCGAGGCCAAGCAAAATTCTTTGTCTGCACCTCTCGGCCGATCATAGTTGGAAGGCCATCATGAGGGCACTCCCTCCCAAACCTCAGAGTTTTTCAAGAGTGAGAACCCTCCATCCAGCCCCAAGGGAGCTCCCATTTTATGAAAACTTCTGGAGACTTTTGTGGGAGTCCACCCTTCACCCCCTAAGGCGGGGGTGCCACAGTGCCGACCATCACCATTTCACCTTTAACACGCCATGGAAACTTCTTAATACTCAGGGAAACCTATTTAAATGACACCACCCCAAAGCCAATTACCACACCCATCTGAAACAGTATGAGGTAGGCGAAAAAACCCCCAATGCAAACTTGGGGGGGGGGGGGAATTCCTACCTCGGCCCATGTGCGACCAGTCTGTACTCACACTGTCCATAGGGAGGGTGGGTCACGCCGTCCAAAGGAAACTGAAAGAGAGGAACAGAGCAGCCTCACCCAACTTGCTGCTCCGCCCCCTCACATGCATGGGCCAGCAAGCTAGCTGGCCCAAACCAAGACTGCCTCCTCCTCCATGGGGTCATTCAAAATGCCCTCCCGCAATGCATCCTAAGCTTGGCTTGGCTGCGGGTGAGGCAATCATCACTTTCTTTTTAGGAACCGACCAATCAGGAGCAAACATCTAAAACCTCAGAACAAACCTAGATTTAAAAATCCCATGATTTCTGAGTGCAAGGACATACGGATGTTCGAAGATGTGGATTTTCGGCTCAGAACTGAGATATTCCTGCACCTGAAAATCTCACATTTTTGGCTCTTTGTAGCGATTGCTTCCATGTTTACAGGGAACGATGTCTGGCCACTCTCCTGTTTGCTGTGGAAGCTCCTGGGATAAAGGTTCTGCCTGGACAAGCCCTCCATTTCTTCTAAGGTTCAAGAAGAGGAAAAACCTCCAAACATTACATTTCTTCAAACACTCAGAGTAGAGAGAGGTCTGCACGCAAAGATGGAAAAAACGTAAGTAACACCATGAGGTTTCAGTGAGAAAATAGGAGCCCTCGGTGGCGCAGTGGGTTAAACCCTTGTGCTGGTAGGACTGAAGACTGACAGGTCGCAGGTTCGAATCCGGGAAGAGCGTGGATGAGCTCCCTCTGTCAGCTCCAACTCCTCATGCGGGGACTTGAGAGAAGCCTCCCACAAGGATGGTAACGCATCAAAACATCCGGGCTTACCATAGGCAATGTCCTTGCAGACGGCCAATTCTCACACACCAGAAGTGACTTGCAGTTTCTCAAGTCGCTTCTGATATGACAAAAAAAGTGAGAAAATGGGAGGAGAAAGACAGAGAGAGAGAAAATACATACATTGACATCCATTCAGGAGCCAGGTGGGAGGGGATTCCCTCGGCCAAGCCTAATGCTAAGTACATAATTGTTCCTTATCGAGGACTGCAGACTTCAACAGTGTGCGGATGACTTCCAACAAGAACCACAAACACACCCACTCACACACGTACTTGAGCATGCATGCACACACCGGGCAACATCTTTGAAGGCTCATTTGGTAGAGATCTGATTCAACCGAGGTGGCTTTTCAGAAAAGTAGATCCAGTGTCAAAGTCTTCCAAAAGCAGTTTGCCAGATTCCAGTTCGCTCGCTTTAAATGTTTGCTTGTTTCCGTTCCTTCCTTTGAAGTAGCGATGCTGCTCCTTGTTTAATGCCTCACTAACTCTTGCAATCCAGCAAGCTAAGCAAGAAGATGTCTTGACTGGCTTCTTCCCACCAAAGAGAAAATAATGAAGACTGATCCGTCATGATGCACCAACATAGAATCATAGAATCCTAGAATGCTAGAGTGGGAAGAGACCTCCTTGGCCATCATCCAGTCCAACCCCATTCTGCCAAGAAGCAGGAATATTGCATTCAAATCACCCCTGACAGATGGCCATCCAGCCTCTGTTTAAAAGCTTCCAAAGAAGGAGCCTCCACCACACTCTAGGGCAGAGAGTTCCACTGCTGAACAGCTCTCACAGTCAGGAAGTTCTTCCTCATGTTCAGATGGAATATCCTTTCCTTAGTTTGAAGCCATTGTTCTGCGTCCTAGTCTCCAGGGAAGCAGAAAACAAGCTTGCTCCCTCCTCCCTGTGGCTTCCTCTCACATATTTATACATGGCTATCATATCTCCTCTCATCCTTCTCTTCTTCAGGCTAAACATGCCCAGCTCCTTAAGCCGCTCCTCATAGGGCTTGTTCTCCAGACCTTTTATCATTTTAGTCGCTCTCCTCTGGACACATTCCAGCTTGTCAATATCTCTCTTGAATTGTGGTGCCCAGAATTGGACACAATATTCCAGGTGTGGTCTAACCAAAGCGGAATAGAGCATGGGGAGCATGACTTCCCTAGATCTAGACACTATGCTCCTATTGATGCAGGCCAAAATCCCATTGGCTTTTTTTGCCAATCACGGCTTGTTTGTGGCAAAACAAACCCAACAGCCGGTAAGCTGTTAGGAATTGTGGGAGTTGAAGTCCAAAACACCCGGTGGGCCCGAGTTTGCCTAGGTTTGATGTAACTTCCTGAGTGTAGATTGAAGCTATGCATGCGAGGCAGTGAATCTTGTCCAACCCATGGCCAACAAATGAGTCTCCAATGCCTTTTTCCTTGCGCCTTCCTCTCTTTCCCAGGGTTCTCCCATTGGCCTTGCATAAATAAATAACCCTTTGCTCATGCCCTGTTTTCTTCCCCATTCCTCTGCCACACACACACACACACACAAGGACCGGCTGATTTACAATCTGGAGTGATTGATAAGCATTCCGTGTGCCTGATTTATAAGAGGTAGCTGATGATTTAAGACAGAAAGGTTTAGGTGTGATTTGCTTTTGATGAATGGCATTTGCTGTTATAAACGCAGGGCCTCGTAAATGCCCATTTTGGAGACTAACTGCCATGTGACAGGCCGGGGAAGGCGCTTCGGGGGGTCTCGGGCCAATCCTGACCATCGTTCCAGGCCTTTGGGAACAGGAACCTGGTCAAGATCGAGCTGGAATGAGAGCCGAGTATCAATGATAAGGAATCGTGTATTTTAATTTTCTTTCTGTTGAGTTACGAGAGATGAGTATAATAGGGAGAAAAGTAAGACGTAAGAAAGTAAGAAGCAGAGAAGTAAGAAGCGAACAATAAAAAGGGCTTCTATTCTTATGTCAGTAGAAAAAGGAAAAACAAGGAGGCGATAGGACCTCTTCGAGGAGAAGATGGGGCAATGCTGACAGGGGATAGGGAAAAGGCAGAACTACTTAATGCCTTCTTTGCCTCGGTCTTCTCACAAAAAGAGTCTTCAACCTCAGCAAGATGGAGTGGATGAGGGATTGGAGGACATCCAACCCCAAATTGGGAAAGAAGTCGTCCAGGAATACCTGGCCGCTCTTAATGAGTTCAAGTCCCCTTTCAGGGCCAGATCAACTACACCCCAGAGTATTGAAGGAACTAGCGGAAGTCATTTCGGAACCATTGGCAACCATCTTTGAGAGTTCTTGGAGAACGGGAGAAGTTCCAGCAGATTGGAGGCTGGATGGCCATCTGTCAGGGGTGATTTGAATGCAATATTCCTGCTTCTTGGCAGAATGGGGTTGGACTGGATGATGGCCCAGGAGGTCTCTTCCAACTCTAGGATTCTAGGATTCTATGAAAATAGAAAGAGTGGAGGAGGAAGAAGCAATGGAAGATGGAGATGGAGGAAGAGGAGGAAGAAAAAGAGGAAAATAGAAGGTATGGAGGAGGAGGAAGAAACAGAAGAAGACTGAAGAGGAAGAAGAGAAATGGAAGGAGAGGAACAAGAAGAAGAAGTTGGAGGAGGAGGAGGAAGAGGGAAATAGAAAGAGAGGGAGAAGGAGGAGGAGAAGCACAAGACAAAGATGAAGGAAGTAGATGAGGAAGAAGGGGGAAATGGGAGAAGGAGGAAGATATCACAATCACTATCATCATCGTCGTTGTCATCATCATCATATTCATCATCATCATCCAAGTTCTAAGCCAGGCATTCCATGTAAGTGAAAGTAACCTTCTTCTCACAAGGCTTTTTTGATTACTTCTTGACCAAGAGATACTAGTTGATGTTCACCATTGCAGTTACAGTGTTGCACGTCTGTGATTGTTCTGGAACCTCTAAAGATATCTTGAAATGACCCCTTGGTTAGAGTCCCATGGCTTTGTTATCATTAATTCTCTTCCTCGTTTAGCTTTATGACCCTTGTCTGAAGAAACAGGACTGATGATGATTATAATGATGTTTATGTTTATGTAAAGGAGATTATATATGTTATGGTAAAGGAGATTCCATCTGAACATGAGAAAGAACTTCCTGACTGTGAGAACCGTTCAGCAGTGGAACTCTCTGCCCCGGAGTGTGGTGGAGGCTCCTTCTTTGGAAGCTTTTAAGCAGAGGCTGGATGGCCATCTGTCAGGGGTGATTTGAATGCAATATTCCTGCTTCTTGGCAGAATGGGGCTGGACTGGATGGCCCATGAGGTCTCTTCCAACTCTTTATTTGGAGAGGATTCCATCTGAACATGAGGAAGAACTTCCTGACTGTGAGAGCCGTTCAGCAGTGGAACTCTCTGCCCGGAGTGTGGTGGAGGCTCCATCTTTGGAAGCTTTTAAACAGAGGCTGGATGGCCATCTGTCAGGGGTGATTTGAATGCAATATTCCTGCTTCTTGGCAAGGGGGTTGGACTGGATGGCCCATGAGGTCTCTTCCAACTCTTATGATTCTATGATTCCATGTCCTAAATCCGGCACTGGTTGAGCATTGAGACTCCTTGCAGGAACCAAACATTGACCAAAACTCAAGTGTAAGGGGGAAAGAGACGCTCCCTCCAGAGACCAGTTTGGACAATGCAAAGTATATTTAATGAGGAAGGAAATGTAGCATGAAACATCCTCATCCTGAGCTGTTAAGGATGCGATGGAGCTCTTGCAATCCCCCGAGGGGCCGTTCCCAATCTTTATTGGGTCGCAAAGAGGGGAAAAGTCTCCCCCGAGGAAGCAAGAGGAGCCACATGGGAAGGAGGGGCACCGGTCCTTGTTCAGATGAAGAAGAAGCAGATGAGGTTTGTTTTTTGCAGTGGAACAACTCCCAGAACGCAGCTTGCCATTTGGCACGGCACCAGGGACAGCTCAAGACCCTCTTAAAACTACAAATCTCAGAGCAGAGTCGAGAGGTTTGCTTTTTGCAGTGGAACAACTCCCAGAACGCAGCTTGCCATTTGGCACGGCACCAGGGAAAGCTCAAGACCCTCTTAAAACTACGAATCTCAGAACAGAGTCGAGTGACGGCAGTGAGAGTGGTGCCAAACCATGTCCATTCTGCTGTGTGGATTCCCCACTCGAGGCTCACCTTGCATTGCAGGTGCAGCCTTTCCGTCGTTCCGTTGAGTTGCTGAAGGCGGCTGGGAGATGCGTTGCCCGTGTTTTCCTGATCCTGGCAGGATCTAAATATTTATAAGCAGCTTTGGGAGGATGGCTGACCCCCTTGAACCCCTTCTGATGAGCTGCCACTAGAAATCGCGCCGAAGCAGGCAGGGTTCGGCGACTATTACCCGCAGGGCCCTGCGGCACAAATAGGAGCCATCCCTGCAGAATTTCAACGAGGGAGAATCTCCGTATTTCGGATTCCGGGAGCAGCTTGGCCTATTGAAAAGGGAACAGGATGCATCGAGCTGGCCAAGTTAAGTGTAGATTCAATTAGAAATTTCACTGAAATTTCAAATCGCAACCCCCTTTCTCTAAAACACGCCGGAATTACGTCGCATTACAGGGAAAGTGACAGGTAATTTGGTACACTAAAGATTTCTTGGACTCTCCAGTTAATGGGGAGTTTAGCACCAATTCCACTGTAATTTGCACTTCTGAGAAACTGTGTTATTATAAAGTCAGAAATCTCCGACACTTTCGACTCCGGGATGCGCCAGGCTTAAGATGACCAGGAATTGAGAAGGCCCCGGTTCGGAGGTCAACAATTTCAATATCTGAGGCTGTGCGGCTTCCAAGAGCCGGCGTTCCAATTGAAGACTTGAAAATTGGAGGTGACATTCAGAAGTCTCTGAAAATTATAACCCTGACTTCCTCCTTGAAAAGCTTTTCTGAATCCGAGCTCATCCTTTGATGAGGGGCTGAAAAAGCATTCGGCTCCGGATATTTGAAAGCCGCAAGGGGTGCAAGGCCCTGGAAGGCGAGCAGGACCAGGCACAACAAGCCAAGGCC
The DNA here is from genome assembly GCF_025583915.1 of Anolis sagrei ordinatus. Classification (NCBI taxonomy): domain Eukaryota; kingdom Metazoa; phylum Chordata; class Lepidosauria; order Squamata; family Anolidae; genus Anolis; species Anolis sagrei. The sequence continues at coordinate 44,916,201 of NW_026847882.1, read as the reverse complement.
GGACATAAGGCAGGTTGGAATGATGGCAGGCCACAGGCCCACTTGATCGCTCCTTCCCACTTCCGGTCTAGAAGTGCTAGAAACAATATCATACGAAAGCTGACTGGCACAACCTGGGGATCACAACCAGACACAGTGAAGACATCTGCCCTTGCGCTGTGCTACTCTGCTGCTGAGTACGCATGCCCAGTGTGGAACACATCTCACCACGCTAAAACAGTGGATGTGGCTCTTAATGAGACATGCCGCATTATCACGGGGTGTCTGCGCCCTACACCACCAGAGAAATTACACTGCTTAGCCGGTATTGCACCACCTGACATCCGCCGGGAAGTAGCAGCCAATAGTGAAAGGACCAAGGCAGAGACATCTCCAGCTCATCCCCTGTTTGGGTATCAGCCAGCACGTCAACGACTTAAATCAAGACATAGTTTTCTTAGCTCTACAGAGACACTCGCTGGAACACCCCAGCAAGCGAGAGTCCAAAAGTGGCAGGCCCAAACCCAGCACCTCAATTCATGGGTGATACCAGATGAGAGACTCCCCCCTGGGCACACAGAAGACTGGGCGACTTGGAAGGCGCTGAACAGACTGCGCTCTGGCACCACGAGATGCAGAGCCAACCTTAAGAAATGGGGCCACAAAGTGGAATCCACGACATGCGAGTGCGGAGAAGAGCAAACCACTGACCACCTGCTGCAATGCACCCTGAGCCCTGCCACATGCACCAGGGAGGACCTTCTTGTGGCAACACCAGAAGCACTCCAAGGGGACAGATACTGGTCAAAGGACATTTAACCAACTACCAAATTTGCAAAATCTGTGTGTTTTTTTCTTTTTCTTTTTAATCTGTGTGTTTGTTTTGCTCTGTTAGAATTGTAATACAATGGTATGGTTGCTGATGACACGGTAAATAAATAACTTCCGGTCTGATGGCCACATTGTGGAATTCAAATGAGAACACCTCTGTCCAGCTCCCCAGGTCAGAGTGGAGAGAGGAGGCCTGGTCTCTGAGAGGTCCCCCCCCTCTCTCTCTCTTGTGGGGTTCCTCCTCAGGGGGCCATTCTCTCCCCTCTCTTGTTTAACATCTGTATGCGACCACTTGCTCAGCTGGTTCGAGGTTTTGGGCTGGAGTGTGACCAGTACGCCGATGACACTCAGCTGGTGCTGAAGATGGAAGGCCGACCGGACTCTGTCCCCGACTGTTTCCATCAGTGCCTCATTGAGGCCGTGACTGGGTGGCTGCGTGCCAGCAGGTTGAGGGTCAATTTATTTATGTACTTCGCTTATATACCGCAATTCTCAGCCCCAGGGGCGACTCATTACGGTGTACAACATAGAAAAAACAAGGTGCAAAATACAAGACACAGTATAAAATAATCCACAATTCATCGTTATCAAAAAAACATCTTCATCAAAAACATCATCATTACTACAAAAGCCATTCTGTGTCGTCTCATCATCAAAGCCACACTCCAGTATCATTTTCCGTTGTTCCATTCCTATGGTCAATTACCAGTCATTGCACTTCTTGTTCAAACGCCTTCTTAAACAGCCAGGTCTTTAATTTCCTGTGGAATATCATCAGGGAGGGCGCTAGTCTGATGTCCACGGGAAGGGTGTTCCACAGCCGAGGAGCCACCACCGAGAAGGCCCTATCTCTCGTCCCCGCCAGCCGTGCCTGTGAAGCAGGCGGGATCGAGAGCAGGGCCTCCCTGGAAGATCTCAAAGTCCTCGTGGGCTCATAGGTCAATCCAGCAAAGACAGAGATCCTATGGCTGGGCCAACCAGGCAGTGGGGACCTCCAGCTGCCTACCCTGGATGGCGAGGTGCTATGCCCGTCATCATTGGTCAAGAGTCTGGGAGTCCTTTTGGACCCTCTGCGGACGATGGAGGCCCAGGTCTCCACCGTGAGCAGAACTGCCTTCTTTCACCTGCAGCAGGCTAGATGGCTGGCCCCCTCCCTGTCCAGGGACGACCTGGCTACGGTGATCCAGGCCACGGTCATCTCAAGACTGGACTACTGTAACGCCCTCTACATTGGCCTTCCTCTGTCGGTGATCCGGAAGCTCAAGTTGGTACAAAATGCAGCTGCTCGGCTTCTTGCGGGAATTCCGATGAGATGCCACATCACCCCAATCTTACTACAGCTGCATTGGTTACCCATTGAGCACCGGATCACTTTCAAAGGGATGGTACTCACCTTGAAGGCCTTGCATGGTCTGGGGCCGATGTACCTGAGGGACCGCCTCACCCCCTCCCAACCCCAGAGATCCCTCCGTTCTGAGGACCAAGATCTATTGGAAATTCCCAGTGTCAAGACCTTGCGTCTAACAGCAACCAGACGCAGAGCCTTTACAGCAGTGGCACCATCACTCTGGAATACTCTGCCACCCAAAGTCCGTGCCTTGCGGGACTTACCAGCTTTCTGCAGGGCATGTAAGACATATCTGTTTCGACAGGCCTTTGATTTTTGATATTGCTGTTTTAAAATTGTTTAAAATTGTTTTTAAACTGTGTTAGATTTTAGCCAATCTTGTAAGACGCTCCGAGCCCCAGGGGAGTGGCCGCATAGAAGTCTGAATAATAAATAAATAAATAAATAAATAAATAAATAAATAAATAAATGGAGAACCAATTCAGAATCAGTCCAACTGAAGGCGGAAACTCTGAGTAGAAAGTGGAGAATGGTAGATCATGAAGCCCATCTTCACCAAGAATACTTCTCTTGATGCATGTGGTTTGAAACCTTGTGCCAATTCAGAATCAGTTTTCTTCTTGGTGGAAACTCATGTATGCAGAAGACCTATTATGAAATCCTGTACCAATTCTGAATCAATCCTATTGATGGTGGAAACTCTGGGTAGAAAGTGAGGAACAGTAGATAATGAAGCCTGTCTCCACCAACAGTAGCGATCATGAAGCCCATCTTCCCCAAGCATATCTCCCTTGGATGTATGCAGAAGACCTGGTTTGAAATCCCATACCAGAAATGGGTAAGGGTATACACTTGTAATAATAATAATAATAATAATAATAATAATAATAATAATAGTAATAATACTTTATTTATATTCCACCCTACCTTCCCAGGAGGACTTGTGGCAGAAGGATAAAGGTCTTCTGGGTGGTCTTGTGGCACGCAAGGGTTGCATCCACATGGATAGGTGACTTTTGTCCTCCTCTATCAGGAATGATGAGCTTCAGAAGGCAACTTGGGCAGCTTTCCTGAAGACATTGATCAATTGGGAAGGAACTGGTCTTCAGGCTCGGAGCTCCACCCATGTGTCCTCTGCTCTTGGGTTGTCCCCGTGAGGATGGTCACACTGATCAGAAAACAAACTCCATTTTGTGACAGATATAGAGATTTCAAAATCGGGTTCCTTGTAGATGAAGAGGGGAAGGTGTTATGGCTTCCTTTTTATTGATTTTGCACCCGGTCCCTTGACAGCTATTATTTATTATTTATTTATTTACCTTATTTGTATCCCGCTCTTCTTTCTCAGCCTTTAGGCGACTCAGAGCGGTTTACAACAATTTAGGTATACACAATACAAAATCATTAAGCATTTAAAAGCAATAGCATCACAAATCATTAAACATCAATATCCATACATCACTACATCAGTATAACAAATCCATCAGGTCTCATCCATGAAATCAGAATCCAAACTTGTTATCCGATATTCCGTGTTCCAATAGTCAGTCAATCAATCACACTGCTTAGTCAAATGCCTGTTCAAACAGCCAGGTCTTTACTTTCCTCCGGAATGCCAGCAAGGAGGGGGTCGATCTAATATCTGCAGGAAGGGCGTTCCACAGCCGAGGGGCCACCACTGAGGAAGGCCCTGTCTCTCGTCCCCGCCAGGAGTGCATGTGAAGCCGGTGGGATCGAGAGCAGGGCCTCCCCAGACGATCTTAATGTCTTAACTGGTTCATAGGAGGAGACTCATTCGGACAGGTAGGTCGGGCCAGAACCA
>NW_026847882.1:44835906-44904161 GCF_025583915.1 Anolis sagrei ordinatus | reverse complement strand
TTGCAGTAGTCTAAACGGGATGTGACTAGAGCGTGGACTACCGTGGCCAAGTCAGGCTTCCTAAGGTATGGGCGCAGCTAGGGTTGACTTCACCTTTCTATCTGCATGATCTATCTCTAAGTGGCACTTCAAGCAAGAGGAAGACTTGTAACTCTATCACTTTGAGCTATATGGATACAGATACAGATATAGATGGAATAGATATATGATGCAGAAGAAGAAGCTGGTGGCCTTCAAATACTGGCGTGTCTTTCAGGTGACGTAATAAAGACATCACCACAATTTATGTTTTGGAAGATGGTGGGACACATCTAAGGTCCACGTATTCCACTTCCACCTAATATTGAAGACAAGCCTGACTTCTTAATTCTAAATATATAATTCCAAGATGGTTAATATCAATTTCAACCCTTGGTGACTCAAGAGACTTGGCCATTGTTTCTTCAGGTCCATTGGAATGAAAAGGAGCTTGGATATGTGAATTCTCTGCTGAGATGCTGTGGCAGATAGGCACTTCCAGGTCACCAGGGCAATGAATCCAGTCCAGGTTTCCATATAAAGCTTACTGAAGTCATCTAAAGCACTGAATTTTCCATGTCAGTGGGGCAATTAAGGCAGTCCAGGTTCCCATTTGAATCCTTTTTCCTTGTCAAGAGGGCAATGAATCCAGTCCAGGTTTCCATATGAAGGTTACTGGAGCTATCCAAAGTGCTGAATCCATTTTCTATTTCATTGGGACAATTAATGCAGTCTAGGTTTCATTTGAATCCATTTTCCATTTCATTGGAGCAATCAATCCAGCCCAGGATTTCATCTGAAGCTTACTGGAGCTATCCAAAGTGCTGAACCCATTTTATGAGTAGGATTCAGCACTCTGGATGGTCAATTTCAAGCTCAGCCTAAAGCTCGGAGGAGATCTATCACCTATGATCCTGGAACAGCATTTGCCAGCTTGGAAGGCAGTTGAAGAAGCATTTGCCAGCCAAAATAGCTAACTTCGCAAAGAACCGAGAGTGGCCCAAGTGAGCCACTAGCAAAGGCAATGCAATCTTGTATTTCTTTGCGAATGCAATGGAACAATGGCTATGCCACGGGGAGAAGCATGAGAAGGCATACTTTGTCGATTTAAGAGGATATTATGGTAAAATGGGTATTAATTAACAGGGAGGGCGCATGGGCCCCTCCAGGCAGAAACGGCTTAAATATTGCACGAGTCCCTCTCGCCAACTCTCAGCCCCGTCATTTGGCTCCATCCCAGAATGTCTCTCCTGGAACGTTCTTCTGGTTGCAGAGGATCTTCCTCAAACAAACAAATAAGCAGGCACACAAACAAACAAACAACCAGCCACTAATTGGCCTGCCTTCGTTTGGGTGGGATGAATGGATGGTGGCAGAGCCGTTTGCATTTTCCTTAATGACGGCAAATTATTTCCTGCACACAAAAGGCACTTCGTGAACCTCTCCAATTGCGATCGCACTATAATTTCCCCCTTTTCTCTCTGTCACCCATCCCTTTGCTCGTTGTCTTCCCTTTCCCCCCTTCCTTCCTTTCTTTCTTTCAAGCAGCAATTTGGGTTTGTTTGGGTTCCTTCTTTCGCTCGCTGCTCTCGTTTGCTTTGCGAAAGCTTCGTGCGCACATCTCTTAACTTTCTGGCACGGCAGAACGACTGCCTTGTTTGTTTGCTGACAGCTTTGGGTTTTTAAAAAACATATTATTAGTATTTTTTCCTCTCTTTTCTGGTGTCGGATTAATAAGACAGAAGTAAATTAGATTTTGGCAGAGGGGTGCAAATTACAGCTAATGCGTCAGCGAAGCTCCTGAAAAGTCCTCAAATTGCTCATAATGCGCAGGCACACAAACACGGCCCTTATTTTGCCTTTTGCAAGACAAGAAACCACATCTAAGAGAAGGCATGGCCATTTCCCTCGATGGGATCACAGAAGTGGAGGCCCAGACCTGAGGGTTTACACCAGGGCTCCCCAAGGACAAGGGAATATCTAAAATGGAGCACAATTTTCACCAACACAAACTTACCGGCATTTCAAAGGGGACCGTGGGCTTGCTTTTGGCGGATAAGAGAGTCAAGTGAATTAGGATTGTTGTTGTTGTTGTTGTGTGTTCAAGTCGTTCTGGACTCAGGGCAACCCAAAGGCAACCCTCTCACTGAGTTTTCCTGCCAAGATTGATTCCAAGGGGATTGGCCTTTGTCTTCCTCTGAGGCTGAGAGAATGTGACTGGCCTAAAGTATTGTTATTATTATTATGAATTCCTTCCCTCTCTGTTTCCTACCGACCTTTCTTTTTGTTTTTCTCACTTTTCTTCCTCCCCTCTGTTTTCTAGCTACCTTTCATTTTTCCTTTTCTCCCTCCCTCCTTCCTTTCTTCCCTCTTTCCTTCCATCCTTCCTTCTCTCTCCCTGTCCTTCCTTCCTTTCCTCCTTTCTCTCCCTCCTTTCCTCCTTTCTCCCTCCTCCTTCCTTTCTCTTTTCCTCCTTCCTTTTCCCCTTCCTCCCTCCCCTTCCTTCCTCTTCCTTCCTTCCCTTTCTCCCCCTTCCTTCCTTCCTTCCTTCCTTCCTTCCTTCCTTCCTTCCTTCCTTCTCTTCCTACCTTCCTTCCTTCCTTCCCCTTCCCTCCCTTCTTCTTTCTTTCTTTCTTTCTCTCTCTCCTTCCTTCTTCCCTTCTTCCCCTTTCTCCTTCCCCTCCCTCCCTCCCTTCTCTCCTCCCTTTCCCCTTTTCCCTTCCTTATCCCTCTCCTTCCTTCCTTCCTTCCTTCCTTCCTTCCTTCCTTCCTTCCTTTCCTTCTTCCTTCCCTTTTTTCCTTCCTTCCTTCCTTCCTTCTTTCCCCCTCCCTCCTTCCTTTCTTTCTTTCTTTTCTTTCTTTCTTTCTTTTTTCTTTCTTTCTTTCTTTCTTCTCCTCCTTCTTTCCTTCCTTTCCCCCTTTTCTCCTCTCCCTTCTTCCTTCTTTCCTCCTTCCTTCCTCTTTCCTTCCTCTCCTTCCTTCCTTCCTTCCTTCCTTCCTTCCATCCTTCCTCCTTTCCTTCCTTCTTCCTTCCTTCCCTTTCTCCTCCTTCCTCCTCCTTCCTTCTTCCTCCTTCCTTCCTTCCTTCTCCTCCTTCCTCTCCTCCCTCCTTCCCTCCTCCTCGTCTTCTCCTCCTCCTCTTTCTCCTCCTCTATTTCTCCTCCTGCTTCCTCATCTTCTTCCTCCTCTCCTTCCTCCTTTTCTCTCCCTCCCTCCTCCCTCTTCTCCCTCCTTTCCTCTCCCTCCTTCCTTCTCCTCTCCTTCCCTCCTTTCCTCCTCCCTTCCTTTCTTTCTCCTTCCTTCCTTCCCCCTCCCTCCCTCCTTCCACAGTGTGCCTGTGTGTGATTGTAGGGACCGCGGTGAGCATGGTGGGGAAAAGGCCTTTGCTGGCTGGATCTGTCCTTTGGGCCTTCGTTTGGGGGCCTTGATTTAGACCTCATTCCAATAAACACAATTACCTAAATCAGTTCAAACGGACTAAAGCCACATCTACACACTGTGTGGATTGGATGCAGATTGATCCCACTTTGTGTGCCGTGGCTCAGTGCTATGGGGTTCTCATTTCACAGGGTCTTACAAAGAGCGCCGGTACCTCACCAAACTACAACTCCCGGCATCCTGTAGCACTTAGCCATGGCAGTTCAAGTGGTGCCAAAGTGCATTCATTCCACAGCACAGGTGCATCCCATCTCGTGATTTTTGTTAACAATGCCATTTTTAATCTGTTGTAGGTTTCTTTAAGCCCCGAACAAGGAAAAAGGCAGACCAAAACAATAACACACCACAACAGCAGCAGCATTGGAAGGCCAGCTTGCCGCCAGGGCAGAAATCCTCAGCAATTTTGCTTTTCTACCAATATCCATTTCTTTCCCACTGACTGCTGAATTGGCATTTTCCTTCTATTTTTCCATTACGTTTTGCACTGTAATCGACTAAAACAAAGGAAGTCTTTCAACCTGCACCAAAATTCTGTATCTAAAAGTGAATGGAAGCAGGTTGAGCCCATCCGTTGGTCAATCAGTCAATGAAAGAAACATACCATGGACTCCCTTGGAAGGATGGGCAACAGCTTCACTTCCGGGCTGCATCTACACTGAAGACGAATGCCATTTGATATTATTTTAAGTGCCATAGCTCAATGCTATGGAATTCTGGGAGTTATACTTGCTCCAACAAAGACCTTGCAAAACTGCAAATCAAACGATTCCATAGCATTGTATCATGAGAGTTAGCTAAGTGTTAAACTGCATTCATTCCACAATATAGATGCTACCCTGCTTGACCTTTCCACCAAGTTAAAGGATCTCAACCCAAAATGTATCTTGGGAAATAGTCCCATGTATTTACTAGGAGTGTGCAATTTTTCGTTAGTTGTCATAAGTTGGACCAAATTCATTAAATTCGTATTTACAACATGATATCCGACATGTGCCATAAGAATTGAAACTTAAGAATTGAAACTCACCCAATACTTTTTTGTTTGGGTATTATAAACCTGGGATGCTTCCCAAAGTCAGCTTCATGTTCAGCACAAGGAAGCAATGCAAAGCCAAAAAGGCTGTGTAACGACGCCACCAGTTGTAGGGACATTACTGATTTGTCAGGGTCTCCTACAATTTGTAATGAATCTACAAATTCGATAACACAGCCACTAGTCTGTAATATTTTGTTTATCTTCTTTTGATGTGTAGCGTGGCTTGACTTGAAAGTATACGAAACAGAGGCTAGATTTAAGAGAAACTGTAATAAGTTTATTGAAGTATAGAAGCTTAATGGTTTCAATGTTTCTTAACTCCTAGAGGTACATTCCTTTAGTGGTTACATTTATGACCTTTCATAAAACAACTCTTAAGAGGACTATTCTTTCCACTAGACAGGTTTTAAACTTATTTCCTTCAAAATGTGTTTCTTTCCTTAACAGATCACTCCAGGTACTAGCCTATTTTTCCCTCTGTTATCTCTGTTACAGTAAAGATTCTTACAGGGGTTCTCTTCTTTTTTCTTTTTCCCAAACTCTAACTACTAATCTAAATAAGTCAACTTGGCCTAACTAAACCACACAGGTTAAAAGCCTAAACCTTCCTGATTCTCCACACAGTAGAACCAGCTTTCCCTGCGGTTCTCTGACCACAGACTGCCTATTTAAAATGCCTGCTCTTGCCAAATGGCAGTTGGCTCCTCCTCTTTTACAATGGCAACCCATCTCAGAGTGAGCTGAGCTGGCTACCCCCCCCCCTCCCCCAGTTATGCTATTTTAAATACCCATTTAAACACCTACTTATAATTATATATGACTGTAGGTTAAAATTCACACTTCCCCTTTCAATGAATGGCCTCTCACCATGAGGAGAGGGAAGCAGCAGGGAGGAAGCATAGTTTGCTGGGAAAGAGATGGAGAGAACACAGAACTGTGGGAAGTTCTGTGAGGGAGAAAGGAGCCCCTGAAGTTTCCCCACTTATGCAATTATGATAACAAAATTTTTCACGAACGATACTTTAGAAATACTTTAGAAACAAAACACTGGTGCCCCCTTTCTTTGTGATGAGTTTTGAAACATTTCTTTTACTGATCGCCTAGGGCTAGTATTTACTATTTTTCTCCAGCGAAAGGCCCATTGCCTTTTTAAGTTTGGGAGGCAGGCCTGTTTCCTGGATGATTGACAGCCTCCCCTCCAGTTCTTGGCATCCCACCCACTTTGGCCCCACAACCCAAAACCCCTGCAATGGAATCCCATTCTTCCTCTGGTCCCTTCAGCATTCCGCTTCATGCAGAGAAAGAGATTAGTCACAACATTATTTTGGAGTGCTTCACATCAAAGGGATGGTAATGCTGTAAAATTAGTGGCGTATTACCCAGGTGTTCATAAAAATGGAAAGCAATGGGAGAGATCAAGAGAAGGAGGGGATCGGCTTGGTCTACGGTCCCAAAACAGAGTCCTGTTGCAGGTGGAAACACTATTATTAACCAAGAGGTTGGAGCAGAGCTGCAAAAACCCAGCGGCTGTTGGGGCTGCAACCAACATTGTCCTGCTTTTGTGGCCAGAGTGACCCTAAAAAGAGGCCGTAGAGTCACCTGATGTCTAGAAGAATGAAATTGCGCAAGATGTTGGGTTTTTCAGAATTCATTGTTGCCTCTTGTAGCATCGCTCACACATTTGGAGTCTCCCAGGGGTCTCTTTTATCCCAATTTCCTCTCAATTTAATGCTCATACATGTCATATTCCTATGCTATGTATGATGGAGAGAGATGAAAGAAGGAAGATGGGAAGAGGGTGAGATGAAAGATGGAAGGAGGATAGAGACTGCAGACGGAGACATGAGATGTCGCAGGAGTGGAAATGATGGGAAGTCGGAAAGAGACCGATTTAAGAGAGGGAAGCAGAAATGTAAAGAAGGAGGAGAAAATGCACAAATGAAGAAGTGCAAGCAAGATGCAATAGTATATGTGTGTAAGAGATGTGGCATAATGTGAAAGACGAGAACGAGAAAGCCGTAAGAAGAAGAAGGAAGTGAAGGAAGGAATGCGAATTGAAGAAAGGTAATTGGAAGATATGGGGAGCAGCGAGGCCTGAGGGAGGAAGGTATGAATGGAAGGAATGAGAGGGAAGAGAGGGAGGAAGGAAGGAGTGGAGGAAAGAGGTGAATGTAGTGAGATGTAAAGAGAGGGGGAGTGGAAGAAAATGGAAGGATGGATGAGAGAAAGGAAGGAAGGAAGGAAGGAAGGAAGGAAGGAAGGAAGGAAGGAAGGAAGGGAGGAGAGGAAGGGAGAGGGAGGGAGGAGAAGAAGGAAGGAAGGAAGGGAAGGAGAAGGGAAGGAGGATGAAGGAAGGAAGGAAGGAGAGAGGTAAGGAAGGAAGGAAGGAAGGAAGGAAGGGAGAGAAGAGGGGGGAGAGAAGGAAGGAAAGATAGAGAAGAAGGAGGAAGGAAGAGCTGAGGAAGTGGAAACGAGGATGGAGCCAGAAGGATAATGAGAAAGATGGAGAGATAACAACGAAGTGTAGGTATATAGATGGACAGAGAGAAGAGGAAAAAGTAGGAGGAGAAGAAAGGAGAAGAAAAAGGAGGAGGAGGAGAGGAAGAAGAAGAAAAAGAAAGAGAAGGAAAAGAGAAGAAAAAGAAAAGAAAAAGGAAGGCGAGGAAGTAACAGTATGAATTTGAATTATCGGGCCGAGGTAAGAGTAAGAGGGAGGGAGAGATGAAGGAAGGAAGGAAGGAAGGAAGGAAGGAAGGGAAGAAGAGTGGAAAAAGAGATGAATCTAGTGAGATAGAAAGAGAGAGGGAGGGTTGAAGAAAATGGAGGGGTAGATGAGAGAAAGGAAGGAAGGAAATAAGAAAAGAGGGAAACAGGCAAAGAAGGGGGGCTATGTTATCCATTGCCTTCTACCCCGATCCCCTCCTTTCTGCCCTAACCCTCTCCTTCCTTCCTTCCTTCCTTCCTTCCTTCCTTCCTTCCTTCCTTCCTTCCTTCCTTTTTGGCCATTCTTCCTCTTGCAAGGCTTTGGTGTCTGGGTTTTCCTTCCTTCTGGAGGCCCCCAGCGCCTGCTCCCCTCCGTTCCTTCTGACCCCAATCAGTTTCCCAGAGCCGACCTCCATCAGTTGGGGTTGGCCGTCTGGAGCTGGGGAGCTGAACCTATTAACCCTTTGTGAGATTTGGTGCCAGGCGGGCGGCCTTCCTTCCTCCCTCCCTCCCTCCCTTGTCCTCCTCCTCCTTTGCAATGTTGAGGAGTGTGTCTTTGCTGCGATGCTCTTGTACAGTCAGAAGGAAGAGGAAGGCGATATCGAAGGGTTTGGTGATGAAAAATGAAGGGGAAATTACAAACCTGAGCAGCGGCACAAAGGTTAAGGAAATGTTCTGCCATCTTCCATAAATCTCCTTCCTCACCTGTTGCTTTCCATGGCTTTCCTGCCAAGAGGGAATCCTCTCAGGCCACGATGCCCAAATGTAACAACAACAACAACAGCAGCAGCAACAAATGAGCCACAAAAGGGGAACTTTGGGGGGAGAGAGAGTGCCATTTCTGCCTGGGCTCTTAAGGAGAGTTATTCATTAGTCAGCACCAGGCAATCGATAGAGCGTTCCAACCATTTATATATTGACTCTGCTCCCCCAGCGGACCCTCTTTGATCATATTATTTATGTTTTGAAATAACTCCATCGGTGTTCAATAGCGCCGCGGGGGCCCTCGGGAGATGGGCACAATCAAATTACGAAGAAGAGAGGTTGTGCTCAGAGCCGAGCCATTGATGCTGCGGTGCACGGAGGACAGGCTTCCCAAAGGCTTCCCAAAGGCAGGCAGGCAGCCATGGCAGGAGCGCCTGGTTGGCCTTCTTGGGCTTCCTGAGGAGCAGTGGCCTCTTGCCCTGCCAAGGGAGGACCCCAAGGGCTCTCCAAGGGGTGCCGTTGCAGCCGTTTCTGGAGATCTAAACATGGGGGTCTCCGGTTGCATCTGGGGTCAGACCTCCAATGAAGCATCTCTGTCACTTAGAGATAGAGAGAAATACATAAATGGATGTCTACACATATAGATAGATGGATGGATTGATAGATGATAGTTAAATAGATTGATTGATAGACACGTGGATGAGTGGATAGATGGAAAGATATGAAGATATATTGATAGATACGTAGCTAGATAGAGATATATAGATGGATGGATGGATGGATGGATGGATGGATGGATGGATGGATGGATAGATATGTAGATGGATGGATAGACAGACAGACAGACAGATATATAGATGGATGGATGGATAGATAGATAGATACGTGGATGAGTGGATAGATGGATAGATATATGGATGGACAGATAGATACATAGATAGAGATATATAGATGGGTGGATGGATGGATGGATAGATAGATATGTAGATGGATAGATAGATAGATAGATAGATAGATAGATAGATAGATAGATAGATAGATAGATATGTGGATGAATGGATAGATGGATAGATGATGTTTTACCGATTGTATGTGTTTTTATGGTTGGAAACCGGTCTGAGTTCCTCAAAGAGGTGAGAAGGTCGGTATATAAAACTTTGAAATAAATAAATAATAGATATGAAGATGGGTGTATTGATAGTTACATAGATAGCTACTAGATAGAGATATATAGATGGGTGGATGGATGGATGGATGGATAGATAGATATGTGGATGGATAGATAGATAGATAGATAGATAGATAGATAGATAGATAGATAGATAGATAGATAGATAGATAGATATAGATGGGTGGATAGATAGATAGATATGTAGATAGATATGTAGATTCCCCCAGGCACTGCCAAGCCATCAAATGCTAATCAAGGTGGTCAGTTGAAACATTCCCACCTAGCTCCAGCAGACAAGAATCCTTTGTCCCACCCTGGTCATTCCACAGATATATAAACCCATTTTCCTAGTTCCAAGAGACCTCACTACCTCTGAGGATGCTTGCCATAGATGCAGGCGAAACGTCAGGAGAAAATACCTCTAGAACATGGTCATATAACCTGGAAAAGCCTACAACAACCCAGTGATTCCGGCCATGAAAGCCTTCGACAATACAATGAAGAAATAGATAAGGCAACGCTTTACGTGCCATGGAATAGGAAGGACTTTTTGGAGTTACAGAGCAGGATTTTGGAAAGGAGCCTTTGCCAAGTCTACTGTGGGCATCCTGGGTTTACCAAGACAGTATTTGGATGCGGAAGGGGTGATCCTGAGGTCCACTTTATGGCGGATGGAGAGTCTTTGGGGGCGCGGCTGGTGCCTTCGCTGGCCCTTCTGCCCCTTGTTTGCAAAGCCTGTGTCCGGCTGGGCAATGCCACCCAATCCGCTGTGTAGCAAGTGTTTGCTGAGCTCCCTTCTTGACAATATTTGCAGAGTAAACATTTCGGGGCATCGCGGATCGATCGACAAGGACTAAATAAATAATAATGCAACAGAAAGCCTTTCATTGCCTTCCCTCTCTCCCTTCTCTCTCTCGTTGTCTCTGCCCCCTCCGCCAACTCTTTGTTTTCCCCCTCGGAGGTTTCACATCCCTGGCATTGTTTTTGCTGATGACAAAAGGCAGGGTAATAAATCCAGAGAGGGACACTTCTGCATCCGCCAGGGCCAGAGGCTAAAGGCAACAATGCAGGAAAATTAGGTACAGTTAAATCAGTCAAAGATATGAGATCCTCTGGTTGTTTGAATCCATACTGTAGAAATAATGCAGTTTGGCACCACTTTACCTGCTATGCAATCCCAGGAGCTGATGTCCCCCATAACAAAGGATCCCTTGAGTCCTCTCCACACACAGCAGAGGGTTTTGCAATGGCTTGCTCTTCAAAAGGGTGTTAAGGCCCAGTAGTTTTGCAAAGGGTTCACAGCCAGTGAAGGGGAAGACTGCGCCAATAATAATAATAATAATAATAATAATAATAATAATAATAATAATAAAAATAATCCTTTATTTATACCCCGCTACCATCTCCCGAGGGACTCGGTGCGGCTTACAAGAGGCCGAGCCCAAATACATCAACAAAAAAAAGCAACAACAACAATACAGACAATAAATAAGCTCATAAACAAAGCAATAAACAGTAACAATAACACCACAATGCATTAAAAACCTATCGCGGGCCAATTCTAATAATTAAAATTTTAAAATGCTGGGCATGTCCAGGTGACATATAACTAGGACAGGTATTTGGAGAGAGATGGGGTGAGCAGACAATCCTAGATCATTAGTAAAGTGCAATTAGGGACATGTTGCTTGGATTTCCTTATTCTGGGAAGGCACACTGGAACAACCACGTTTTCAGGCTCCTCTTAAAGATATGATGAAGGCCATGTATAAAGCTTGTTTTCTGCTTCCTTGGAGACTAGGACACAAGGGAACAAGAGCTTCAAACTACAAGAGAGGAGAATCCATCTGAACATTAGAAAGAACTTCCTGACTGTGAGACCTGTTCAGCAGTGGAACTCTCTGCCCCGGAGTGTGGTGGAGGCTCCTTCTTTGGAAGCTTTTAAACAGGGGCTGGATGGCCATCTGTCGGAGTTGCTTTGAATGTGATTTTCCTGATTTTTGGCAGAATGGGGTTGGACTGGATGATGGCCCACCAGGTCTCTTCCAACTCTTTGATTCTAGGATTCTATGAAAGAGGAAATAAAAAGGAAAGAAATAGAGAAGGAAGAAAATGGGGAAGAAAACCAAGAAGGGAGGAAATAGGGAAGGCGACAAGGGAGGAGGGAAGAGGAAAGCCAAAAAAAAAAAAAGTATGGAAGGGAAGAAATAGGGAAGGAAGGTAACAAGAAAGGAAAGGAATGGAGAAGAAAGGAAATAGGGAAATTGGCAAGAGAAGTAGGAAGGGAGGAAAGGAAGGGAAGGGAAAGAAAGAAATAGGGAAGGAAGGAAATAGGGGACAAGGAAGGGAGGGAAAAGGAAAAGAAACAAAGGAAGGAAGAATAAATGAAGTAAACAACAAGGAAGGAAAGAAGGAAAAATGAATGAAGGATGGAGCAATCTATCCCATCCAAACTCATCCATAGCAACAGTTCCCTCCAACATTCATGCTTGTGTCATCATCATCATCATCATCATCATCATCATCATCATCATCATCATCTATTGTTATGGCATGCCTATTTTCAAGCCATTCCCAACTTCCATTTCCCATCATTTTCCATGGTGGGGTGTGCATGTTATGAAATGCTCTGATTCTGAATCTCAACATAAGGCAACGCGTGAGGACTCGATCCTAGAAATGTAAGCTAAACCAAAGAAACGGAGCAAGGCTCGTCAGAAGTGGATCTGGCTCTCCCTTGGCCACCCTTGGCTCTCCAGGATCCAAGTCCGATCGCATTAGCAAACTAATTAAAACCCGGGGAGGGCTCTTCTTGGCTCAAGGTACGCCACTCCGGCTCTGTTCCCTGCCTCCCGTTGCATGATTTAAGAGTGATAGTAATAAATGTATAACGACCATTGATGGATTAAGATGTGTATTCATGAATCTCAATCTCTCCCTCTCTTTTTTCTCTCTCCACTTTCTCTCTGTATTTCTCTGGCTACAATTCCCACAAGCAGCAACAAAAAAAAAAAAAAGGGAAGGGAGGAAAAACTTCACAGATGTTCGTTTTATTAACATTCTCGTTTGATGAGCTCCGCGTTCCGTTCCTTGGCTTATTGGCACAAATACTGCCAGCCTCACCCAGAAAGTAATGTACTTTTGCTGGTGTTCTGCACACACAGTGAGGGCTCTGCACACCAAATGCAGACGAGCAAGAAGTGAGCCTGGAAGCGGAAGACTGCCCTTTCCTCTCTTCTTCCAGAAGGTTTGAGTGGTTTAATTTTTGCCAATTCAAAGAAATCCAGTTCTTATCATGATGAGAAACATTGTGTTTCTTCATCATACTGGCAATAAAGAGTTGAGCATCATCTCCAAACATTCCTGAGCCGGTTTCAGTTTAAATGGAGCTGTCCAAGGTGCTGAAGATAAGAAGGACTAGAATTCAGCACCTTGGACAGCCCATTTCAAGCCTGGATGAAGTCCATTGAGCATCATCTCCAAACATTCCTGAGCCCATTTCAGTTTGAACGGAGCTGGCCAAGGTGCTGAACCTTAGAAGAACTATAATTCAGCACCTTGGAGAGCCCATTTCAAGCCTGGATGAAGTCCATTTCCCAAAGGACCACCAATCAGAGGGAAACATCTGAATGGACCAATTGTGGATTGCCCAATTCACACTTTTTTCCTTGTCAGGAGCGGCTTGAGAAACTGCAAGTCACTTCTGGTGTGAGAGAATTGGCAGTCTGCAAGAATGTTGCCCAAGGGACATTGCCCAGATGTTTGATGTTTCTATTATCCTTGTGGGAGGCTTCTTTCATGTCCCCATATGGGAAGCTGGAGCTGACAGAGGGAGCCCAACCTGCTCTCCCTGGATTGAAACTACTCATTGCACCACCGAGGGCTCCTAATTCACACGCGACACATCCACACATGCAGTGTCTCATGGATGTGCATCCCAATGGACAGCAGAATGGAAAAGGGACATTGCCTGGATGTTTGATGTTTCTATTATCCTTGTGGGAGGCTTCTTTCATGTCCCCACATGGGAAGCTGGAGCTGACAGAGGGAGCTCAACCTGCTCTCCCAGATTGAAACTACTCATTGCACCACCGAGGGCTCCTAATTCACACGCGACACATCCACACATGCAGTGTCTCATGGATGTGCATCCCAATGGACAGCAGAATGGAAAAGGGACATTGCCTGGATGTTTGATGTTTCTATTATCCTTGTGGGAGGCTTCTTTCATGTCCCCACATGGGAAGCTGGAGCTGACAGAGGGAGCTCAACCTGCTCTCCCCAGATTGAAACCATTCATTGCACCACCGAGGGCTCCTAATTCACACACAACACATCCACACATGCAGTGTCTCATGGATGTGCATCCCAATGGATGGCAGAATGGAAAAGGGACATTGCCTGGATGTTTGATGTTTCTATTATCCTAGTGGGAGGCTTCTTTCATGTCCCCATATGGGAAGCTGGCGCTGACAGAGGGAGCTCAACCTGCTCTCCCCAGATTGAAACCATTCATTGCACCACCGAGGGCTCCTAATTCACACACAACACATCCGCACATGGATGTGCATCCCAATGGAAGGCAGAATGGGAAATGTCCATCCCCACCCTCCCCCTTCTCTCAAGGGCCAGTTAGCATAACATATACATAGTAATTACATTGTTGGCCTCTTTGCACTTCCTTTGAAGATATGAACAGCCATTAGCTCCCCGCTGAGTCCCATTGCTCGGGATGGCAGGCAGGCAGGCAGGCAGGCGGCCAAAGGATTCCTCCAGGTCAGCCGGGGCTTCCTGCTGTCACTTTCATAATTTGCAACCATTTTGATCACGCTGATAATAAACAATAAAAACAAGCATTTTTTTCCCCTGTAAGGAAAGGAAGGCGGGCTTGCAGAGAGGGCGGGAAGGCATCTGTATAAATTAGGGATGGACAATGCTCATCGCTTTGGTTTCTGAGAGGGCATCTTACACTGTGGAATGGATGCAGCTCAACACCATCTTAACTGCAATGACTTCTTTTTTATTTGTCGTGTCAGGACAACCAGTCCATTATATTACATTTCTAACAGAACAAAGCAAACAAACAGACAAAATACAAAATTTGTGAGTTTGGTAGTTGATTAAATGTCCTTTGACCAGTATCTGGCCACTTGGAGTGCCTCTGGTGTTGCCGCAAGAAGGTCCTCCCTTGTGCATGTGGCAGGGCTCAGGATGCATTGCAGCAGGTGGTCAGTGGTTTGTTCACCTCCGAACTCGCATATCGTAGATTCCACTTTGTGGCCCCATTTTGAAGGTTGGCTCTGCATCTCGTGGTGCCAGAGCGCAGTCTGTTCAGCGCCTTCCAAGTCGCCCAGTCTTCTTCTGTGTGCCCAGGGGGGAGTCTCTCATTTGGTATCAGCCATTGGTTGAGGTTCTGGGTTTGAGCCTGCCACTTTTGGACTCTTGCTTGCTGGGGTGTTCCAGCAAGTGTCTCTGTAGATCTTAGGAAACTATTTCTTGATTTAAGTCATCGGCATGCTGGCTGATACCCAAACAGAGGATGAGCTGGAGATGTCTCTGCCTTGGTCCTTTCACTATTGACTACTACTTCTCGGCAGATGTCAGTGGTGCAATACCGGTTAACAGTGTAATTTCTCCAGTGGTGTAGGGCGCAGACACCCCGTGATAATGCGGCATGTCTCATTAAGAGCCACATCCACTGTTTTAGCATGGTGAGATGTGTTCCACACTGGGCATGCGTACTCAGCAGCAGAGTAGCACTGCGCAAGGGCTATGCAATGACTGAATGATATGGAATCTGAATGGAAGCTGTAGTTTAACAAGGTGTTTAGCCGTCCCTGCCCAAGAGCTCAAATGACAACTCCCAGGGTTCCATAGCATTCAGTTAAAGCAGTGTCACCCTGCGTTCATTCCGTCGTATAGATGGCGGACGCAACCCAAGAATGAGTTGATCCCATATCAAGTCTTACTGTTGATTTTGATCCCTTTTAAGTCTTGGTCCATCTCCTCTCTTAGAAGCGCTCTCATTTTCTTGATGGATGGCAATGAAAAACCTAACTTAGAGAAGAAAGGAACTCGTCTTGTTGCGGGAAGATGCTCCGGCTTCCTCCTCCGACCATTTCGGGGGGAAATAAACTTTGTTGAGTTGTTTCTTCCTTGAGTTAAGGGAGGCCGTCCTTGTCTTTGCGGCAGGGTCACCATGACAAGGGGCCCTTTTCTCTGTCCCTATCGCCCATTGTGTCTGAACGCTGGGATAGAAGGGGGTGATATCACTTTGATCAGCCGGTTATTCATCGGCGAGGAAGCTTTTAATGGGCCAAGAGGGCCCTCTCCAAGCACAATTAAGTGCCGGGCGATTTATTGCCAAATGTTAACCAAACACTTCCAGGATGACGACAGCGTCTGAAGCGCAGGCGGCAAGAAAGAGGCCTTTGAGTCGTCCCTATCTCCACTCAGCCTCTGCGATCATTAACTCCGGCTGCTTGAGACTCCTAAAGGTCACTGCACAATGCACATTGTTGCCGCCTTTAATGGATTTTCCCAAGACGTGATGATTGCTTGACTCAAGAGCCTGAGCCTGATAATACTGAAGGAAGCAGAGCAAACCTCCAGCTGCCCTCCTTCACAACTCGAGAAAGACCAGCCCTCGG
Source organism: Anolis sagrei ordinatus (assembly GCF_025583915.1). Classification (NCBI taxonomy): domain Eukaryota; kingdom Metazoa; phylum Chordata; class Lepidosauria; order Squamata; family Anolidae; genus Anolis; species Anolis sagrei. The sequence continues at coordinate 44,888,440 of NW_026847882.1, read as the reverse complement.
TCACACGGACAGAGACAGCCTGGAGAAGTTCCTCACTTTGCACTTGTTGCGGGAAACTCTCTGCGGATGAGATTGTCATGGGAATTGCACTTACCTGGCTGGGAAACTAAGTCTTCCAGTCCAGAGACAATCTGGTTCAGGAAATGGATTGTGAATTTGAATACCTCTTGATATTTCAAAGATGGAAGCAATTACTTACTTACCTACTTACTTACTTAGGTGATCCCTTGTTGGACAAGTAAGATGGTCTTCCATGATGCATTTCCTTGTGGATTGGTAGGTGGCTGTGGAGCCCTCTTCTTGACCCACATCTTCTCCCACAGTGAAGGCATTGGGTCGAACTGCGTCTCGAGGACCGAGTGGACCTACCAGTAAGGCCAGTAGATTCTCCAGCTGGAGTTCTTTGGTCTATAATAATATAATAATAATAAACCTTTATTTGTACCCCCCCCCCCCGCTACCATCTCCCGAACGACTCGGTGCGGCTTACAAGAGGCCGAGCCCAAATACAATAGTAAAAACAATAACAACAATAACAGCAAAATAACTCAAAAAAACAAAGCAATAACATTAACAACACACAATGACGCAGTTAAAAACGATGGCAGGGCCAAATGTAATAATAAAGTTATGGTCTTCCAAACTGTTCACCCTCCAAAATTCCTCAAAGCTTTGGGGATGTTTCCCTGGAAATCTTTTGAGATCTTTGGATGCTCTTAAGACTGTTCTCCCCCGGAAAGTCTTAAGGGTTGAAGCTTTTGTACAGGAGAAGCTTGTATATGTCCTCTACATTAGCTTTCCTTACTGAGACTAACTAAAAATGGCTCCCTTCCCTTCCCAATTACCCCGAGCAAGGGGCGAAACCAAAACTTAACGATGATGGACAGGTGACTTGCCCTACGACTGCAACCAAAGGAAGCCACCTTTCTGCAGAACCCCTGAAACCCTGAACTGCAAGCAAACGCTCAATACAAAGCAAATAGAGTTGGAGCTCCTGGTACAGCTGTACCAGCACACTCACAGAGGAAGATGTGTCCCTCCTCTGACCCAGGATTAGGTAGACCAATTCTCTGAACACTGAGATACACATTAACTGTGCTACACAATCTTGACTGGTTTGCTCCATTAAACAACTGAGCCAAGGCACATTTCGATCCTTGCACATCTATACCAAATGCATCAGAATCCATTTTCTACAACCTGAGACTGAAAACAAGAACGTCTGTCCTGGGCAAACATTTCTAACTGCTTCCATGGATACACACTTGTGTATGTATAAACAGCAAAAGGATCTTATGTTCCTTTGCTTACAAAGAAGAGTTGCCCTCCATTGACCCCAAAGTGTTGTTTCTTTGGATGAGGAACTCTAGAAGCTTCCTCCTACTGAATATTCCCAGGTAGTACATCTTGAGCATTACTGGCAACTCTAACTGGCAGCCCAGTCTATTCAATTCCTTCTTGGAGATCATTGGCCTTGCCTTATGGTGGCCTCCCATCCAAGGACCTCCCAGGGCCGACCATGCTATCTGGTGAAAGTAAACTTATTTGAGTCAAGGCGGCACTAAGAAAGATATATTTGTTCTACAAATCATGTTACTATTGGTTCAAAAACATTCTTCAACTCCTATAGTGCCTGAAACACTTGGTTGCAAATGACGTGGTTTCATTGTGTCCGAGAACAAAGATTTACACTAGGGAAATGCAGCATTCACTTCAATAGTTTGCCTCCATTTTGGAGAGAGAGATAAACTAGGACATGACAATCACACAATCATAGAATCATAGAATCAAAGAGTTGGAAGGGACCTCATGGGCTATCCAGTCCAACCCTATTCTGCCAAGAAGCAGGAATATTGCATTCAAATCACCCCTGACAGATGGCCATCCAGCCTCTAGAATCATAGAATCAAACAAGCTCTTTGAGACACTCCTCATAGGGCTTGTTCTCCAGACCCTTGATCATTTTAGTCGCCCTCCTCTGGACACATTCCAGCTTGTCAAAATCTCTCTTGAATTGTGGTGCCCAGAATTGGACACAATATTCCAGGTAAAGTGGTCTAACCAAAGCGAATAGAGCATGGGGAGCATGACTTCCCTAGATCTAGACACTAGGCTCCTATTGATGCAGGCCAAAATCCCATTGGCTTTTTTTGCCGCCACATCACATTCCTGGCTCATGTTCCCCTTCCTATCCACGAGGACTCCAAGATCTTTTTCACACGTACTGCTCTCGAGCCAGGCATTGTCCCCCATTCTGTATCTTTGCATTTCGTTTTTCCTGCCAAAGTGGAGTCTCTTGCATTTGTCACTGTTGAACTTCATTTTGTTAGTTTTGGCCCATCATCTCTCTAATCTGTCCAGATCGTTTTGAGTCCTGCTCCTGTCCTCTGGAGTCTTGGCTCTCCCTCCCAATTTGGTGTCGTCTGCAAACTTGATGATCCTGCCTTCTAGCCCTTCATCCAAGTCATGAATGAAGATCCTGATCAGGACCTGGCCCAGGATGGAACCCTGCAGCACTCCACTCATCACTTCTTTCCAGGAGGAAGAGGAGGAAGCCTTGGGGAGAATCACCTTCTGGGTTCGTCCATTTAACCCATTCCAGATCCACCTCACCATAGTTTTGCCTCGCCCACCTTGGACTAGTTTCCTTGTCAGAAGGTCATAGGGAACCTTGTCAAAGGAGGCCTTCCTGAAATCCAGACATGCTCCATCCACGGCATTCCCTGCATCTACCCAGCTTGTAACTCTATCTTTAAAAAAAACTCTCTTCGCTGGTGGTCCTTAACAGGTAGAACTAAATGCACAATCCAGGTGCAATCTGCAACGTGCACCTTTGGGAAACACATGCAACAATGCTCCGTGGTCAACTTGGTCTTTAATGTGATTTACTGGCTTAATGTGATTTTGTTTCACTGGTTTTGCTAATTTTAATATTAATATTTTGAAGGTTGTTTTAAAGGCTGTGAGCCACCTTGGATCTCGGCCAAGACATGGAGTTATTACTTTATCACGGTGATATTTATTTCTAAATACATGTAATAATAATAAATATATAAAAACTCAATATCCACAAGCTCGACCTGAATGCAGCCATTCCGTATCCAAAAAAACACATCCATGCATGAAGAAGACCACAACAGCTCAATGTAACTGTATTGACATCCAACCAACACTGGTCCACGTTGTCTTCCAGAAGATGGTCAGTTTCTCCTTGTTTGAGAGAGAGACACTCTTCAAGATATTAGTGTTAGGAGATTACAATATTCACTTATTTTCGTCCACTGGTAGAAAGAGGTTAGAACTGAAAAGCCAATCCATATTCAACATCGAAAATGGTTGGAAACGTATTCAGCAACATCAGATGGACAACTCCAAATCCATAACCTTTCCAAATCAGAGAAACAGGTCCAGCTTTTTGCAGAAGACACCAACAATGCAATGTAACCGATGAGGGGTGTATGAAACATTCTGGTTTTGTTCTGCTTTTTGTTCTGTTCTCATTCTGTTTTCGCTCTGGTTTTGTTCCAAATTTTGGGTGCCCCGTGATCTGCTTTTGGGAAAATTCTGGGAGATTAGGAAGGGGGCCATTCAGATTCATGATTCAGGATCTGGAGTTCCATTTTGGGAAGAAATTCAAAATGAAAACAGAACGAAAACAGAACAGATTTCTGCCATTTCACACACCCTTAGTAACTGTATTTGTGGCGCAGCTGGCTGAGTGCCAGCTGCATTAAGATCACTCTGACCAAAAGGTCATGAGTTCGAAGCCAGCCCAGGTTGGAGTGGGTTTCCAACCAATTGTGTGTAGCCTGTTGTTGACCTTTGCAACCCGAAAGACAGTTGCATCTGTCAAGTAGGAAAATTAGGTACCACCTTAAAGTGTGGGGAGGCTAAATTAACTAATTTATGAGGCCATAAAGAAGAACTCCAGCAAAGCATTCCAGCGGGGAAGCATGCGGGGAATGCGGAAGAGCTTCATCAGTGTCACAGATGGACGATGAAAGTGACAGCTCCCCTGGCGGCCAGAAAAAAGTTCAATAGCCTCTGTGTATGTCTGTATATGTTTGCATGTCAAAAATGGCATTGAATGTTTGCCATAGATGTGTACACTGTAATCCGCCCTGAGTCCCCTGCGGGCTGAGGAGAAGGGCGAAATATAAAAGCTGTAAATAAATAATAATAAATAATTGACATCCAACCAACACTGGTCCATATTGTCTCATGGAAGGTGGCTTCCTAGCTTTCCTCCTTGGCCAAGGCCCCTTTGCACCCGGTGGCATGTGCGCCCCTTTTCTAAACGTTGCCCCTCCGAAAGAGGCATGCGCTCTGTGTGTACCTCTCACTGCCTGGGCACCTCTCCGGACACAGTGGCATACATCACTCCAGTTCCTCCTGAGAGCGCTCTCCGGGCTGTAAACAGATGATTCATAAACCAGACACAGACCGTAAAAGCAGGAGAGGTCACAACCCAGAGAGCAATGCCAAGTTTCTTAATGGAAAGTCGGAAGAGCATAAAAAGCGGATAACAGTTTGCAAACACAACAGCCACCATGAAAGGGGAGGCAAAACGCAGACGTACACTCTGTGCCAATGCCTCTCGTTTTATTCCATCCTCACATTCCTTTTCCCCATAATATTATTGTCCCCAGTAATAGTAGTAATAGTACTAGTAGTGGTATACTTATATCCTGCTTTCTTCTCTTAATGCAGTGTTTCTCAACCTGGGGGGTCATGAGGAGGTTTCAGAGGGGCCACCAGAAACCATCAGAAAACACATATTTGAGTTACTTGCTCATCTTCTTTATCTTCGTTCTTTTGAGGGTGGCTTAGAGGGCAGTAAGCCAGGATCCTCCTGGTACTCGCCTGCTGTGACCCGTTTGCCCTGCGGGAGCCTCCTACCAAGTCTTTGGACCCTCACCCTTGAGGGGTGGGTGTCACTAAGACCATCGGTGGACCCCCTGTGGGTTTAGCCATCCCCWGGGTCTTTTTTCTGACCCAGGGGAGGGAGCCTTCAGGCTCTACCCAGCCGCAGTGGCGGTGACACTCTGGGARCTCTCAGAGTGTCCGTCCCATCCTGTCACCATAAAACTTGTGYGCCAGCTGCGCCCGTACCTTGGGAGGTCAGATCTGGCCACAGTGGTCCACGCTCTTGTTACATCCCGATTGGATTACTGCAACACACTCTACGTGGGGTTGCCTTTGAAGACTGTTYGGAAACTCCAACTAGTCCAGCGGGAGGCAGCCAGAGTACTAACAGGAGCGTCATACAGGGAGCATACCACCCCCCTGTTGTGTCAGCTCCACTGGCTGCTGATCCAATTCCGAGCACAATTCAAAGTGCTGGTTTTGACCTAYAAAACCCTATACRGTTCCAGCMCAGAGTATCTGTCCAAATGGATCTCTCTCTACGTCCCACCTCGGAGTCTAAGATCTTCTGGGGAGGCCCTGCTCTCGACCCCGCYACTATCACAAGTGAGGTTGGCAGGGATGAGGAGCAGGGCCTTCTTGGTGGTGGCCCCCCACCTGTGGAACTCACTCCCGGGGGAAATTAGATCAGAGACATCCCTCCTTTCCTTCAGGAAAAAATTGAAAACATGGATTTGGGATCAGGCATTCAGACAACCTGGCAGATGAAAAAGGACATGGCGAATAGAATGGAATTGACATACGGAATGGAATTAAGGAACTCTGGACAACGCACGCTGAGTTTGTGATTAGTTTTTAATGATTGTGTTATTGTTAACTGTTTAATTGTGATAAATGCTGATTGTTGTTTTATATGTATATGTACTCTATGTAGGCATCGAATTGTGCCTTTTTGTAAGCCGCCCTGAGTCCCCCCTCGGGGGTTGAGAAGGGCGGGGCAGAAGTACCCGAAATAAATAAATAAATAAATAAATAAATAAATAAATAACATCCACCCCGGAAGTCCAGAAAACCCATATTTCTGAGGGTCTTTGGAACCCCTTTGGCAGAGAAGGCTGAAGATCTCTCCACCTGTCCTTCTCTTCTGTTTGGAAACAGACTGCGAATCCTTCCACCCAAAGCCCTCCTCCTGCTGTGATTGGCTGGCCTCTGAGATGCCAAGCAGGGAGGGGAGAGCAGGCATGCTCGGCGCATGGCAGTGTGGTGCGCATGTGTAGGTGAGGAAGAGCATGCAAGGCTGGAGGGAGGCTCGCATCCCTTCAAGGCAGGGGAATAAGTGCCCTTTGAATGTAGGTGAACTATAAATCCCAGCTACTACCAATCCCAAATGACAAAATTAACCCCGCACAACCTCATTAGTATTCCATTTTGGGCGTATTGGGTATTTGTGCCAAATTTAGTCCAGTTGCGCGTGGATGGGCGACACTCCTCTCACCCGCAGAACCAGAGATGACACGGACACATGTATGGAGTAAAATTGGCCACAACTTAATTTATTGATTACAGGAACAAAGAGTTGGCAGCCAGGCATGGGTTCTGGATCAAGATTGATCGGCCCGCTGCTGACAGATATCTAATGAGTCCAACGGGGCCCCACCAGCACAATATCGGGCAACAAAATGTGGCACCCCTGGGAACCGCCAGATGTTCCATCCCACGCCAGTAAGGGAGGGGCAGAATCAGACCCAGGGCCCACGCCACATGCCAACTGGAGTTGTGACGAACAGATAATGACCAACAACTGCAACACTGTACAAGAACAAAAATCGTGCAAGGTGGGTGGGAGGACAACACGAAGCAGGCTGGGTGCCTGCTAGGCCCATACGCAGCCTATTTAAGGCTGCTGGGAAAAGGGGTCAGCCGGTCTAGATCTAGGGAAGTCATGCTCCTCATGCTCTATTCTGCTTTGGCTAGACAACTTTACCTGGAATATTGTGTCGAATTCTGGGCACCACAATTCAAGAGACATTGACAAGCTGGAATGTGTCCAGAGAAGGGCAACTAAAATGATCAAGGGTCTGGAGAACAAGCCCTATGAGGAGCGGCTTAAGGAGCTGGGCATGTTTAGCCTGAAGAAGAGAAGGCTGAGAGGAGATATGATGACAGCCATGTATAAATATGTGAGAGGAAGCCACAGGGAGGAGGGAGCAAGCTTGTTTTCTGCTTCCCTGGAGACTAGGACGCAATGGAGGAACAAACTACAAGAGAGGAGATTCCACCTGAACATGAGGAAGAACTTCCTGACTGTGAGAGCCGTTCAGCAGTGGAACTCTCTGCCCCGGAGTGTGGTGGAGGCTCCTTCTTTGGAAGCTTTTAAACAGAGGCTGGATGGCCATCTGTCAGGGGTGCTTTGAATGCAACATTCCTGCTTCTTGGCAGAATGGGGTTGGACTGGAGGATGGCCCAGGAGGTCTCTCCAACTCTTTGATTCTATGATTCTATGATGGGTGGGGCCAGCCACTGACTGGCCAACTGCCCATGTGGTGGGAAATTTCCTGCCATGCAGGGGGTTTCTGGGAAGGAGAAGCCCCCTGCTACCAACATGGCCGGTGGGAGGGCACCCCCTGCCGCAACATGCCTTGCCCGGTAAGTCGGGCAATGAATTGAATGAAAATACATCCTGCATATCATATATTTACATTACAATTTATAACAAGAGCAGAATTACAATTGTAAAGTAGCAACCAAAATAATGTTCTGGTTGGGGGTCACCCAGGGGCGGCTCAACCCATTATGCAAAGTAAGCATTCGCAGTATAGTTGATTTTGCCCAAGTGCGCTCTTGAGGCGTTCTTGGGGGAAAATAGACCTTGACATATGCAAGTTGTAGTTACTGGGATGTATAGTTCACCTACAATCAAAGAGCATTCTGAACTCCACCAATGATGGAATTGAACCAAATATGGTACACAGAACTCCCACGACAAACAGAAAATATATATCAGTGATTGGTTGGGGGGGGGGGGGGGGCCAAAATACTGTTTGCTTACCGTTGAAAATTACCTAGGGCCGCCTCTGGGTAGTAACTGTATTAAGGGGGGGGGGTCGCGGCATCAGGAAGGTTCAGAAACCCTGTCTTAATGAGAGATTTGAATTTTGAAAAAGGTACCCATAGGCCACAGCAAACTATGAGATTTCGCCTGCTTCCTTCTCTCTTATTCACAGGTTAACATATGTTTTCCAAAAAAAACCCTCCCTATTTTGGTTAATAATACATTTTTCCGAAAAGGAATACACTGCTCTGTGCAGTAGGATTAATTCCCTGCCTCGCTTTACATTGCATTGCAAATTCTCAACGTAAACACACACACACACACCGTGATAATGCAAATAATTGCACTGGGTACTCTGAACACATTTCGCATCCACTCTGGGCTCTTGGAACAGAAAGGGGGGAAGCAACAAGGTTGTGAGCGCTGTTGCGCATCTACATCACAGCCTGCCCCAGCCTTCGGGATAGGAAAGACCATAAATATGGACAAACCGGCTCATCTTTCCAAACAATAGGAGCCAAACAAAGCAGTCGAGGAGATTTGCATGTTATCTACTTAGTTGGAAAACAAATTCCAGAAGCGTGGGGTTGCTCCGCAAAAGGATCAACGTGTGGGCATTTGTGCTTTTGCTTTCCCAGTGCTCATGTTTTGTATGTAAGATTCTTGCCTTCTCCGAGCAGGAAAAAAAATGGCGGGGTACAAACCAGATCAATAACTTCCTTGCACAAAGGAGTGACAGCTAAACATTGCAATGGAGGCCAAGATTGTAAATTGTGCCCAGGTAAGTCCATGCTCACTTAATTCCGCAATGGCGGTGCTACACCTACTAGGTTGCAATTGCACTTTTGCCAGTGTGCCATTGCATGTCTGCCAATGTGAAATTACACATCTGATAATGTGCCATTGCATATCTATCAGTGTTGAATGGAATATCTGTCAGTGTGAAATTGTGCATCTGCCAGTGTTGCCCTTTCACTTCTATTAGTCTGCTATTGCACTTCTGTAAGTGTGTTATTGCACTTCTGTCAGTGCACCATTGCAAATCTGTCTGTGTGAAATTGTATGTCTTCTAGTGTGTCACTGCATATCTGCTAGTGTGGCATTACATATCTTCCGGTATGCCATTGCTATCTGTGAGTGTGCTATTTCACTTCTTTCAGTGCACCATTGTACATCTGTTAGTGTGAAATTGTATATCTGCCAGTGTGAAATAGCAAATTAGCCAGTGTGAAATTGCATAACTGCCAATGTGCCATTGGTCATATGTTAGTGTGCTATTGAACACCTCCTACTGTGAAATTTTACATCTGCCAATGTGCCATTACATATCTTCCAGTATGTCATTGCACATCGGCAAGTGTGCTATTTTTCATCTGTGAGTGTGCTATTTCACATCTGTCAGTGTGAAATTGTATATCTCCTAGTGTATCATTTTATATCTGCCAATATGAAATTGCATATCTGCCAATGTGTCATTGGACATGTTAGTATGCTATTGCACTACTACTAATGTGAATTGTAACATCTGCCAGTGTGACATTACATATTTTCTTCCAGTATGCAATGGCACATCTGTGAGTGTGAAGTTTCACATCTATCAGTGCACTATTGCACATCTGTCAGTGTGAAATTGTATATCTTCTAGTGTTCACTTGCATATCTGCCAGTGTGAAATTTCAGATATGCAATGACACACTAGAAGATACTGCCAATGTGTCATTTCACATGTTAGTGTGCTATTACATGTCTGCTAATGTACACGTTCACATCTATCTCTACCAGTGTGCCATTACATATTATCTTCCAGTATGCAATGACACATTTGAGTGTGAAGTTTCACATCTGTGAGTGCACTATTGCACATCTGTCAGTGTCAAATTGTATATCTTCTAGTGTGTCATTGCAAATCTGCCAGTGTGAAATTTCCTATCTGCTGATGTGTCATTGCAAATGTTAGTGTGCTATTACATGTCTGTTAATGTACACGTTCACATCTATCTCTACCAGTGTGCCATTACATATTATCTTCCAGTATGCAATGACACATTTGAGTGTGAAGTTTCACATCTGTGAGTGCACTATTGCACATCTGTCAGTGTCAAATTGTATATCTTCTAGTGTGTCATTGCAAATCTGCCAGTGTGAAATTTCCTATCTGCTGATGTGTCATTGCAAATGTTAGTGTGCTATTACATGTCTGTTAATGTACACGTTCACATCTATCTCTACCAGTGTGCCATTACATATTATCTTCCAGTACGCAATGACACATCTGAGTGTGAAGTTTCACATCTGTGAGTGCACCATTGCACATCTGTCAGTGTCAAATTGTACATCTTCTAGTGTGTCATTGCATATCCTATCTGCCAATGTGTCATTTCACATGTTAGTGTGCTATTACATGTCACTTTCATATCTATCTACCAGTGTGCCATTACATATTCTCTTCCAGTACGCAATGACACATCTGTGAGTGTGAAGTTTCACATCTGTGAGTGCACCATTGCACATCTGTCAGTGTCAAATTGTACATCTTCTAGTGTGTCATTGCATATCCTATCTCCCAATGTGTCATTTCACATGTTAGTGTGCTATTACATGTCACTTTCATATCTATCTACCAGTGTGCCATTACATATTCTCTTCCAGTACGCAATGACACATCTGTGAGTGTGAAGTTTCACATCTCTGAGTGCACCATTGCACATCTGTCAGTGTCAAATTGTACATCTTCTAGTGTGTCATTGCATATCCTATCTCCCAATGTGTCATTTCACATGTTAGTGTGCTATTACATGTCACTTTCATATCTATCTACCAGTGTGCCATTACATATTCTCTTCCAGTACGCAATGACACATCTGTGAGTGTGAAGTTTCACATCTCTGAGTGCACCATTGCACATCTGTCAGTGTCAAATTGTATATCTTCTAGTGTGTCATTGCATATCTGCCAGTGTGAAATTGTCCAAGAAATAAGCAACCACACAATGGTGGTTGTTCTTGCAATCCCAGTGAGTCAAGCTGAACATTGAAGGTCCCGATGAATAAGGATGCACCACCCAAGAGTGCGCAATGAAGGCACGTGAAAGGGTCACCCTCCTGTACGACATCAGGGGTGGACTTGTGTAGGATTTCAGCCCATGCTGACAGGATGGCCCTTCAAATTGCAAGCTTCCATACAGGGGCGGCTCATCCATTATGCAAAGTAAGCGGTCGCAGTACACTTTGTTTTTGCCAGGGGTGCAGAGGCGCCTCTGTAAATGCCCCTCGACCACCACTTGAGGAGCACCCCCTCGGCTCACAACAGCCCTAGCAGTCCGGGGGAAGCCTCAGCAACCTATTACGCAAAGTAAGCATTTGCAGTATAGTTGATTTTGCCCAGGGGCGCTCTTGAGGCGCTCTTGGAGGGAAATAGACCTTGACATATGCGAGTTGTAGTTACTGGGATGTATAGTTCACCTACAATCAAAGAGCATTCTGAACTCCACCAATGATGGAATTGAACCAAATATGGCACACAGAACTCCACGACGAACAGAAAATATATATCAATAATTGGTTGGGGGGGGGGGCGCCAAAATACTGTTTGCTGACCATTGAAAATTACCTAGGGCCACCTCTGCTTCCATACTTGCGCTGCAAAAAATGCAGCTTGCCTACGCTATGAAACTGAGATAGGAAAATGCAGATTGGAATGAGGCGTGATGCCCTCTCCTCCCTTCCGAGCATCCCCATCTCCTGCACAAAAGGTCTGGCCTGTGCTTGAAGAAGCTTGAATATATACGTGTGTGTGTGTGTGTGTGTGTGTGTGTGTGTGTGTAGAGTGTCTCTCCCCGCTTCAAACTGACTTTGAGCCCTTCTGAATCGGCGCTGCTTTGCATAAAGCCTTCAGCTTTGGGCAGGTGAGGGAACGACTTAATGCAGGCGCTGAAAGGCCCGCGCTCCCTCTTTTGCTCGTGGATAAATAATTCGGCTGACTCTCTTTATTAGGAGCTCAATTCCTATTATTCCTCACCGCAAGGATGCTTAGATCACAGCGACTCCATGGGAAATAGCCTCCATCTATTTGTTTATCATCAAAAACTTTGCATTTCTGCTGTAAGTCAGCTCGGCACCCGGGTCTTTTTCTCCAGCAAGAGGAATACGTTGCAAATAAATGCAGCTGATGTATGATTCCTGCCTTCCAAGGAGGGGAGGGTGGAGCCACTCCATAGGCCGCTCTCCGCTGTGTAGGCTGAAATTAAAGGGAAATTGGGAAGGCCGGGTAATTAAGAACCTGTGGGTTTCTCCTCTGGAGCTCCAAGAATGTGCTGTTGGGTTCTGCTATCCCATTGGAGCTTCGAACTCTGGAATGCAACCAAGGATCCTTGATTTTACAAAGAAGAGTTTTGGGGTCAACATCCTTGATAGTCTCTAGCCAGCTCCTCCAACTGGCCATCCTCATGCCTTCAAGAATCTTCTCATTGGCTGGATTTGGAACATCTTATATTGATGTATCTTCCCCATGGAAACAATTGGATCCACTGGATCAATCGCATTTATGACTTCAGGACATACTTTAGCTGGAAGCCACCAATTAGATTGACAAGAGACATGGGGCTCAAGCAAATCTTCAGCTAATGAACTACAAATCCTAGAATTCCTCACTGTTGGCTATACCTTACTTGCTTACTTAGGAAATCCCTTGTAGTCCAAGGATGATGGTCCTCCAAGCGATGTGTCTTGGTGGTGGATAGTTACGTAGGTGGCTGTGGAGCCCTCTTCTTGACCTGCATGCTCTCCCACAGTGAGGACATCAGTTTCCAGGTGGAAGGAGGTCCCGGTCAGAGTTGGCTTGATGCGCCTTCCTCTCGGGATATTCCAAAGTTACTCCAGTCAGGATTAAGAGAGGCAGACTATGCTTAGGGCACCTTTTCTAGCCCCTTCCTTCCCCGTGTGGGGTGAGCAGAGTGGGTCCTCAAAAGGGCTGCTCAGTTGTGGATACAGCTGCCGAACTACTCAACTGCCTCGGACCTTTAGGTAGAACAACTTGAAGTCCTTGTGAGCCAACAAGGTGATGTGGTGGCAAAAAAGGCCAATGGGATTTTGGCCTGCATCAATAGGAGCATAGTGTCTAGATCTAGGAAGTAATGCTACCCCTCTATTCTGCTTTGGTTAGACCACACCTGGAATATTGTGTCCAATTCTGGGCACCACAATTCAAGAGAGATATTGACAAGCTGGAATGTGTCCAGAGGAAGGTGACTCAAATGATCAAGGGTCTGGAGAACAAGCCCTATGAGGAGCGGCTTAAGGAGCTGGGCATGTTTAGCCTGAAGAAGAGAAGGCTGAGAGGAGATATGATAGCCATGTATAAATATGTGAGAGGAAGCCACAGGGAGGAGGGAGCAAGCTTGTTTTCTGCTTCCCTGGAGACCAGGACGCAATGGAACAATGGCTTCAAACTACAAGAGAGGAGATTCCATCTGAACATGAGGAAGAACTTCCTGACTGTGAGAGTCGTTCAGCAGTGGAACTCTCTGCTCTTCTTTGGAAGCTTTTAAACAGAGGCTGGATGGCCATCTGTCAGGGGTGATTTGAATGCAATATTCCTGCTTCTTGGCAGAATGGGGTTGGACTTGATGATGGCCCACCAGGTCTCTTCCAACTCTTTGATTCTATGATTCTATAATTCTATGACTGAGTCTGTACCCACCGCCCATGTGCCAGTCTGTGACCAGGGGCTTCCAGATTTCACAGTCCTGCTCCCATTGCCACCCGCTGATCGCCATGGGACTTTGGTTGGTTTGTTTTTGTTTTCCTTGGAAGACGCCTGGGCATGAGTTTTTTTAATGTGTGGAGGTCAGTGCACAGCTGATCAACACACAGTCTTCACAGAGTGAGGTCCCATCTAGTGGCATGGTTATCACAATGATGGTGACTTCTCACTCTGTTGCAGCCTTCTTCCGCCTTCACAGCCCTTGTAACTTGTACCATGTTATCCTCCGCCTGCTCCACCGTTGAGGTCTTTGGGTCTTCGGACTGTGCTTGGTCTGGAACCTCCCCTGTGACCACTCCTGGGAGTGCGCGACTCCATTTGTTGTGCCCACATGTTCATTGGAACACGCAAGCCCCCTCACCACGACAAGGGGGTGTTGACTATATTCAGGCCAGGAGTGATGGGTCTTGCAGTCCAAAGCACTCTCAGAATTTTCCTCCAACACCACAGTTCAAAAGTGTCTCTGTTCCTTCACTCAGCCTTCCTTATGGTCCAGCTCTCACATCCATTGGTTACTACAGGGAATACCATTGCTTTAACTATGCATCTCTTCGTTGCCAGTGTGATGTCTCTACTCTTCACTACTGTATCAAGATTGGCCATTGCTCTTCACCCAAGAAGGAGCCCACAGTGGTGCAGTGGATTAACCCCTTGTGGTGGCAGGACTGAAGACCGACAGGTCGCAGGTTCGAATCCAGGGAGAGTGCAGATGAGCTCCCTCTAACAGCTCTAGCTCCACATACGGGGACACGAGAGAAGCCTCCCACATGGATGGTAAAAACATCAGAACATCCGGGCGTTCCATGGGCAACGTCCTTGCAGACAGCCAATTCTCTCACACCAGAAGCGACTTGCAGTTTCTCAAGTTGCTCCTGACATAAAAAAAAAAACAACCAAGAAAGAAACCTCTTCTGATTTCCTGGCTGCACTCTGCATTTGCACTCATCTTCATTGCATCTAGGAATACAATTTCATGGTCCAGAAGGTAGAAGAGGCAACAAGGGGATTGGCTGCTCTTGATCTCATCCTAACAAATGCGGAGGACCTGATCGATGCGGTCGAAGTGGTAGGATCCTTAGGGGCAAGTGACCATGTGCTCCTGCAATTTGAGGTACAAAGGAAGGCCGAAACTAAGACAAGTCCAATCCGCATTTTGGACTTTAGGAGAGCTGATTTCCAAAAAATGAAGGAAACGCTGAGCAGCATTCCATGGACACAGATACTAAAAGACAAGGGAGTTACGGATGGATGGGAATTTCTCAAGAGTGAAATACTCAAGGCGCAATTGCAAACCGTGCCAACAAAGAGAAAAAATAGGACAAGTGCAAAGAAGCCAGAATGGATGTCCAAAGAACTTCTAACTGTGCTAAGACACAAAAGAGACATGCACAAGAAGTGGGAAAAGGGAGAAATCACCAAAGAAGAATTCAAACAAATAGCCAACACCTGTAGGGAAAAGGTCCGCAAGGCTAAAGCAAAAACGAGCTCAGGCTTGCCAGGGACATTAAAAACAATAAAAAGGGCTTCTATTCTTATGTCAGTAGAAAAAGGAAAAACAAGGAGGCGATAGGACCTCTTCGAGGAGAAGATGGGGCAATGCTGACGGGATAGGGAAAAGGCAGAACTACTTAATGCCTTCTTTGCCTCGGTCTTCTCACAAAAAGAGAGTCTTCAACCTCAGCAAGATGGAGTGGATGAGGGATTGGAGGACATCCAACCCCAAATTGGGAAAGAAGTCGTCCAGGAATACCTGGCCGCTCTTAATGAGTTCAAGTCCCCAGGGCCAGATCAACTACACCCCAGAGTATTGAAGGAACTAGCGGAAGTCATTTCGGAACCATTGGCAACCATCTTTGAGAGTTCTTGGAGAACGGGAGAAGTTCCAGCAGATTGGAGGAGGGCCAATGTGGTCCCAATCTTCAAGAAGAGAAAAAAGGATGACCCAAACAACTACCGTCCGGTCAGCCTCACGTCGATACCGGGCAAGATTCTGGAAAAGATTGTTAAGGAAGCGGTCTGCAAACACTTAGAAACAAATGCAGTCATCGCTAAGAGTCAACATGGATTTATCAAAAACAAGTCATGCCAGACTCATCTGATCTCTTTCTTCGATAGAGCTACAAGCTGGGTAGATGCGGGGAATGATGCCGTGGGTGGAGCGTGTCTGGATTTCAGGAAGGCCTTCTTTGACAAGGTCCCCCATGACCTTCTGGCAAGGAAACTAGTCCAATGTGGGCTAGGCAAAACTACGGTGAGGTGGATCTGTAATTGGTTAAGTGGACGAACACAGAGAGTGCTCACTAATGCTTCCTCTTTCTTGGAAAGAAGTGACAAGTGGAGTGCCGCAGGGTTCCGTCCTGGGCCCGGTCCTGTTCAACATCTTTATTAATGACGTAGATGAAGGGCTAGAAGGCATGATCATCAAGTTTGCAGACGACACCAAATTGGGAGGGATAGCCAATAGTCCAGAGGACAGGAGCAGGATTAAAAACGATCTTGACAGATTAGAGAGATGGGCCAAAACTAACAAAATGAAGTTCAACAGTGACAAATGCAAGATACTCCACTTTGGCAGAAAAAAACGAAATGCAAAGACACAGAATGGGGGACAATGCCTGGCTCGAGAGCAGTACGTGTGAAAAAGATCTTGGAGTCCTCGTGGACAACAAGTTAAACATGAGCCAACAATGTGATGTGGCGGCAAAAAAAGCCAATGGGATTTTGGCCTGCATCAATAGGAGCCTAGTGTCTAGATCTAAGGAAGTAATGCTACCCCTCTATTCTGCTTTGGTTAGACCACATCTGGAATATTGTGTCCAATTCTGGGCACCACAATTCAAGAGAGATATTGACAAGCTGGAATGTGTCCAGAGGAGGGCGACTAAAATGATCAAGGGTCTGGAGAACAAGCCCTATGAGGAGCGGCTTAAGGAGCTGGGCATGTTTAGCCTGAAGAAGAGAAGGCTGAGAGGAGATATGATAGCCATGTATAAATATGTGAGAGGAAGCCACAGGGAGGAGGAGGGAGCAAGCTTGTTTTCTGCTTCCCTGGAGACTAGGACGCAATGGAGGAATGGCTTCAAACTACAAGAGAGGAGATTCCAGCTGAACATGAGGAAGAACTTCCTGACTGTGAGAGCCGTTCAGCAGTGGAACTCTCTGCCCCGGAGTGTGGTGGAGGCTCCTTCTTTGGAAGCTTTTAAGCAGAGGCTGGATGGCCATCTGTCAGGGGTGATTTGAATGCAATATTCCTGCTTCTTGGCAGAATGGGGTTGGACTGGATGATGGCCCAGGAGGTCTCTTCCAACTCTTTGATTCCATGATTCTATGAAAGTCTGTCGCTGCCTCTCCTCTCTTTCAGCGGGGGAAGGAAAACCGTCAGACTATACTATACTAACTAAACTGTTCCTCATTGAGGACTTGAGACTCGAGACTTGGGCAGTGTGGGGCTGAAGTCCAACACTTTATACATTTTATAAATCTATGGCATACAGTATACAGACAGATTTATTATTTATTTATTTCATACCAAAAGCATTGCATAAATCAGCATAAAAATGGCAAAAATAGAAGGTGTGTAGGTGGCTAAATATCTTTCAACCAAAAACGGGCAACAGGAACAGCATTGCCTGTAGCCTCCAACAATTCCTCCTCTGTACATGAGGCAGGGAGTAGTGGACAAGCATACAGATGCAGAGTTGTGTGTTCTGCATCTCCACAGTCACACAAGGTGTGGGATTCTTTTAGGTAGTGCCATTTGGCCAGGTTGATACAGGCAGATAAAAGTTATATAGAAAGTCATGAAGAATAGATACAACTTATTCAAGGTTAGATATGGTAACTGTTGCTGGTTTAGTCTTGATCTTCTGATGCTTTGAGCTTGCACAAGTCTGGAAAGGGTCTATTAAAGGGGGGGAAATCATATATTTATTTCTGAGCTCTTTGTGAACTATATATCTTTTGGAGGGGTGGTGGTTATAGTGTTTGACAACATACGGATGCAGCCTGGGCCTTCCCACAAACGCATCCCTCGTAGCCCAAGATTCAGAGAATTTCTGGCATTGCCTTTTGCGAATCGTTATTGTACACACACAGCATTCTCCGAGCGCAACACCTTTTTCTGGAAAAAACATTTTTCCTTGCGACAAAATCCATTCAGCTGTACTGGAAATGCAGGCACTTTATAGGAAATCTTTAGCGGCGCCCGCACAAATGGATGGGTCTTATTTCCTCTCCGCAGTGCGAAGATTTGCAAGAACGTCAGCGGCAAATGTTTACCGAGGAAACAGGAGAAGACTGACAGAGAGGAAATCCATCATGGCACACGCAGATAATGCCCACCACACACAAACACGGCACAAGCGCACATGGGCGCACACACCACCTCCTGCTTATGCTTTCATGTGTTTTCATGTGAAATCCACACTGTTTGTATTGACATTTATAAGGAGACCATAGGCAAACCACGATAAGAATCAGGAAGCTCTCTTCTCCTCTCTGCTTTCTCATTTTGACAAGGCAATTCAAATGATGATGTTGATTGTTGTTGTTGTTGTTGTTGTTGTTGTTGTTGTTGTCATCTTGCTTTTCTCTCTTAAAGGAGACTCAGAGCTGCAAATAGTGGCCACCCATTCTTGGCCAATGGAAGTGGTTTAACATTTTTGTTCAATGCAAAACATCCATTGCTCCACAAGTCCCAGAGTAGTTTGATGTGTTCATTTTCTGTAACCTTTTCAGGCTTGTGATCCCACCCATTCTTTGTGGCAGGCAGATGGTGTTTGTGGCACAAGTTCCAATGAGTCACCTGAGCAAGGGTGTTGTGCCTCTGCTTGGAGTCTGTCTGCGCGATCTTCTTGCAGCAGCTCAGGATGGGATCTATTGTTTCACCTGCTTCCTTGCAGAGTCTACACTTGAGATCTGTCGTCGACTTTTCAGCTCTGGCTTTGATGGCCTTGGTTCGAATGGCTTGTTCTTGGGTTGCCAGAATCAGGCCCTCCTTTGTCTCCTTTTCCCAAGTTCCATTTGTCAGCCACAGCCATGTTTTTTTCTTTATTATTATTACTAGCCATCCCCTGCCATGTGTTGCTGTGGCCCAGTCTGTGTATATGTGTTTTGTGTGTGTGCATATGTGTGTATATATGTATTTATGTGGTTATGCGCCTACATTGTAATGTAATGTATTTTTAATTTTATGTTTTGGCTTTTAAAGTCCCTTCTGTTGTGTTTTTTGGTGTTTTTATGAGTGATGGTCACTCGTTGGCCTGAGAGGTGTGTTCTGTCCAAATTTGGTGTCAATTCGTCCAGTAGTTTTTGAGTTATGTTAATCCCACAAACGGACATTACATTATTATTTATATAGACTACCCGTCCCCTGTTACTCGTTGCTGTAGCCCAGTCTGTGTATATGTTGTGTGTGTGTATACATGTGTATATTTATTTATTATTCAAACTTATATGCCGCCACTCCCCTAGGGCTCAGTATATGTGTGTGTATATATTTAATAATAATAATAACAACAACAACAACAACAACAACACTTTATTTGTACTCCGCTTACATGAGGCTGAGCCCAAACACAACAATACAAGCAATATTATTATTATTATTATTATTATTATTATTATTATTATTATTATACTGGCACAAAACCATAGTATGTCACAGCAAACGAGATCTCTCTGCTGGATTTCGTATCACAAAATCACAGGTCGAGCCCTTCCCAAGTGTCTAGGACTGTGTGATGTATGTTCGAACGATGCGCGCAGATCCAAGTCAGGTGGCCTTCTGCAGTTGACAGATCGTGATTTTGTCGATGTTGATTGTTTCCAAATGCCAGCTGAGATCTTTAGGGACGGCACCCAGAGTGCCGATGAACACGGGGACCACCTGGACTGGTTGATGCCAGAGCCTTAATAATATTTTTTATTATATTTATTTATACCCTGCTTTATATCTCCTAAAGGCGACTCAAAGTGGCTTGGCATAAACATACATTCTACAAAATACACATATTGAGGCATATTTCTACAAAATACATATTAAAATATGCAGAACAAAGCTTAAAACATAAAATGCAAGTTACAAATTCAGAATGAAGTCTGGCTGGACGGGCCTCTTGCCAGGAGAGATAGGTCTTGAGTTGGTTTTCAAATTCTGACAGTTGATTTAGTATTAAAAAAACTCTAAAATTAAAACAGCAAAACAGCAGAGGGAAAACAATCAGGGACATCTAATCACCTCTCAACAAAAGATTGCTCCAGGCACTTCCAGGCTATCAAATGCTAATCAAGGTGGTCAGTTGAAACATTCACCCCTAGCTCCAGCAGACAAGAGTCCTTTGCCCCACCCCAGTCATTCCACAGATATCTAAACCCAAATTTTCCTAGTTCCAACAGACCTCACTACCTCTGAGGATGCTTGCCATAGATGCAGGTGAAACGTCAGGAGAAAACGCCTCTAGAACATGGCCATACAGCCCGAAAAAAACTACAACAACACATTCACACTTAGCTCCAGCAGACAAGAGTCCTTTGTCCCACCCTGGTCATTCCACAGATATATAAACCCTTTTTCCTAGTTCCAACAGACCTCACTACCTCTGAGGATGCTTGCCATAGATGTAGGCGAAACGTCAGGAGAAAATGCCTCTAGAACATGGCCATATAGCCCGAAAAAACCTACAACAACCCAGTTCATCTAGATGTTGGATCTCTGTATTAGAAAAATAATATTTTTTAAAAATATACTAAAAGATTGCATCGTTTCGAAACAGATTCACATCAAAAGGTTTGGCAAGGCGTGGTTTGAGCACAACGGGGCACAACTCCAGGCTTTGAATCCTGCTCAGCTAATGGAATGCAGAGATGCACAACCAAAACACTCTTGAGAGATGTCCATGCTGAAAAGCAGACTCCACCAGAATCCCAGGCAATATATCCCACTGTGCTCTGAGCATGTCTCCCTAACGTATCTTTTCCTGTAGCTTGAACACATTGCCCTAAGAGGTCCATCTTCAACACTTCCCATATAATACTTCCCACCCTCTCTTCTCCAGGCTCAACATCCCCAGCCGCTCTTTGCTCATTCCTGATATCGAACGAGTGCTTGAGCACATGGGAGACATAGTGGATTTGTCACACAGAAGGACAGAGACTTCCCCGTCCATCAGCCCCGAAGCCAACGCATTCCCGTCCTGCCAAAGCCTAGATGTGAGCGCTCTTGATACGTTTCCATTGTGCTTGTTAAGGTGGAGTTTTTGGAGCCTCTCGCTGTGCCCGGATGATGCCAACCCAAGAGAGATTCTGGACGCCAGCCTGGACTTGGATGGGAACAAATGCACATAATGGCAGCGCATTCCCTTTTTATCCATTCCCATCTGGAACGGAGCTGAAAGTGACCTTACCGTTTGCGCATTCCTGGCCCTGGCAAGTGGGACGGCGACCAGAGGAGTCACTAAATAAGGCTTTCTCTCTCCAAGAATGGTGGGACCTGGATTGAGCCTCCGGGGCGAAGCCTTGAGCAACTGAATATGCTTTCTTGAGAAATATGGGCACAGTTGGCGACTGTGTTTGGTTAATAGGAGGGAAGCCATTTGCTAGGAGTGTGCAAAGGGAGGGAGAGCTTCCCCGAAGCATATGGCAACAACAGCATAATGTTGGCTCATTCTAATGGGATTTAAGCGGTGGGAAAAATCCGAGGGAAATTGTAGCTCCTCGTATTTTTTTATTTTTCTCATCAGGCTGGGGTGGGAATGGTGCAGCCCTTCAAATAGCATGGGATGGTGCATCTCCGCAGCCTTGGCCAGCAACACCAGTGGGAAGGAGGGCTGGGCATCTCCGTCCAACCACTCTTTGAGAAATGCTTTATTCCCAACCCTGTGGGCAAGGCACAATTTCACAGAGCATCCATCTTTGTGGAAAATACTCAAAACGATGCCATTCTCTATTTGATGGGAAGGGGACATCCTAAGTCAAGCTATGTCAAGTCATGGCTCTGAAGTCTGAGATTTATAATCTAAAAACAGAAGTTATTCAAGCCCTATTTCGAGTCATTGTGTGTCACTGATCTTTGTCTTTCCACCCACAATCTTTTCCAATCTATCTAGAAAGACCACAATGAAGCTCCGCCAGATGGAACTCCATACCTTAGATGGTGCTCATGGAGTCCAAAACTGGAACACCATATCTGAGATGGAGATTGTGGAGTATGAAACTCCATACTCCACAATCTCCATAGAGATCTCCATAGAGATCACAGAGTATAAAACTCCACCAGATGGAACACCTTATCTTAGATGGAGCTCATGGAATATGAAGCTCCACCAGATGGCTCTCCATACTTTAGATGGAGCTTGTGGAGTATGAAACTCTAGTAGTTGGAACTCCATACCTTAGATGGAGCTCATGGAGTATGAAATTCCATCAGATGATTCCCAATGCCTTAAATAGAGCTCATGGAGTATGAAGCTCCACCAGATGGAACTCCATACTTTAGATGGAGCTTATGGAGTATAAAACTCAATTAAACGGAAATTCATACCTTAGATGGAGATTGTGGAGTGTAAAGCTCCACCTGATGGAACTCCATATATTAGATGGACATTGTGGAATGTAAAGCTCTACCTGATGGAACTCCATACATTAGATGATGCTCACAGAGTGTATGAAGCTCCATTAAATGGAATACCATACATTATATGGACCTCATGAAGTATAAAGCTGCACCAGAAGGAATGTCATACCTTAGATGCAGCTCATGGAATCTAAAATTACATTAAATGGAATGCCATATCTTAGATGGAGCTCGTGGAGTATAATGTTCTATTCAAAGGATCTCCATACCTTAGATGCAGCCCATGGAGGAAAAAGCGTCAACAGATGGAACACCATACCTTAGATGGACCTCATGGGGAACTTGATACCTTATATCAGTGGTTCTCAACCTGGGGTCCCCAGATGTTTTTGGCCTTCAACTCCCAGAAATCCTAACAGTTGGTAAACTGGCTGGGATTTCTGGGAGTTGTAGGCAAAAAACATCTGGGGACCCCAGGTTGAGAACCACTGCCTTATATGGAGCTTGTGGAGTATAAAGCTCCACTGGATTGAATGCCACACCTCCACATCCCATGCTACTTGCTTAGACCCTACAGCTAGGTTCATCTAAGATATGGCATTCCTTCTGGTGCAGCTTTATACTTCATGAGCTCCATATAATGGAACTTCATACACTCCCCGAGCAGCATCTAACGTATGGAGTCCCATCTGGTGGAGCTTTACACTCCACAAGCTCCATCTAAGGTCTGGATTTCCATTTAATTTGAAGGTAGGTCTCTCTCACACAGAGAGACACATTTAGTGGCCAGGAGAACTCAATGTGTTGCTAGCTGTGTCCCTGCAGCTTGGTGCCTTATTATGATCTCCTCATCCTTAAAAGCCATTCCGTCACACCAAGCCATGGACTTCTGCCATGCTGGCCAGTCGTTTAGGGCCACACAAGGAGTGGAAGCAGGGGTGGTCAAGCCATCCCTGCCAATGCCACAAACTCTGCTGCCACTTTGCCGACCAGCTTTTAAGGTGTGTTTTGGGAAGGCCTGCACTTGTGACCGTGGTAGAAGGAACATTCATCTGAGTTGGGAATAATGATGCATTTGCAAGTCTACTTTATGACTTTGTCACTGATACATAGGATTGAATGCATTGAATATTTCATTTTTTGAAAGAGTGCATTTGTATTTAGACATTGTCTTAGAAGTATTTGGTTTTTAACTTATACTGTAAGCTGTCTTGGGTTGCATATCAGAAGGAAGTTGGGAATAAATTAAATGAAATTAAGCATACATTATTGAATCACGAACGCTTCTCCCTTCTGAATTAACTGGTTCTATGCGGCTCCCTCTTTCTTTCTTCAACCAACCACTCGCTTGCAAGCTCTGAACTTGGGTGCATTTGCTACAAAGCGACTTACTTATTGTTTCTCGGCGAACGTTTGGCGTGTCCCGTTCTGATGTCTCAAGAGAGGACGACCCCCCCTCCCTCCCCCTTCCCCAGTATTTATTTATGTATTGGGGATGAGAGCAAACCGAAAAGAGAAAGGGCTGTTCCTTCATTTTGAAAAGGGAAGAGAAGAGAAGAGAAGAGAAGGCACCTTTGTCCTTGAATAAGAGGGGATGGACTTGGCTCGACTGACCCGCCTGCTGCCCTCGGCTGCTTGATGTTCCCCTCCGCAGCCTCTCTCCCCCCACCTCCCCCTCCGGTGCCCCCCGTTTCCTTTCCCCAGACTTTGTTCTGGCAACCTCACCTCTCTTCCTGCCTCAGACTTCACAACTTCAAGGCTGCCTTTCATTTCCGTTCCCTGGGGGTCCTCAGAGGTGCCTCAGAACACAAAGGAACAATAGGAGGACTGGAAATGGAGATCAGAGGAGGAAGCAGGAGGAGAAGAAGAGGAAGAAGAAGAAGAAGTAGAACTTGGGCACTGCCTGGCAACTTCTCTCCCTGTTCCTAACTGTCTGGACCCACTGCCCACTTCTGCATGTCCAGAACAGGCCAGAGGTCACTCGCAATCCAAGCGGGAGCTGACCTGGTAGCTTGGACTCACAAAGCCAATGTGGGGGTTGGCGAAACATCTGCAACTCGCAAGGTGGACATTTTATTGTGACATGGCCCATTGGTCCTTCTGATGGTCTGGAAATACCTGCTCAATGCCAAACCCCATGAAGGAGGTCTGACTTGGTTGTGGATGGAAGGCTTCATTGGCCAATATCTGGACATGCGAGGACCTGGAGCCTCTTGAAGGCCAAGCCACCCCTCTCCATGCGCCTCTCTTCCGGCTTGAACAGAAACAGTAGGGCTGGGCAGTCGATAAAAAAATAAGGCTTCAAAATTAATTACAAAATTAGGGGGTGATGGCATTTCATTTCTAAAGTTGTTCGAAAGTGTCACTAGTGAAAATTTCATTTGTATAATGAGAGTAACAAAATTCCATTCCGTTTTCATTATAGTAATTGCGCAACTTCAGGGTCCCCTTTCTCCCTCATTTTTACAGCTATTGGGGTGAAACTTGCTACGATGGTAGAACACTTTTACCACTATGACCCCATCAAGATCCAGAACATTTCACTCATCCATGGATTTTGGAGGAATTTTCAAAGTTTTCATAAACAACATTTTTTAAAAATAAAAGAGCGATCACCTTGAATTTTCTAGCCAATGACAAAGGACAACGGGGATCACCCCCCCCCCCCCAACTTTCAGAAATATTCATACATCTCCTGGTTTTGGGGAATTCTTTAAAATTTTGTTTTAAAAGAAGCCACACCTGCAATTTCCTACAATGTCTGTCTCTGATATGGACCAATAGGCCTTCCATGTTGGGATTTCTTGCCAGCCCAGCACAGAGATTGGCTTACTGGAAGTCTCAGCCTACCCTCCTCTTTGCAGATTCAGCCCTTCATTGCAACTCTGGGATAACATCTCTCCCTTTCCTGATTGGAGCTTCCTGATATTGAGTGGATTACTGGGAAATGTAGTTCACGGCAGGGCCTTTTGCATTCTCTGCCGTAGGGCTCCTTGCCTTCCCAAACTACATTTCCCAGAATCTTGTGCTTTCTCTGTCTCTTTCCCAGCGAACTCTGCTTCCTCCCTGATGCTCCCTCTTCTCGTGGCACAAGCTCATTCATTTAAAGAGGAAAGGCAGCCTTTTTGGCTTTGCTTTGCTTCTTTCTACTGAAAATGAATCTGACTTTGGGAGGTTTGCAAGGTTGACAAAATGCAAATGAAAAAGTATTGGGTGAGTTTTGATTCTTAATTTTTTGGCATAGGCCACTCCCACCTGTCGGATATTGCACAGTAAGGACAAATATGTATAAATATGTGAGGGGAAGCCACAGGGAAGAGGGAGCAAGCTTGTTTTCTGCTTCCTTGGAGACTAGGACGCAGTGGAACAATGGCTTCAAACTACAAGAGAGGAGATTCCATCTGAACATGAGGAAGAACTTCCTGACTGTGAGAATCATAGAATCCTAGAATCCAAGAGTTGGAAGAGACCTCTGGGCCATTCAGTCCAACCCCCTGCCAAGAGCAGGAATATTGCATTCAAATCACCCCTGACAGATGGCCATCCAGCCTCTGTTTAAAAGCTTCCAAAGAAGGAGCCTCCACCACACTCCGGGGCAGAGAGTTCCACTGCTGAACGGCTCTCACAGTCAGGAAGTTCTTCATCATGTTCAGATGGAATCTCCTCTCTTGTAGTTTGAAGCCATTGTTCTCCTAGTCTCCAAGGAAGCAGAAAACAAGCTTGCTCCCTCCTCCCTGTGGCTTCCTCTCACATATTTATACATGGCTATCATATCTCCTCTCAGCCTTCTCTTCTTCAGGCTAAACATGCCCAGCTCCTTAAGCCGCTCCTCATAGGGCTTGTTCTCCAGACCTTTTATCATTTTAGTCCTCCGAGAGCCGTTCAGCAGTGGAACTCTCTGCCCCAGAGGGAGTGTGGTGGAGGCTGCTTTTAAGCAGAGGCTGGATGGCCATCTGTCAGGGGTGATTTGAATGCAATATTCCTGCTTCTTGGCAGAATGGGGTTGGACTGGATGATGGCCCAGGAGGTCTCTTCCAACTCTTTGATTCTATGATTCTAGGATTCTATGATCCGACTTACGATGAAAAACTAAAATAATGCACACCCCCGAATAAATATGGGGCTGCGTGGATTTCCAATGTTTTTCTTAGGCAAGGAATACCCAGAGATGTTTTTTTGCCTCTGAAACAGACCCTGCAGCACCCTGGATTCATTTGTACAAGACAGAATACATCTAGCATCTGGAATTGCTCCATTAAATTGAGTTAGGGCCTTGGAGGGATTCATTGACCCAATGAGGGATGAACTGGCACCTGCCTCTAGGAGAAGACTCTTGAAGAGATCTGTGCTGCGATGCAGGCATTTCTGTCTTCTCTTCTCGGAGAAGCGTCGATGAAGTCATTGTCGGTGAAGCCGCCTTGCTTCCGCTAGCCATTGTTATGATTAACCACAACGCGTGCTCTGGGAACGCCACGGGACCCTCAGCTGTCGCCAGATAAACTCTGGAGCGGCATCTCCTCAGGGTTGTGCTGGAGGGGACACGTGGGCCCCAGGCAAGAGACTTCTCAATATAATATGCATCAGATCAGAACGGGGGCATTCCTCTGTGCCTTGAGCAGGAGGCCAGGAATGGCTGGTGGCTTCCATTTCAGGAGGTGGAGAGTCTTCTCAAAGCCCTAGTCTGGTTTTCTTGCTGCACGTGCATCTCTTTGACTCCCAAATGTGCCGTTCTCTTTCTCTTCCCAAGGTAGATTTTGCCCTCCTTACATGGAAAAGTTTCGTTATTCGTTTTTGTATTTTATTTATTTACTTACTTACAGCATTTCTACTCCACCCTTCTCCTCACCCCGCAGGGCACTCAGGGCGGATTACCGTGTACACATATGTGGCAAACATTCAATGCCAATTTTGACATACAAACATATACAGACATACACAGAGGTTATTTAACTTTTTCTGGCCACCAGGGGAGCTGTCGCTTTCATCGTCCATCTGCGACGCTGATGAAGCACTTCCGCATTCCCCGCATGCTTCCCCGCTGGAATGCTTTGCTGGAGTCTTCTTTATGGCCTCATAAATCAGTTAATTTAGCCTCCCCACACTTTAAGGTGGTACCTAATTTTCCTACTTGACAGATGCAACTGTCTTTCGGGTTGCAAAGGTCGACAACAGGCTACACACAATGGTTGGAAACCCACTCCAACCCGGGCTGGCTTCGAACTCATGACCTTTTGGTCAGAGTGATCTTAATGCAGCTGACACTCAACCAGATGCGCCACAATCAGCCAGCTGCGCCACAATATTGTTATATACCACCTTGAAGGCACTTATGGAGGAGGCGTTTTTTAAAAAACCCAATGATTGGCTCTGTTTTTGCACATTTTTCCCATCCTTCAGAATCTGAAATATCTATTTGGATGCAGAAATATATCCTAGGCCTTTGCCTGTGTATGTATGTTCTCTTATTCTTTTATTATGCCTATCATAGGTTCAGAGACACAAAGTGACACTCAACATTTAAAACCTGCAAAATATAAATATTACAATCGAATTTATCATTGCCATTATTATTAATGGCAATATGCTGATGACATCATCTGTGCACATTCAGAAGAAGAACATTGAGAAAACCAAAGTGCTCTTCCAGCAGTCACTGGCCAATCCCTCTCCAATGCCAGAGATACAGCTCAATGGGGTAACATTAGGAAATGTGGACCATTTCTGCTCCCTTGGCAGCCAACTCTCCACCAAAGTCAACATTGACACTGAAATCCAACACTGCCTGAGCTCTGCAAGTGCAGCATTCTTCCGAATGAAGCAGAGAGTGTTTGAGGATTGGGACATCCACAGGGAGACTAAGGGGCTTGTTTATAAAGCTATTGTCCTCCCAACCCTGCTCTGCCCCTGTGAAACATGGACTGTCTACAGACATCACACTCAACTCCTGGAACAATTCCATCAGCGCTGCCTCTGGAAAATCCTGCAAATCTTTTGGGAAGAAGACAAAAAGACAGATGCCAACATGCTGGAAGAAGCAAAGACCACCAGCATTGAAGTGATGCTCCTACACCATCAACTTTGCTAGACTGTCCATATTGTCCAAATGCCTGATCACTGTCCCCCAAAGCAATTATTATACTCCCAGCTCAAGAATGGGAAACGGAATGTTGGTGGGCAGGAAAAGAGATTGAAAGATGGGCTCAAAGCCAATCTTAAAAACTCTGGCATAGACACTGAGAACTGGGAAGCCCTGGCCCTTGAGTGCTCCAGCTGGAGGTCAGCTGTGACCAGCAGTGCTGCAGACTTCAAAGACGCATGAATGGAGGGCAAAGGGGAGAAACGTGTCAAGAAGAAGGCACGTCAAGCCAACCCTGACCGGAACCGCCTTTCACCTGGAACCCGATGTCCTCAGTGTGAAAGAACATGCAGATCAAGAATATTCTCCATAACTACAGACCCACTGCCAAGACACTGCACTTGGAGTGCCATCATCCTTGGGCTACGAGGAATCGCCTAAGTAATAAGTAAGTAAGTATTATTAAAACAATTCAGTTTTTGATTTTGTAATTATTATTATTTCCAAAGTTTACACATTATAACATAAATAATAATATTGATACTTACTTAGGCGATCCCTTGTAGTCCAAGGATGATGGTCCTCCAAGTGTAGTATCCTGGCGGTGGGTCCGTAGGTGACTGTGGAGCCCTCTTCTTGACCTGTGAGGGAATCAGTTTCCAGGTGAAAGGTGGTCCCCGTCGGGGTTGGCTTGACGTGCCTTCCTTTTGGCATGTTTCTCTCTTTCACCCTGCGTTCATGCCTCTTCAAATTCTGCAGCACTGCTGGTCACAGCTGACCTCCAACTGGAGCACTCAAGGGCCAGGGCTTCCCAGTTCTCGGTGTCTATAAGGTTGGCTTTGAGCCCATCTTGAAATCTCTTTTCCTATTATTAGTCTGACTTACAATAATATTATATTATATTATATAAATCAACCAATTAATAGTAGTAATTTTACACATTCGAATAATAGTAAAACGTGTGTCTTCTATCTGAAAGAAAACTTTCCTACCCTACAATGGGATGATAGAGTCTTACCATATTTTGTGCAGTCAAAGCTCTTAACAAACGATATATATAATTATATATGTAAAATTTACATAAAGTATACAAAGGTGACCTATATTTATCATAATCTTGCTCTTCTTTCTGTCAATGTATTTTTAGCCACTCGATGCCATTATGGTCCGGTCTTTAAATATTCTACCGATATATTCTGTGAAAGGCTTCCAATTATTTTGCAAACATTGTATTGTTTTACTTTTAAGGAGACAAGTCAATTTATCACATTCTGCAAAGTTTAATAGCGTGGTCTACCATTGACTTACAGGTGGAATATAATACCTTCTTTTCAGTGTTTGGCATAAACTATTCGGGCAGCTCTTATATCAGTTTGAAAGAAAACCATATTTTTCTTATTGATGACATCATTTGCTAATCCCAACCCAAACAACAACAACACACAGTTGAGTTAAAATCAGATAGAAACACTAAGTCCAGGAATACCTGGCCGCTCTTAATGAGTCCAAGTCCCCTTTCAGGGCCAGATCAACTACACCCCAGAGTATTGAAGGAACGAGCGGAAGTCATTTCAGAACCATTGGCAACCATCTTTGAGAGTTCTTGGAGAACGGGAGAAGTTCCAGCAGATTGGAGGAGGGCCAATGTGGTCCCAATCTTCAAGAAGGGAAAAAAGGATGACCCAAACAACTACCGTCCGGTCAGCCTCACGTCGATACCGGGCAAGATCCTGGAAAAGATTGTTAAGGAAGTGGTCTGCAAACACTTAGAAACAAATGCAGTCATCGCTAAGAGTCAACATGGATTTATCAAAAACAAGTCATGCCAGACTAATCTGATCTCTTTCTTCGATAGAGCTACAAGCTGGGTAGATGCGGGGAAGGATGCCGTGGATGTGGCGTACCTGGATTTCAGGAAGGCCTTCTTTGACAAGGTCCCCCATGACCTTCTGGCAAGGAAACTAGTCCAATGTTTTTTTTTTTTTTTTTTTTTTCTTTTTTTTTTTTTTTTTTTTTTTTTTTTTTTTTTTTTTTTTTTTTTTTTTTCTTTTGTGGGCTAGGCAAAACTACGGTGAGGTGGATCTGTAATTGGTTAAGTGGACGAACCCAGAGGGTGCTCACCAATGCTTCCTCTTCATCTTGGAAAGAAGTGACGAGCGGAGTGCCGCAGGGTTCCGTCCTGGGCCCGGTCCTGTTCAACATCTTTATTAACGACTTAGATGAAGGGCTAGAAGGCAGGATCATCAAGTTTGCAGACGACACCAAATTGGGAGGGAGAGCCAATAGTCCAGAGGACAGGAGCAGGATTCAAAACGATCTTGACAGATTAGAGAGATGATTGGCCAAAACTAACAAAATGAAGTTCAACAGTGACAAATGCAAGATACTCCACTTTGGCAGAAAAATCGAAATGCAAAGATACAGAATGGGGGACAATGCCTGGCTCGAGAGCAGTACGTGTGAAAAAGATCTTGGAGTCCTCGTGGACAACAAGTTAAACATGAGCCAGGAATGCGATGTGGCGGCAAAAAAAGCCAATGGGATTTTGGCCTGCATCAATAGGAGCATAGTGTCTACTAGATCTAAGGAAGTAATGCTACCCCTCTATTCCGCTTTGGTTAGACCACACATGGAATATTGTGTCCAATTCTGGGCACCACAATTCAAGAGAGATATTGACAAGCTGGAATGTGTCCAGAGGAGGGCGACTAAAATGATCAAGGGTCTGGAGAACAAGCCCTATGAGGAGCGGCTTAAGGAGCTGGGCATGTTTAGCCTGAAGAAGAGAAGGCTGAGAGGAGATATGATGAGGGCCATGGATAAATATGTGAGAGGAAGCCACAGGGAGGAGGAGGGAGCAAGTTTCCTTTCTTCTTCCCTGGAGACTAGGACACAAGGGAACAATGGCTTCAAACTACAAGAGAGGAGATTCCATCTGAACATTAGGAAGAACTTCCTGACTGTGAGAGCCGTTCAGCAGTGGAACTCTCTGCCCCGGAGTGTGGTGGAGGCTCTTTCTTTGGAAGCTTTTAAGCAGAGGCTGGATGGCCATCTGTCAGGGGTGATTTGAATGCAATATTCCTGCTTCTTGGCAGAATGGGGTTGGACTGGATGATGGCCCAGGAGGTCTCTTCCAACTCTTTGATTCTATGATTCTATGATTCTATGTTTCTATTGAAAAGCCCCATTCTCGGCTGCAGAGGATCTCTCCAGGGTGCTGAAGGTGATTCCCTAGCTGCATTCAGCACCTTGGACAGCTCCACCAAGGACTGGGAGGGAGCCTTGCTCTGCTCTCCTCACGCAAGGAAGGCTGACGGAAGGCTGCGGTGACAACGGCACTTTCTCACTGCCAGAAAAGACCAGCCGGCGAGTGACAGGAAATGGCCGCCAGGTCGCACCTGAGCACTTTGTTTATCCTGCAGAGCATCTCCCTCCCGGTCCCCCATTAATCATCTCCGGACAGCTTCTCCCCGGCCAAAGTGGCCTAAGCTCCCTAGAGCTCCTCTGACTCCCTGACTTGTCTTTGGCCGACTGCCAGCCTCGTCTTTCTGGGTGTTTCCAGAGAAGTTCTGGGCCCGATTTGAGTCCTGATTGGGATGCATTGGCAAGTCAATTGGAGTCAATGGCGAGTAGTGATGGAAAAGGCCACTTGGCCTATGTGTATCGAGCAAACAGTTGATAAAACGTCGCTAGCTCAGCAGATCTTCCTCTTGTATCCCAATTCATAGAATCCTAGAGTCAGAAGAGACCTGGTGGGCCATCCATTCCAACCCCATTCTGCCAAGAAGCAGTAGAATGGCATTCAAAGTACCCCAGAGAGATGGTCACCCAGCCTCTGCTTCAAAACCTCCAAAGAAGGAGCCGCCACCACACTCCAGGGCAGAGAGTTCCACTGCTGAACAGCTCTCACAGTCAGGAAGTTTTTATTTATTTATTAATTATTTGAACTTCTATGCGGCCACTCCCCTGGGGCTCAGAGCGGCTGACAAGAACAGGCTAAAATCGAACACAATTTAAAAACAATTTAAAACAATTTAAAAACATCAATATAAAAAATCAAAGGCCTGTCGAAACAGATATGTCTTATATGTCCTGCGGAAAGCTGATAAGTCCTGCAAGGCACAGACTTCAGGTGGCAGAGTATTCCAGAGCGATGGTGCCACTGCTGGGAAGGCTCTGCGCCTGGTTGCTGTTAGACGCAAGGTCTTGACACTGGGGACTTCCAATAGATCTTGGTCCTCAGAACGGAGGGATCTCTGGAGTTGGGAGGGGGTGAGGCGGTCCCTCAGGTACATCGGCCCCAGACCATGCAAGGCCTTCAAGGTGAGTACCATCCCTTTGAAAGTGATCCGGTGCTCAATGGGTAACCAATGCAGCTGTAGTAAGATTGGTGTTATGTGGCATCTCATCGGAGTTCCCGCAAGAAGCCGAGCAGCTGCATTTTGTACCAACTTGAGCTTCTGGATCACCGACAGAGGAAGGCCAATGTAGAGGGCGTTACGGTCTGTCAACGGAAAAACAACTTGGATCCAGGATTTAATCCTGGAGGAGCGGGCAGATCTGGCGTGCATCACGGAGACCTGGCTGGATGAAGCGGGGGGTGTAAACCTCTCCCAGCTTTGTCCTCCAGGTTTCTCCGTGCAACACCAACCAAGAGCCGGAGGACGGGGAGGCGGTGTCGCAGTGGTCTATAGAGATTCCATCCATCTAACCAGGGGCCCCATCCCGCAGACCACAAATTTTGAATGCGTCCACCTGAGGGTGGGTGACCGGGACAGAATAGGGATTCTGTTAGTGTACCGTCCACCTCGCTGCACTACAGTCTCCCTACCTGAGCTAGCGGGGGTGGTCTCGAGCCTGGCGTTGGAGTCTCAACGGCTTCTTGTGCTGGGGGACTTCAACATCCATGCCGAGGCGACCCTCACAGGAGCGGCTCAGGACTTCATGTCCGCCATGGCAACCATGGGGCTGTCCCAACAAATATCTGGCCCCACCCACTGTGCTGGACATACATTGGACTTGGTTTTCTGCCAGGG
Source organism: Anolis sagrei ordinatus (assembly GCF_025583915.1). NCBI lineage: Eukaryota > Metazoa > Chordata > Lepidosauria > Squamata > Anolidae > Anolis > Anolis sagrei. The sequence continues at coordinate 44,855,078 of NW_026847882.1, read as the reverse complement.
ATGGGAGCAGGGTGGCGGTGTGGAGGAGTTGTCCATCTCTCCGTTGCCGTGGACCGACCACTTCCTGATTAGATTTAGACTCACTGCGCCCCCTAACCTCCGCAGGGGTGGAGGACCCATTAAGATGGTCCGCCCCAGGAGGCTAATGGATCCAAATGGATTCCTGACGGCTCTTGGGGAGTTTCCCGCCACCTTGGTAGGTGCTCATGTCGAGGCCTTGGTCGCTCTCTGGAATGGGGAGATGACTAGGGCAATTGACATGATCGCTCCGGAACGTCCCCTCTCAAGTAACCGAGCTAAACCAGCCCCTTGGTTCACTGAGGAGCTGGCAGCGATGAAGCGAAAGAAGAGGGGTCTAGAGAGCGTGTGGCGCTCGGATCCAAGCGAGCCAAATCGAACACGGTTTGTGTCCTTTTTAAGGGCATATGCCGCGGCAATAAAAGCCGCAAAGAAAACTTTCTTTGCGGCCACTATTGCGTCTGCAAAAAACCGTCCGGCGGAGCTGTTTCGGGTTGTCAGAGGTCTTTTAACTCCCCCTATCTCAGGTGGGAGCCCTGACAACTCGGCAGCGCGCTGTGAAGCATTTGCTCGGTTCTTTGCAGACAAAGTCGCTTTGATCCCCTCTGGGCTGGACGCCACATTAAATGCAGTCTCTGTGGATGTGACACAAGCACCTGCTTGTCCGATTTTGTTGGATTCTTTTCAGTTTGTGAAACCCGAGGATGTGGACAAGATACTTGGAGGAATGAGACCCACCACGTCCATCCTAGACCCCTGCCCATCCTGGCTTCTGAAGGAGGCCAGAGGGGGATTGGCCGAGTGGGTAACGGTGGTGGTTAATGCCTCCCTCCGGGAAGGCAAGATTCCAGCGAGCCTAAAACAGGCTGTTATAAAGCCGCTGTTGAAGAAACCATCACTGGACCCCACTAATTTGGACAACTTTCGGCCTGTTTCCAATCTTCCCTTCTTGGGCAAAGTCATGGAAAGCGTGGTGGCCTCACAACTCCAGGTATTCTTGAGAGACACGGATATTCTGGATCCGGCACAGTCTGGTTTCAGACCGGGACATGGTACTGAGACGGTCTTGGTCGCCTTAGTGGATGATCTGCGCCGGGAGCTAGACAGGGGGAGTGTGTCCCTGTTGGTGCTCCTGGACCTCTCAGCGGCCTTCGATACCGTCGACCACGGTATCCTTCTGGGGCGCCTTGCAGAGATGGGTCTCGGGGGCACTGTTCTGCAGTGGCTCCGGTCATTTCTGGAGGGTCGCACCCAGAAGGTGTTATGGGGGGACTCCTGTTCAACGCCACGGCCGTTTGACCTGTGGGGTTCCTCAGGGTTCCATCTTGTCCCCCATGCTGTTTAACATCTACATGAAGCCGCTGGGTGAGATCATCCGGAGTTTCGGGGTGCGGTGTCACCTGTACGCAGATGACGTCCAACTCTGTCACTCCTTCCCACCTGCTACTAAGGAGGCTGTCGAAGTCCTGAACCGGTGCCTGGCCGCTGTGACGGTCTGGATGAGGGCGAACAAACTGAAATTAAATCCAGACAAGACAGAGGTACTCCTGGTCAGTCGTAAGGCCGAGCAGGGTATAGGGTTACAGCCTGTGCTGGACGGGGTCGCACTCCCCTTGAAGGCACAGGTTCGCAGCTTGGGTGTGACCCTGGACTCATCGCTGAGCCTGGAGCCCCAGGTTTCAGCGGTGACCAGGGGAGCATTTGCACAGCTCAGGCTCGTGCGCCAGCTGCGCCCGTATCTTGGGAAGTCTGACTTGGCCACGGTAGGTACATGCTTTGGTCACATCCCGCCTCGACTACTGCAACGCTCTCTACGTGGGGCTGCCCTTGAAGACGGCCCGGAAGGTTCAGCTAGTCCAGCGTGCGGCAGCCATGTTGTTAACGGGAGCAGGACGCAGAGAGCATACAACGCCCCTGCTGTCCCAGCTCCATTGGCTGCCGATTCGCTACCGGGCCCAATTTAAGGTGCTGGTGTTATCCTACAAAGCCCTAAACGGTTCCGGCCCAAAATACCTTTCGGACCGCATCTCGGCCTATGAGCCCACGAGGGCCTTGAGATCATCTGGGGAGGCCCTTCTCTCGATCCCGCCTGCCTCACAGGCACGTCTGGCGGGGACGAGAGAGAGGGCCTTCTCGGTGGTGGCCCCCCGGTTGTGGAACACCCTCCCTACTGAAGTTAGACAGGCGCCCTCTTTGATGGCCTTTCGTAGGAGCCTGAAAACTTGGCTCTGCGAGCAGGCCTTCAACTAAGTGTATCTGTGGAACGACGTTAGAATGGACTATGACTACGAACCTGGCTATGACCCTAGGATTAGACGAAGCGGATTTTTAGTATAAGTATATGTTGTAGTAGTAGTTTGTAATGTATTGTTATGATTTTTGTATGCTGTCCTTCTATGTTGCTGTTCACCGCCACGAGTCGCCCCTAGGGCTGAGAGTGGCGGTCAATAAGTACAAGAAATAAATAAATAAATAAATAAATACAGTAGTCCAGTCTTGAGATGACCGTAGCCTGGATCACCGTAGCTAGGTCGTCCCTAGACAGATTCTTCCTCATGTTCAGGTGGAATCTCCTTCCTTTCCTGTAGTCTGAAGTCATTGTTTCATTGTGTCCTAGTCTCCAGGGCCGCAGAAAGGAAGCTGGCTCCCTCCTCCCTAGGACTTCCCCTCCCATCTTGATCTATGGCCCTCATCCTGTCTCCTCTCAGCTTTCTCTTCTGCAGGCTAAGCATGCCCTGCTCTTTCATCTGCTCCTCATGGGGCTTGTTCTCCAGACCCTTGATCCTTGGAGTTGCCCTCTTCCTCTGGAAATCTTCCAGCTAAGAGTCAACATCTCCCTTCAATTGCAGTGCCCAGAATTGGACACAGTGTGATTCCAGGTATGGTCTGACCAAGGCAGAATAGAGGGTAGCATGACTTCCCTGGATCTAGGCACTAGGCTCCTATTTATGCAGGTCAATATTCCATTGGCTTTTTAAGCTGCTGCATCACGTTGTTGGCTCATCTTTAATTTGTTGTCCATGAGGACTCCAAGTTCTTCAAATCCTTGGAAATATTCTTCCTTGGGTCCTCAACTCCCAGAATCATAGATCATAGAATCCTTGAGTTGGGAGAGACCTCCTGGGCCCTCATCCAGTCCAACCCATTCTGCCAAGAAGCAGGAATATTGCATTCAAATCACCCCTGACAGATGGCCCTCCAGCCTCTGTTTCAAAGCTTCCAAAGAAGGAGCCTCCACCACACTCCGGGGCAGAGAGTTCCACTGCTGAACGGCTCTCACAGTCAGGAAGTTCTTCCTCATGTTCAGATGGAATCTCCTTTCTTGTAGTTTGAAGCCATTGTTTTGCGTCCTAGTCTCCAGGGAAGCAGAAAAACAGCTTGCTCCCTCCTCCTCCCTGTGGCTTCCTCTCACATATTTATACATGGCTATCATATCGCTTCTCAGCCTTTTCTTCTTTAGGCTAAATATGCCCAGCTCCTTAAGCCGCTCCTCATAGGGCTTGTTCTCCAGACCGTTGATCATTTTAGTCGCCCTCCTCTGGACACATTCCAGTTTGTCAAGAATTTCCAGAATTTCTGGCCGTTGCAAGTAAGAGAGTGCAATTTGTCTAAACCCTGGACCGTTTTCAGTGTCCTGAATTCGGTGGCCCTCCCTTTCCATTTTTGAGAGCTTCCCGAATTAAGGAGGATTGAAACCCATTTTAATATAATTTTTAGTTGTCTTTTTTTTACAAAATAATATACAAAACAATGTGCATTTTACAAACACTTAGACCCACCACCTAGGCCTGAACAGGTATCATTTCCTTTGCCATAAATATATAAATAAACCCATGTCATATTCAGAAGTCCTGTCCATCAAGGTTGTATTGTTTTCCCTTGTCACTCTCTAAAATTAATATTAATCAAATTCTGATCTTTTAATTTCTCCTGTAAGCACCTTCATTTCCATCGATAATTTGTCATTTGAGACGACGTTCCATACCTCCCCCTACCATCTTTCCAACATGAGATTAGTTACAATCTTCCAATTCCTTGCAATTATAATCCTCACCCCTGTAAGTAGAATAATCACCAGTTTTTTCTTTTCCATTTCCAAATTCAACTTTGTGGCAACTATTAGTAATGCTTACCAGCATCTGCCATTTTCTTTCTGGCGTTCAGTGGCCCTTTGAATCCATGGATGGAGAATCTGTGGAGACAGAGGGTCAACTGTTTACATAGTGGTCAAGGCTCTGTAGATTTTAGCTAGTTGAGATCCCAAGATGTTATTGAACAACAACTCCCATCACATTTGCTTATCCGGATGGGGATAATGTGAATTGCAACCCAACCAATTGCGGAAAGGTTAAAGGTCATTTAAAAGTTGGGCATTCTATCCACCAGCCTTGTATTGACGTTCAAACTCCACTCCCCTGACTCAACAAACCAAACTGCAGCCTTCCAGATTTTACTGTATTACAACTCCCATCATTTTTAGTCATGATGTCTAAGGATGGGTACGAAAGTTATAGTCTTTGGTTTGACACCTGTGACCCAGAGAATCCTAGAAAGCGTTCCCTCTAGGAATCTTTGGTTCTTCCAGTATGAGAACATGACCAACGTCTGATGTCTAAGGATGGGTACGAAAGTTGTAGTCCAATATCTTGGGGGGGGGGGGGCACATAAAATAACCTGGTGGGCCAGATTTGGCCTACGGGCTTTGGTTTGACACCTGTGACCCAGAGAATCGTGGAAAGCATTCCCTCTAGGAATCTTTGGTTCTTCCAGTATGAGAGCATGGTCAACATCTGATGTCTAAGGATGGGTACAAAAGTTGTAGTCCAACATCTGGGGGGGGCACATAAAATAACCTGGTGGGCCAGATTTGGCCCACAGGCGTTGGTTTGACACCTGTGACCCAGAGAATCCTAGAAAACATTCCCTCTAGGAATCTTTGGTTCTTCCACTATGAGAACATGGCCAACGTCTGGAGAAAGTTGCATTAGAGGACCAGAGATTCAGCAGGAGAACATTTGAATTGAATCCATGACTCATCAAAAGGGCAAATGTCAAACTCACAAATGTGGAGGGTGGGCTGCATGTTGCCCTATGTTTGGAAACCGATGTGAGAAGCCCCTTGGTCCCATCACCATCTGAGGCTCATCTGATAGAGACACGAGAGAGAGAGAGAGAGAGAGAGAGAGAGAGAGAGAGCCTCGTCTCTCTCCTCCAAACTGTTTGGCACCTCCGCCTCCACGCAGACGCCACTCTCCTGCCTCCCAAATGTCTGAGCAAATGGGGACGTGGAGGAGGAAAGGGGCCTTCAAATAGCTGACAGGCAAATGGCAGCATTAAGCCAACATTATATAGGAAGAGAGACGAAGGGCAGGTAATCGCGGCCAATTTTGCCTCCGGTGCCCAGTCTTTCGGCTGACGTCCACAGCCCTGGTTCATCTGTATTCATTTTCTACAGACACCCTGTGCCTCTACATTTTGGCATGTACTATGGGCAAAAAATAGCACCACCAAGGGATTGTTTTCTCCTCCTCTTTCTCAGCTCGGGGGCCCATAATGAACAGGAACAGCCGGCGCTAGGAAACGGCAGACAAAGCCAGAATTTGCCGGACCTGCAGGTTAATAGACGGAGCATTGTCCGCTTGGAAAACCAGTTTGCCCCCTGAGCATTATCCGAACAATTGCAAAGCCTCTCATCTTGGCTTAGCGTCCGTGGGCAAAGCGGGCCGAGGGGAAGTTGTGCCGGAGAGATGCTTTTTCTGGTGGTGAGAAGGTCGGGCCGGCGGAGAGCCACAATGTGGGCCACGGACATCTTGACATTTCATTGTCTCACCTTAATTCCAAATCGCAAGACGGTTCGAAGGAGAGGAGAAAGCCGATATCCGGTCTTGACGAGGAGGAGGCAGGGAAAGTGTGATGCATGGGTTTTGCTGAAAATAACACATTGCCCGCCACAATATCAGAGAGGCCAGAAGGTTGCTAAGCTTCCAGACAGAACCAGTTGGACTGCATTCAGTTCAAGACGATGGCAACAGAGTCACACATGCAGTCACGTTTCTCATCACTGCACTGTGGATCTCTCATCGAGGTTCATTATTTATGTATTCTGGCCTGGCTGACTCTTTCTAGATGGCCTTGTGGGGCGGGCCTGGGTTTTCCTCCAGCTCTTCTCTTGGACTAGATTAAGGGTGAAGGACGAGGTTTGAGAACCTACCTTCTTCAAAACCATCCCAGAGAAGAATAGACACACTTGTCTTTGGGGGGGAAATCATAGGATCATAGAAGCATGGAGTTGGAGGAGACCTCAAAGAGGGCCACCCAGTCCAACCCCCTTCTGTCCTGCAGGGGAAACACAATCAAAGCACTTCCAACAGATGGCCATCCAGCCTCTTCTTAGAAACCTCCAACCTGACTCTGAGGTAGAGAGTTCCACTGTTGGACTGTTCTTTTTATAGTCTGCCTGGATGGTGCCAGTCTCCTCCTCGTTGGTCGTCAGGTACTCCATCTTATTGGAGTTGAGGAGAAGACTGAACTACGTACATCACAATATATATATAATTAGAATCAAACACATAGCAGAGTATCTTATCCCACTAAACATAAAAACCTATATTTCTAAGGGGAACAAGTACCAAGTTTATAACCTTTCCACCAGAGGAAGGCCTGGAGTGAGGCCAAAACCGGTTGTGGACTATGGATTTATGTTCAACTTGACGCAAGAACATACGGCGTTGATACTTTTTTGAGTGACTGTACCAAACGCATATAATATTGTTTTGAAAATGCTATGATTTGGAACTGTATATTAAGTTTCACCAGTCATATTATTGGCTGAACTAAATTATTTTTCTTTTTGTGTACAAGTGGACTATTGTGTTGTATGTATTAACTCAGAAGACTGAACTACGCCAACCAGTCTCATGTTCAAGTTCTTCCTTGTCCTCAGAAGCAAGTATTATGTCGTCAGCATACAGCAAAGTCCAAGATGCCAGTTTCTGCAGCTCTCTAGTAACTGCATCCATTGCAACAACAAAAAGGAGGGGAGAGAGGGCTGAACCCAGATGCACACTGACAGTGACGGGGAACTCCAACGATGTGCCAACAGTGGCCTGCACCCTACTTTTTGGATTGCTGTACGGAATCTGGACCTAGTTGACCAGTTCTTCGGGGTCAGCATGTTGTCGTGAAGTGTACCCATCCTGCATGCCTTCCCTTCCGAAATATCATCCCAAAGGAATGTAAGGGGATTTCCTGGCAATGAACCTGTTTTGGCGAACCCAAAGCTCGGCTTCTTTGCACTCCCAAAAATTGATCCCAAGAGGATTCCTGGGAATGCTAATATGGAAGGAAGGCCATATTAGGCAGGAGGAGAGAGAGAGAGAGAGAGAATCCAGGCAGCCGAGGGAGGAATAAATCATGATCAGCAGGAAGCCTGTATGGTTTCCTCCCTTTCCTCCCCATTCCTTCAAAGGTAAACAAATAGTCGGCGGTTGTTTTCCTCCTCCTGCTCTGAGTGAGGCTGAGCCGGTGGATGTGTGTGCGGGCAGGTGGATGTGTGTGCCTTTTTATGTGCGGAGCCTTTTAAATGCCTTGGGAAGCAATTCCAACATTTTTCTATAGGTGCCGGCAGATAATTGAATGCTTTCAAAGACCACTGCGAGGCAGGGAAAGTTCAATTTGGCACCGGAGTGTTCCCTGCATTGACCGAGCTTCATGACTCGGTGATGGGTTTTTTCTTTTGCACAACCCCCCCCCCCCAACCCGCACTCTTTCTCTGCTCTTTCCTCTCAGAGCTCAATGAGTTGCTCTCTTATTTTTATTTTATTTGGGTGTGTGTGTGGTTGTCTCAAGCAAAGCACTTAGAGGGGGAGAGGCAGAAACGATCTCCGAAATCGACCGGAACTCACGCTGGGAAATACAAAAAAGTAAGCAAACAAAAGCCCTTATTTCTTCAAGTTTCCCTTCACTCATGTTCTCTCCATTCTTCTCCTTCTCCCTCTATCAAATAGAAGGGAGGAAGAAGAAGAGAAATATGGGGCGGGGGACTCAAAAAGGAAGGAGCTTTGGCCAACAAAGGCCAATGACTGGCAAGCAGTAGAAGGCCTTATAGGACCAAAAGAGTCCAAGGAATGGAGTACAAGGTGACCCTATATCTATGAGACCAATATCCATGGTTTCATTTATCCACATCTGGCAAAATATAGCCTCTTTAGGTATTATCTAAAGTCTCCAGCATGACTCTATGATATTCTTCAGATGGAGGTCCTTCACTTCAACATGGTTCACTATTGTCCATGGTCTCCTTTATACAGATCTGCCAAAATATATCTTCCAAAGGCATTTTCTAGGTCCTTTAGCATGATGTTCTTGGGTTAGAGGTCCCTCACTTCAACAGAGTTCACTCTTGTCCATGGTTGCATTTATCTACATTTATTAGGTTCTCCAGCATGACTTTATGGTGCTCTTAAGCTCAAGGTCCTTCACTTCAATAGAATTCACTATCCACATCTGACAAAATATATCTTCTATAGGCATTTTCTAGGTCCTCCAGCATGATGTTCTTGGGTTGGAGGTCCCTCACTTCAACAGAGTTCACTCTTGTCCATGGTCACATTTCTCTACATTTTTGAGGTTCTCCAGCATGACTTTATGGTGTTCTTGAGCTCAAGGTCCTTCACTTCAATAGAATTCACTATTGGCCATGGTTTCATTTATCAACATCTGACAAAATATATCTTCTATAGGCATTTTCTAGGTCCTCCAGCATGATGTTCTTGGGTTGGAGATCCTTCATTTCAATAGGGTTCACTATTGTCTCATTTCATTTATCCAGAAATGACAAAATATATCTTCTCTAGGCACTTTTGAGGTACTCCAGCATGACTCTATGGTGTTCTTCAGATGGAGGTCTTTCACTTCAATAGGGTTTCACTATAATCCACCATTTCATATCCAGAAACATATCCCTTATGGATAGATAGATAGATAGATAGATAGATAGATAGATAGATAGACAGACAGATACCTGAGGCTTTGCTGTAGCATCCAAGCAATTGAGATGCCTCTCGTTTGCTCTGTTCCCACCCCAATCTGTTGATTTGTAGATGCGAGGGGGAGATATTCATTTCGGAGGCGGAAGGGAGGAGGAGATTTATTTTCTTTGTCTTTCCTGGGCTTGCTTATGTGGCAATTACTCTTGTACCTGTTGCGAGGGAAGATGTATTGCAGGGAGAAGGAAAAAGGCAGAACTTGACGTTTCATCATCTGAAGAAACACGCTCTCTTCCAATTTTGGGAAATATGGAGGTAATCCGATTGCCTGCCAAGGAGGGGGAGGATTAAAGATGTTTCCAGCTTCGATTCCTTGCTGCATTACTCAGAATCAAGGGAATAATTGGAAGAAAGGTTTTCTTCCTTCACCCTGATTCACTCCAAAGTCTCCACTGCAGGGCTTCAGAGGGATCAGTAGAAGTGACACCAAGACTACCAACACAGAGTAGGTCTTGGGTGTTGGTTGACTTGGGTGTTGGTTGACAAAAGCTGGAAGGATGAGGCCACAACTCTTTGACTTTCTACTGACCTAGACCAAGTAGGGCTTAATCCTTGCTTCACCCATGATCATCCATGGCCTTCCTATATGAATCTTGAATAATGTCAACTGACCTTTGCTGCTTCTTCTCTCTCTGGTCCTTCCTTCCTGCAAACATATAGGATAGATCTCCTCTCCATGATGGCCCTGCACTTCCAACATTTATCCCCCTACAATCAGGTCTCACACTTGGTCTTCTCAAGCCCCCCTTGCATTGACTCATTTATACAAGACACCATAAGAATACATGAAAATGGATGGACTCAATTACTTTTAAACAGATGCTGGATGGCCATCTGTCGGGGGTGATTTGAATGCAATATTCCTGCTTCTTGGCAGAATGGGGTTGGACTGGATGGCCCATGAGGTCTCTTCCAACTCTTTGATTCTATGATTTTATGACTTTTTGCCTCATTGGAAGACGTTCCTCCTTGCAAGAGACTGGCCAAAACTGCTATATCCCAGGAATCCAATGAATCAGGAAAGCATAATACAGAAGATATCCTTCATCTCAAACTCTCAGAACTCACCTTGCTCCATCCTGAAAATGCTTGGCAGATACTAGGTGGACACGCTGAACATGGGAAGTCTCCCATCCATAGAGAGATGCCATAGATCAAAGTCAACAACAAACAACACTGTAATAGATGCTGCAATGAATTCCTAAATCCATATTGTGGTGGAAGGGGCAACATCTCCTACGCAGGCAACACACATGCATATATGTTCTTGCTACAAAAATGCATACAGGTTTCAACTGGACATTTCTACCTTTGTATCTGGAGCTCAAAAATATGTTTCTTCTGCCCTTCCTTCCAGCTGGACTCCAGAGCCAGAGTCTCCAATCCAAATTCTTCTTTTGGAAAAGCACCTTCTCCTCCTTGAGTCCCTCTGAAGGGCCCATTCAGTCCAGCCTTTGCCCAAGACAAGCTCTGCTCCTGTTCCTGTGTGAGCTCTCTCCAAGTCAAATGCTCTGCAGTCTCCTTTTCTACAAAGAAGAAGAAGAAATGCTTGGTGTTAATTATTAATTGGATGTGTTTTAATTATGCACGTGTGCCCAGAGACCTTTAGACACCGGACACATTTATGGTGTCACTTTAAATGATAGCCATAATGAATGACGATCCCTGTGACCAGAAAGTGCTTCAGGCACTTCAAGGGAAGAGGGCGAATGCCTTTGGGCTTCAGGGCAAAGCCAGCCTTCCTTCGGTGAAGCCAAGGCATTTCCTCTTGAGGTGGAGAGAACTTCTTCCGTGTAACCAGGTTCAGCCAGGTTTGATCAACTGTCATCATGAGACTTTCTGTTTTGGGACTGGATGTACAGAATCCTTTGCTATGGGCAAAGCTGACAAAGTTGGATGGGAGGTCCACATGTGCTCCATGCTGGAGTCCATGGATTCCACCATTCAAGGGGCAACAACAACAACAACAACAGCAACAACAACAGCAACAACTTCTCCTCATCCTCCCCCTCCTCCTCTTGTCTTCTTCTTCCCCCCACTCCTCCTCCTCCTCATCTTCCTCTCTTCTTCCTCCTTCCTTTTTCCCAATGATGATGATGATGATGATGATTAGCATAGGAACCACTGCCAATTTGCTGCATTGATGACTGTTTCTCCCTATGTCTCCAAGGAGCCATTCTTGCCAGCTAAGGATGCATCTACACTGTAGAATTAATGCAGTTTGACATCACTTGCACAGCCATGGCTCAATGCTATGGAATCATGGGAGTGGTAGCTCTACAAAGTATTCAGCTTTGACTGCCTAAGAGTGCTGGTGCTTCACCAAACTACAAATCCAAAGTGGTATCAAACTGGATTAATTCTACAGTGCAGACGCACCACAGGATGAGTAAAACCCAGCTAGACAGATCCTGCAGAAGGGGGTTGGACTGGATGGCCCACAAGGTCTCTTCCGACTCTAGGATTCTGTGATTCTGGGCCTGGATCCCTCTAAGGGACGCGTTCCCTCTTCCTTCCCTTCCCTTTGCAAAGGACACCCTGTTCCAAGCGCTGTCACGTTTTCCCCGCAAGGGCGATCCTGCTCTTCCTTCCAAACGCTTAATCTGCCCGTGAAACATCGGAGAGTTTTGCATTGAAAGCAAATCTATAAAAATAATTTGTATTGTATTTAAATATTCCTTAAGTCATTTTAGCGTATTTAAGTCTTAATTCATCTTCCCCGGGTCCCCTTCTCAGTACATTAACGTGACGCATTTGACAGAAAGATGAACAACGTTATTAAAGAATCTCCTTGGCGAATTTCAGTCGCAAAGCCTTCCCCTCCCTTCCCTTTCTCCATTTCTCTTCGGTCGGGACCCGGTCCCTCTCGCCGCCTTAATCTTCCCGGCTTATTCCGGGCCTTCCTGATGAAACCGCAACTTGCCTACTAAATCCTCTCTCTCTCTCTCTCTCTCTCTCTCTCTTTGCCACTGAAGTTGAATTCCATCATTGCTGCCAATTACGGCATGCGGCAACGAAGCCGGGCAGAGGATGAGCGAAACCGGGTTGGCGTTGCCAGCGTTTGTTCTTGGCAAAGCTCTTCTGCTGTTATCCTTTTTCTGGGGGGCAAGACACAATTGAGAGGTATTGCAGGGATGGGACATCAGCATCTGGAGCAGCTGTGAAGATGAAGCTATCCTGCCCAAACCAACATGCCTGCGTTGAACACACTCAACTGTATTCAAGGATGCCTCCCTCTCTCCGAATGCCATGTTATCCTCCATCTTCCTTCTTCTTTTTCTCCTTTCTCCATTGCCATCAAAGATAATATCTCAAGGGAGTTTGGAAGTGATGGGATATTGGCTCAGCCGTTCTCCCCTTTGGATGCTATTCTAGATTCATGCAACTCCCTTGATTTATCATGGCTGAGCGCATGCCAGCGAAGCCATATCCATTAATCATCTCGTCTTTTAAAAGCTCCTCTTTGGAATCATTTTTCACGGCAGAAGCCAGGCTCGGTGGCACCTTGGAGGCCTTCTTCTGGGCAGCCGGGGAGGTCTGCTCCAATTGGAGGAACAGCGATAAGACGGGACAATTAAGGTTCCTTCCAATAACCACCGCTTTGTTTGAACATATGAAGTTGGATGATACCAAGATGGATTGTTGACGTGTCTCACAAGGGATGGAGCGAGAAGGAAGAGGAAGGCGGGAGACCGGCAGGAGAAGAGGAGAAGAAGTGTCCCAGGCACAGAGAACATCGTTGACTATTACCAATTTGGACCACTGATGCATGGGAGAAGAGGAGAAGGAGGAAGAGATGGAGGAGGAGGAGTGCCTAAAGCACAGAGAGTACATGAAGTTAACAGAGGCCAAGATGGATCATTGCTGTATCTCACATGGGATGGAGAGAGGAGGAGGAAAGGAAGAAGGAGAAGGAGGAGAAAGAGGAGAGGATGAGAAGGAGTGTCCCAAGCACAGACACACTGCTACTGAGTTGGATAATTGATGATTATAAGGCGTGGGAGATGAAAAGGAAGAGGAGGAAAAGAAAGAGAAGGCGAGGGTGGAGAGGATGAGAGGAGGAATGTCCTAGGCACTGAGAACATATGAAGTCAACTGAGGCCAAGATGGATCATTGCTGTATTTTCACATGAGATGGAAAAAGAAGAGGAGGAAGAGAAGAATGAGGAAGAAGAACAGGAGAAAAGGGAAATGAAGGAGGAAGAAGAGCAGGGGAGGAGGAGGAGGAGAGGAGGAGGAGTGATCCAGGCACTGAGAATATATAGTTGACTGTTTCAAGTTGGACCCTTGATGTACAGTATCTCACAAAACATGGGAGGAGAGGAGGAGGAAAAGATGAAGATGAAGAAGAGGATGAGAGGAGGAGGAGGAGGAGGAGGGAGAAGGAAGAGGAGGAGGAGGAGTGTCCCAGGCACAGAGAACTTATGAAGTCAACCGAGGTCAAGATGGATCATTGATGTATTTTCACGTGAGCTGGAAAAAGAAGAGGAGGAAGATAAGGATGAGGAAGAAGAGCAGGGGAAAAGAGAAATGAAGGAGGAAGAAGAGGACGGGGGGAGGAGAGGAGGAGGAGTGCTCTAGGTACTGAGAATATATAGCTGACTGTTCCAAGTTGGACCCTTGATGTGCAGTATCTCACAAGACATGGGAGGAAAAGAGGAGGAGGAAAGGATGAAGATGAAGAAGAGGATGAGAGGAGGAGGAGTGCCCTAGGCACAGAGAACACATGAAGTCAACTGAAGTCAACCATGTATCTCACAAGGGATGGAAGAAGAGAAGGAGGGGGAGGGGAAGAGGAGAGGTTGTCTCCGTCACATAGGAAGCGCATTGGCCAAGCCTTGTTCCCGAAATGATTTTCAACTGCCAGAGAGCGAATTGGGGAACATCAGCATGAAAAGCAGGTCTTCTAATGAGCTTATGAAGATTTTTTGTTCATAGAGGTCACCGGAACAAAGTTGAATCTGCTCTCAACTTTATTCCAGACTGCAGAGGACAGTGGTTCTCAACCTGGGGTCCCCAGATGTTTTTGGCCCACAACTCCCACAACTCCCAGTCAGTTTACCAGCTGTTAGGATTTCTGGGAGTTGGAGGCCAAAAACATCTGGGGACCCCAGGTTAAGAACCACTGGCAGAGGAGCTATCTGGGACCTTGGACCTATTTAAAGCATAGTGTTCAGGACCTCGGAGAGCTCCTTTGCAGCCAATGCTTCCTTGGCTTCTTGCAAAAGGCGTAGGTGAATGCCTTGGTGCGGTTGCAATGCTGTGTGCCTCGTGCACCGGGTCTGTGTATTCGCTCCAATACAGTCCTTCCACATCTCATTGGTCTCACCTGGATGGGAGCATGGGTTGCACCTCTTCCTCCTTCCATGCATTCCATGCTCAGAGAGGACAAAAAGAACGATGTATGAGACTCTGAGGCTCCCAATCCTGGCCCTTCCTCGCAAACGTTTCCCATCTCCCCAGCCTGGCTGTGTGCTTAACTGGCGTGTGCAGGCTCCATGTCCTTCAGGTGGCATGGGCAGACAGCATGTCCTCTGAAGGAAGAGCGATTCTTTTCATGAAAGATACGGAACGCAAGCAAGAGGGAGCTCCCCGGGGGCCTCCCAAACAACTGAGCTGTTTTATTAACATTCAGGTTGGGGCTGCCAAGCAGGCGAACTGAGACGGAGCTCCCTCCAAAATCAGAGAGGCACCGTCACTCACCTGCTCCACTTTTCTCATAAAGCAGTCCTTCCCAGGTGGCAGGAAATTAGACTGTGTTGTCAAAGGCTTTCATGGCCGGAATCAATGGGTTGTTGTAGCTTTAATAATAATAATAATAATAATAATAATAATAATAATAATAAGGAAGCAACCCCAGGGGCCATCCAGTCCAACCCCCTTTATTATGCCATACAGGAAAGGCACAATCAAAGGACTTCCAACATATGGCCAACCAGCCTTTGTAGTAGTAGTAGTAGTAGTAGTAGTAGTAAAAGCCATAATAATAACAATAATAATAATTTTTGGTCGTGTCAGGAGCGACCTGAGAAACTGCAAGTCGCTTCTGGTGTGAGAGAATTGGCCGTCTGCAAGGACGTTGCCCAGGGGACGCCCGGATGATTTGATGTTTTATCATCCTTGTGGGAGGCTTCTCTCATGTCCCCGCATGAGGAGCTGGAGCTGATAGAGGGAACTCATCCACCTCTCCCCAGATTTGAACCTGCGACCTGTTGGTCTTCAGTCCTGCTGGCACAGGGGGGGTTTAACCCACTGCACCATTGGGGACTCTATAATAATAATACCAATACTAATTCTAATAATAATAATAATAATAGCAGAAACCCGAGGGGCCATCAAGTTCAACTCCCTTCCACCATGCAGGAAAAGCACAAAAAGCATCCCCAAGAGATGGCCACAAATAATAGTAATAATAGGAGCAATTCCAGGTGTCATCCAGTCCAACCCCCTTCTGCTTCCGTGCAGGAAAAGCACAATCAAAGCACCCCAACAGATGGCCATCCGGCCTTTGTAATAATAATAATAATAATAATAATAATAATAATAATAATAATAACCGAAACCCCAGGGGTCATCCAGTTCGACTTTCTTCTGCCTTCATGCAGGAAAAACACAGTCAAAGCACCTTCAACAGATGGCCAACCAGTCTTTGTAGCAATAGTAGTAGTAGTAGTGTAGTAGTAGTAGTAGTAGTAGTAGTAGGAAGCAACCCCAGGGGCCATCCAGTCCAACCCACTTTATTCTGCCCTGCAGGAAAAACACAATCAAAGTACCCTCAACAGATGGCCACCCAGTTGTTGTAAGAGTAGTAGTAGTAGTAGTAGTAGTTGGAAGCAACCCGAGGGGCCTTCCAGTCCAACCCCCTTTATTCTGCCCTGCAGGAAAAACACAGTCAAAGTACCCTCAACAGATGGCCACCCAGTCTTTGTAATAGTAGTAGTAGTAGTAGTAATAGTAGTAGTAGTTGGAAGCAACCCGAGGGGCCTTCCAGTCCAACCCCCTTTATTCTGCCCTGCAGGAAAAACACAGTCAAAGTACCCTCAACAGATGGCCACCCAGTCTTTGTAATAGTAGTAGTAGTAGTAGTAATAGTAGTAGTAGTTGGAAGCAACCCGAGGGGCCTTCCAGTCCAACCCCCTTTATTCTGCCCTGCAGGAAAAACACAGTCAAAGTACCCTCAACAGATGGCCACCCAGTCTTTGTAATAGTAGTAGTAGTAGTAGTAGTAGTAATAGTAGTAGTAGTTGGAAGCAACCCGAGGGGCCTTCCAGTCCAACCCCCTTTATTCTGCCCTGCAGGAAAAACACAGTCAAAGTACCCTCAACAGATGGCCACCCAGTCTTTGTAATAGTAGTAGTAGTAGTAGTAGTAGTAATAGTAGTAGTAGTTGGAAGCAACCCCAGGGGCCTTCCAGTCCAACCCCCTTTATTCTGCCCTGCAGGAAAAACACAGTCAAAGTACCCTCAACAGATGGCCACCCAGTCTTTGTAATAGTAGTAGTAGTAGTAGTAGTAGTAGTAATAGTAGTAGTAGTTGGAAGCAACCCCAGGGGCCTTCCAGTCCAACCCCCTTTATTCTGCCCTGCAGGAAAAACACAGTCAAAGTACCCTCAACAGATGGCCACCCAGTCTTTGTAATAGTAGTAATAGTAGTAGGAAGCAACCCCAGGGCCATCCAGTCCAACCCAAGTCCAGGAAAAACACAGCCAAAGCACTGACTGAGCAGTGGAAGGGAAACTGGTTTTTGGAAGCAAAGAAGGGGGAACACAGTTGTGGAGCACAGTAAGAGAACCCCTGCTGTAGATGCACACCCAGAAAGAGGAACTACTAGCATGCTACATAACTAACTCATTCGTTAGTGAATAACAGAATAGACCCCATTGTTTCTATCAGCCTACTCTCAGAGATGTCACTTTTCCAGCCAGGAATCAAGACCCAGTGGCCCAGAAGGAGCCTCCAGCGAAGCCTTGGCCTTCCCGCCGGGATATTATGTCCATCCTCATGGAGAGATGCATCTGGCCACCCTGCTCCTGGTCACGGAAATGCTTCCTGGCTGGAGTATCCCGTCCTCCTCCTCCTGCTGCTCTGAGGGGTTGATGCCCAGGGTAAATGCAAGCGACGTGCCTTGGCCCAGACGGAGCCTGGACACAGATTCCACTTGACAAAGCCAGAATTAGATTCCGAAAGGGACCCAAGGCAGAAGAGGAGCCGAGCAAGCCGAGTCGGGAGAGGCGCGCACTGAATCAATTTTCCTTTTTCATAGGGTCCGGAACTCTCCGGTTTCGGAGAAGTGTGTTAGCCGGAGGGGGGGAAATGGAAGAAATAAAGAACAATCCAACCCGGCGTGTGCAGGCATGTCTCTGTGTGTGATAGACATCATTAGTGTCACTCTTCTCACCCTCCAACACACACATAGCGCGCATAGGCACACACACACACACACTTCGGCGGCATTGCAGGCTGGGGAAGTTTGCAGACTGATCTTTGGCTGAGAAAACTGCAGATTGCATTTGCCAAGAGTGATTCTGGAAGGAAAGAAGAGACGGCGCCGAGCAAGCTGAACCTCTGCTGAAAAACAGGCTCACGGGAATGTCGGAAGATGGCTTTTTGGATGTCAGATCCACCAAGATGTAGGCCCACCATTGGAAAGGGGAAGGGCGGGTATCCACAGCCCTACCTTGAGATGCAAGGACAGCACAGAACCATGGAGTTGGAAGAGACCACAAGGGCCATCTTGTCCAAAGCCATTCTGGCAGGAAGGGAGAAACTGGCAAAGCCTGTCCAAGCAATTACCACTTTGAGTCCACTTTGGGGGAGATACTTATTTACTTACTTAGGTGATCTCTCGTAACCTGAGGATGATGGTCCTCCAAGTGTAGTGTCTTGGCAGTGGATCCATAGGTGGCTGTGGAGCTCATCAACATCGGTATGCTGATGACACCGTCGTCTGTGCGCATTCAGAAGAAGACCTACAAGCCACTCTAAATACCTTTGCAGAAGCATACCAGAAGTGCTCTTCCAGCAGTCACCAGCCAATCCCTCTCCAATGCCAGAGATACAGCTTAATGGTGTAACATTAGAGAATGTGGACCATTTCCGCTCCCTTGGCAGCCACCTCTCCACCAAAGTCAACATTGACACTGAAATACAACTCTGCCTGAGCTCTGCGAGTGCAGCATTTTCCTGAATGAAGCAGAGAGTGTTTGAGGACTTGGACATCCATAGGGAGACCAAGGGGCTTGTTTATAAAGCTATTGCCCTCCCAACCCTGCTATATGCCTGCGAGACATGGACTGTCTACAGATGTCACATGCAACTCCTAGAACAATTCCATCAGAGCTCCACCACACTCTGGGGCAGAGAGTTCCACTGCTGAACAGCTCTCACAGTCAGGAAGTTCTTTCTCATGTTCAGATGGAATCTCCTCTCTTGTAGTTTGAAGCCATTGTTCCATTGCGTCCTAGTCTGCATGGAAGCAGAAAGGAAGCTTGCTCCCTCCTCCTCCCTGTATCTTCCTCTCACATATTTATATATGGCCATTATCATGTCTCCTCTCAGCCTTCTCTTCTTCAGGCTAAACATGCCCAGCTCCTTAAGCCGCTCCTCATAGGGCTTGTTCTCCAGATCCTTGATCATTTGAGTCGCCCTCTTTCTCTGGACACATTCCAGCTTGTCAATATCTCTCTTCAATAGTGGTGTTCAGAATTGGACACAATATTCCAGGTAAAGTGGTCTAACCAAAGCAGAATAGAGCATGGGGAGCATGACTTCCCTAGATCTAGACGCTATGCTCCTATTGATGCAGGCCAAAATCCCATTGGCTTTTTTTGCCGCCACATCACATTCCTGGCTCATGTTCACCTTCCTCCCCATGAGGACTCCAAGATCTTTTTCACACGCCCTGCTCTCGAGCCAGGCCTCCTCGTCCCCCATTCTGTCTCTTTGCATTTCGTTTTTTCTGCCTGAGTGGAGTATCTTGCATTTGTCCCTGTTGAACTTCATTTTGTTAGTCTTGGCCAATCATCTCTCTGATCTGTGAAGATCATAGAATCATAGAATCAAAGAGTTGGAAGAGACCTCATGGGCCATCCAGTCCAACCCCCTGCCA
>NW_026847882.1:44779209-44818524 GCF_025583915.1 Anolis sagrei ordinatus | reverse complement strand
GCCTTCAAACGGGGAAGGACTTTGTGTCTTTTGAAGGGCAGCCAGCCAGCCATCCATTCACCCCGGCCTTTGCTGTTTGGCTTGGCATTTGGGGCGCTTCTTTCTTTCACATAACTTTCCCTCATTCTTTTTTCTCCTCCTTTCGACTGTAATCCTTTTTAAAGAGCCTGTGACTAACTTCCGCAAAAGTTTGGCGCTTCGGGCGAAAAAAGTTTCTGCTATTGTTGTTGCTGCCAGGCTCCGTTGCTTTGTGTGGCTTGGTGAATATTTAAAAATATTGGAAAAAAAAGGGCGCCATCTTTACAAAATGTTTTGTAAATATTAACGAAATTTCGTAAATACCGAAACTTTTTTTTGGAAAAATTTTGTAATTATTTTAAATATCGAAACAAAAAAACACCCCAATTACAAAACGATTACAAAACCAAATTTTTGCGTTGTTACCCAGGCCTAATATATATATATATATCCAAAGTGCACTGGCAGCAATTTCACCGGAGCCAGAGCTAAGAACATGCAAACACATGTTCAACAGTAGTATCCTTTAAGAGGGGAAAGTGGGATAATAATAACAATAACAACAACAACAACAACAACAACACGAATGCAACTTCTTCTGCAAAACCTCAATAATAATAATAATAATAATAATAATAATAATAATAATAATAATAATAATAATAATAGAATCATAGAATCAAAGACTTGGAAGAGACCTCATGGGCCTTCATCCAGTCGAACCCCATTCTTTGGAAGCTTTTAAACAGAGGCTGGATGGCCATCTGTCAGGGGTGATTTGAATGCAATATTCCTGCTTCTTGGCAGAATGGGGTTGGACTGCATGATGGCCCAGGAGGTCTCTTCCAACTCTTTGATTCTAGGATTCTATGATTTTATATTGGAGGCTTATGGATCCGGATGGATTCCTGATGGCTCTTGGGGATTTTCCCGCCACCTCGGTAGGTGACCATGTCGAGGCCTTGGTCGCTCTCTGGAATGGGGAGATGGCCAGGGCAATTGACATGATCGCTCCGGAACGTCCCCTCTCAAGTAGCCGAGCTAAACCAGCCCCTTGGTTTACTGAGGAGCTGGCAGTGATGAAGCGAAGGAAGAGGGAACTAGAGAGCGTGTGGCGCGCGGAACCAAGCGAGCCAAATCGAGCACGGTTTGTGTCCTTTCTTAGGGCATATGCCGCGGCAATAAAAGCCGCAAAGAAAACTTTCTTTGCGGCCACTATTGCGTCTGCAAAAAACCGTCCGGCGGAGTTGTTTCGGATTGTCAGAGGTCTTTTAACTCCCCCTACCTCAGGTGGGAGCCCTGACAACTCGGCACGCTGTGAAGCATTTGCTCGGTTCTTTGCAGACAAAGTCGCTTTGATCCGCTCTGGGCTGGACACCATATTAAATGCAGTCTCTGTGGATGTGACACGAGCACCTGCTTGTCCTATTTTGATGGATTCTTTTCAGTTTGTGAAGCCCGAGGATGTGGACAAGATACTTGGAGGAATGAGGCCTACCACGTCCATCCTAGACCCCTGCCCATCCTGGCTTCTGAAGGAGGCCAGAGGGGGATTGGCTGAGTGGGTAACGGTGGTGGTTAATGCCTCCCTTCGGGAAGGCAAGATTCCAGCGAGCCTAAAACAGGCTATCATAAACCGCTGTTGAAGAAACCATCACTGGACCCCACTAAATTTGACAACTTTCGGCCTGTTTCCAATCTCCCTTTTGGGCAAAGTCACGGAAAGCGTGGTGGCCTCACAACTCCAGGTATTCTTGAGAGACACGGATATTCTGCATCCGGCACAGTCTGGTTTCAGACCGGGACATGGTAACGAGACGGTCTTGGTCGCCTTAGTGGATGATCTGCGCCGGGAGCTAGACAGGGGGAGTGTGTCCCTGTTGGTGCTCCTGGACCTCTCAGCGGCCTTCGATACCGTCGACCACGGTATTCTTCTGGGACGCCTTGCAGAGATGGGTCTTGGGGGCACTGCTTTGCAGTGGCTCCAGTCATTTCTGGAGGGTCGTACCCAGAAGGTGTTGTTGGGGGACTCCTGTTCAACACCACAGCCTTTGACCTGTGGGGTTCCTCAGGGCTCCATCTTGTCCCCCATGCTGTTTAACATCTACATGAAGCCGCTGGGTGAGATCATCCGGAGTTTCGGGGTGCGGTGTCATCTGTACGCAGATGATGTCCAGCTCTGTCACTCCTTTCCACCTGCTACTAAGGAGGCTGTCGAGGTCCTGAACCGGTGCCTGGCCGCTGTAACGGTCTGGATGAGGGCGAACAAACTGAAATTAAATCCAGACAAGACAGAGGTACTCCTGGTCAGTCGCAAGGCCGAACAGGGTATAGGGTTACAGCCTGTGCTGGACGGGGTTGCACTCCCCTTGAAGGCGCAGGTTCGCAGCTTGGGTGTGACCCTGGATTCATCATTGAGCCTGGATCCCCAGGTTTCAGCGGTGACCAGGGGAGCATTTGCACAGCTTAGGCTCGTGCGCCAGCTGCGCCCGTACCTTGGGAAGTCTGACTTGGCCACGGTAGTCCACGCTCTTGTTGCATCCCGCCTAGACTACTGCAACGCTCTCTACGTGGGGCTGCCCTTGAAGACGGCCCGGAAGCTTCAGCTTGTCCAGCGCGCGGCAGCCATGTTGTTAACAGGAGCAGGACGCAGGGAGCATACAACGCCCTTGTGTTCCAGCTCCACTGGCTGCCGATTTGCTACCGGGCCCAATTTAAGGTGCTGGTGTTATCCTACAAAGCCCTAAACGGTTCCGGCCCAAAATACCTTTCGGACCGCATCTTGGCCTATGAGCCCACGAGGACCTTGAGATCGTCTGGGGAGGCCCTTCTCTCGATCCCGCCTGCCTCACAGGCACGCCTGGCGGGGACGAGAGAGCGGGCCTTCTCGGTGGTGGCCCCCCGGCTGTGGAACTCCCTCCCTGCTGAAATTAGACAGGCGCCCTCCCTCATGGCCTTTCGTAAAGGCCTAAAAACATGGCTCTTCGAGATGGCCTTCAATTGAGTGCTATGTTATTGGAAATGTTGACCGGAATGGACATGACTATGAGATTGATTATGACCACATGATAAGACGAAGCGGATTTTTAGTATAAGTAGATGTTATGTAGTAGTAGAATGTTGTTGTGCTGTCTTGACCTATTGTAAATTGTCTTTTCTATGTTTTTGTACACCGCCACGAGTCGCCCTAGGGCTGAGAGTGGCGGTTAATAAGTGCAAGTAAATAAATAAATAAATAAAATATTGCATTCAAATCACCCCTGACAGATGGCCATCCAGCCTCTGTTTGAAAGCTTCCAAAGAAGGAGCCTCCACCACACTCCGGGGCAGAGAGTTCCACTGCTGAATGGCTCTCACAGTCAGGAAGTTCTTCCTCATGTTCAGATGGAATCTCCTCTCTTGTAGTTTGAAGCCATTGTCCTGCGTCCTAGTCTCCAGGGAAGCAGAAAACAAGCTTGCTCCCTCCTCCCTGTGGCTTCCTCTCACATATTTATGCATAGCTATCATATCTCCTCTCAGCCTTCTCTTCTTCAGGCTAAACATGCCCAGACCTCAAAATGGAACTGCAAAGCCTCTGGCATCAACCAGTCCAGGTGGTCCCAGGGGTCACTGGTGCACTGGGTGCCATGCCAAAAGATCTCAGCCAGCATTTGGAAACAATAAACATTGACAAAATCACAATCTGTCAACTGCAAAAGGCAAAATGACTTGGATCTGCACGCATCATTTGAAAATACATCACACAGTTCTAGATGCTTGGGAAGGGTTTGACTTGTGATTTTGGGATGTGAAACCCAGCATAGAGATCTCATTTGCTGTGACATACTGTGCTTTTGTGTCAATAATAATAATAATAATAATAATAATAATAATACGAGTGCAACTTCTTTTGCACAACCTCAATAATAATAATAATAATACCACAAGTGCCCAACCTCAAGCTGAAGCTAACTGTCAAAAATACCCTTGCCAGTTGCAAGAATGGCCCAGGAAAGGGGTATCCTTACAAGAGTGTGCAATTTACCTGGCTCATGTGTTCATCAGTGCACTGAAAAGCCAAGCCAACAGGCAAATGCATCAACCACTGTGCAAGGGATATTTCATTACAGAGCCCTGAATTTCAGATCAATCTTTTGCAATCTTGCCCAGAGGGAGCATCAAGCCCTTCGATGGATACCTTCTCTCGTAAAGATTTCATAAGGAGGGAAAATGCTGAGGATCTGGCCCCAGGGCCCTCCAAAACTCCGATCCTCCTAGCATAGATTAGACGTGGTCCATTCGGATGTCCCTTTTGCTCCTCAGTGCAACCAAGCCCACAAAGGCTGCTGCGCGGCTGGCAAGGGCTGCGAGCCTTGGCTCCTTGGTGCGACTCCACTTCCAGACGGCGCTTTCCGGAGAAGCCCGGCACTGCTGGACTGAGTTACCCAGTCTGGGTATTGATTTTTGTTTAACTTCTCATTTGTTAAAATGCTCCAGATAGAGATTAACTTTCTTTGCTGTGTATTTATTGTTTCACCTGCCCCGAGATGGGAATAGAAAAGCACTTTGATAAATGAATGGAGAGATTTGTCTGGCTCCGGCTCAAAGCGAGCCTCCCTTGGAATGCAAAAGGCAGGAAAGCGTTGGAGAAAGCACGGCTCAACACCGCTGGCCCTTGACCAGACCCAAGTGGACGGCAGGCAAGGCCTCCTCGGATGCAAAGGCAGCAAACACAGCTCTCTCCAAAAGGCAGGCCCCCGACAATCATAATCTGGGGGACTTTGGTTTAATAAAAAGCTTATTATTATTATTATTATTATTATTATTATTATTATTATTATCACAACAAGATGAGACCACAGCAGACAAGATCACTCTGCTGGCTGTTGTATTTATTTATTTATTTATTTATTTATTTATTTATTTATTTACTGTGCTTATAGACCACTGTTCTCAGCCCAGGGGCGACTCACAGCGGTGTGTATTGGATCACACACCAGACCCTTCCCAAGTGTCTAGGACTGTGTGACGTATTGGTGAATAATGTGTGCAGATCCCAGTAAGGTAGCCTTTTTCAGCTGGCAGGTGGTCATTTTGTCAGCACCAATTGTGTTTAAGTGCAGGCCAAGGTCTTGAGGCACTGCACCCAGTGTGCCGATCACCACTGGGACCCCCTTTGACTGGCTTGTGCTAGAGTCATTCCAGTTGGATCTTTAAATCCTCATAGGATGTTTTTGAGAGTATTTTGTTGTTATGTTGTTGTTGTTGTTGTTGTTGTTTGAAACACAACAAGATAAGTCCACAGCAGACAAGATCACTCTGCTGGCTGTTGAATTGGATCACACGTCGGACCCTTCCCAAGTGTCTAGGACTGTGTGATGTATTGGTGAATAATGTGTGCAGATTCCAGTAAGGTGGTCTTTTGCAGCTGGCAGGTGGTCATTTTGTCAGTGCCGATTGTGTTTAAGTGCAGGCCAAGGTCTTGAGGCACTGCACCCAGTGTGCTGAGCACCACTGGGACTACCTTTACTGGCTTGTGCCAAAGTCTATTATTATTATTATTATTATTATTATTATTATTATTATTATTATTGACACAAAACCACAGTATGTCACAGCAAATGAGATCTCTCTGCTGGATTTCGTATCACAAAATCACAAGTCGAACCTTTCCCAAGCGTCCAGGACTGTGTGATGTATTTTCGAACGATGCGCGCAGATCCAAGTCAGGTGGCCTTTTGCAGTTGACAGATCATGATTTTGTCGATGTTGATTGTTTCCAAATGCTGGCTGAGATCTTTTGACACGGCACCCAGTGCGCCCATCACCATTGGGACCATCTGGACTGGTTTATGCCGCCAGAGCCTTTGCTGTTCAATTTTGAGGTCTTGATAGCGGCTGAGTTTTTCCTGTTGTTTTTCCTCAATGTGACTCTCACCTGGAATGGCGACATCAATAATCCAGACTTTTTTCTTTTCCACAATCGTGAGGTCTGGCGTATTGTGTTCCAAAACTTTGTCAGTCTGGATTCGAAAGCCCCACAGTGTTTTTGCATGTAAATTTTCCACAACCTTTGCAGGTTTATGATCCCTTTACCAATTCTTTGCTGCTGGCAGACGGTCCTTGTGACAGAAGTTCCAGTGAATCATCTGGGCCACAGAGTTGTGCCTCTGTTTGTAGTCCGTCTGTGCGATTTTCTTGCAACAGCTGAGGAGATGGTCCATGGTTTCATCCGCTTCCTTGCACAGTCTGCATTTCGGCTCATCCGTAGGGAGACCAAGGTGCTTGTCTACAAAGCTATTGTCCTCCCAACCCTGCTACATGCCTGCGAAACATGGATTATCTACAGACATCACATGCAACTCCTGGAACAATTCCATCAGCGCTGCCTCCGGAAAATCCTGCAAATCTCCTGGGAAGACAAGCAGACAAACGTCAGTGTGCTGGAAGAAGCAAAGACCACCAGCATTGAAGCCATGGTCCTCTGTCATCAACTCCGCTGGACCGGCCACATTGTCCGGATGCCTGACCACCATCTCCCAAAGCAGTTGCTCTACTCCGAACTCAAGAACGGAAAATGGAATGTTGGTGGGCAGGAAAAGGGATTGAAAGATGGGCTCAAAGCCAACCTTAAAAACTCTGGCATAGACACTGAGAACTGGGAAGACCTGGCCCTTAAGCACTCCAGCTGGAGGACAGCTGTGACCAGCAGTGCTGCAGAATTCGAGGGGGCACGAGTGGAGGGTGAAAGAGAGAAACGTGCCAGGAGGAAGGCGTGTCAAGCCAACCCCGACCGGGACCGCCTTCCACCTGGAAACCAATGCCTTCACTGTGGGAGAAGATGCGGGTCAAGAATAGGGCTCCACAGCCACATGCAGACCCACAAGGAAACCCATCATGGAAGACCATCTTACTCATCCAACAAGGGATCGCCTAAGTAAGTAAGTAAGTAAGTAAGTATACACATACAAAACACATATACACAAACTGGGCCACAGCAACGCATGGCAGGGGACGGTTAGTATAGATACAGATTAGATATATATTGATGTAGATATAGATATATTGTTGGGTAAATGCAATCTCACACACATTCCTGTGTTTGTGCCATGCTGTAATGCGATCTACTGAAATTCCAAAGTTTATTGCCCCTGATTTAAATATGCATGTAAGCTAATGAGTTGTCCACCATTTCTGAAGGTGTTTGGGTCACGTATGTCTGACCACATGTTTGGAAGGGTATAAAAGGGGGGTGCATCCTTTTGTTCTCCCCATTTGCCCAGTTCATCTATTTTGTTTTGCTACTTTTTGGGATGTAACTGCTTTGGGAAGATGAGGCCTGTTGCTATCCATTCAAGGCCTTCTACTCATTGCTGTGAATGTAACCACAAGATCTGTTTACCTGTATGAATTTACATCTTGCAAGCTTTTCTTAGTAAGTAAATACTTTTGATTTTTAACTCTGTCTCTGAATGGTTATTTGCATGCGTATTTCCTAAAGGAGAGAAAGAAGGGGGGTGGCCAGTACCTTTTTTTTCTGCCGCTGGCATTCATCTACCTTAGCTCTATTTCCGCAGGCTTCATGCTGTGTACATTAAAGGCTATTTTCTGGTGTTGTAACGACTGCCAGATTATGCAAATATAGTTTTATTCATCAAAAACAGAACGTTGGTGGGCAGGAAAAGAGATTGAAAGATGGCCTCAAAGCCAACCTTAAAACTTCTGGCATAGACACTGAGAACTGGGAAGCCCTGGCCCTTGAGCGCTCCAGCTGGAGGTCAGCTGTGACCAGCAGTGCTGCAGAATTTGAGGAGGCACGAGTGGAGGGTGAAAGAGAGAAACGTGCCAAGAGGAAGGCACGTCAAGCCAACCCCGACTGGGACCGCCTTCCACCTGGGACGAAGATGCAGAGCAAGAAGAGGGCTCCACAGCCACATGCAGACCCACAAGGAAACCCATCATGGAAGACCATCTTACTCATCCAACGAGGGATCGCTTAAGTAAGTAAGTAAGTATACACATACAAAACACATATACACAGACTGGGCCACAGCAACGCATGGCAGGGGAGGGTTAGTATAGATACAGATTAGATATATATTGATGTAGATATAGATATATAAATATAGATATATATGCATAGATGCAGATATATAGACAATATAGATATAGATAATAGATGATATAGGTATAGATGTAGATAATATATATAGAGAGAGATTACATAGATGCAGATGATTAGATGATATTGATGATATAGATATACAGATGTGGATAATCTATAGCTAGAGATGATGTAGCTGTAAACATAGAGATAGATGTTTTCCCTGTGACTTTCTCCTTCCCGAGAGAGGCCCAGGCGGAGAGGGAGCCGAGAAAATGGAGCCAGAGTCCCCGGTAACCTTCTGTGAGGCTGAGTCCAGTCATGAATATGCATTTCCGCAACACACTGGAAGTCACTTGTGGAGAAAAGCGCCACGACTAATTGATTCGCGGCGCATTGGCTGAGCCGCACGACCAGCCCGTGTGTCGAATGCATCGCGGCAGGGAAGGGAGGGATTCCTCTCGACGCTGGGCTTGAACCCCTGGCAAAAGGCTCAGTTCAACGCAGAGGGCTTTAAGTCAGAGGACGAGGGGAAGAGGAGCCGGGGAACTCTCTGCCACAGGAGGAAGGCCAAAATGTTGGGTTAAATACGTAGAATCATAGAAGCATTGAATCCTAGAGTTGGAAGAGACCTCATGGGCCATACAGTCCAACCCCATTCCACCAAGAAGCAGGACAATTGAGTTCAAAGCACCCCCGACAGATGGCCATAAGGCCTCTGTTTAAAAGCCTCCAAAGAAGGAGCCTCCACCACACTCCAGGGCAGAGAGTTCCACTACTGAACGGCTCTCATGGTCAGGAAGTTCTTCCTCATGTTGAGATGGAATCTCCTTAAGCTCTATTCCCTTCAAAGCACCCCTGAC
Source organism: Anolis sagrei ordinatus (assembly GCF_025583915.1). Taxonomy (NCBI): domain Eukaryota; kingdom Metazoa; phylum Chordata; class Lepidosauria; order Squamata; family Anolidae; genus Anolis; species Anolis sagrei. The sequence goes on along the minus strand of NW_026847882.1, from coordinate 44,809,560 downwards.
AGATGGCCATCCAGCCTCTGTTTAAAAGCCTCCAAAGAAGGAGCCTCCACCACACTCCAGGGCAGAGAGTTCCCCTGCTGAACGGCTCTCACAGTCAGAAAGTTCTTCCTCATGTTGAGATGGAATCTCCTTAAGCAAAATCCCTTTCAAAGCACCCCTGACAAATGGCCATCCAGCCTATGTTTAAAAGTCTCCAAAGAAGGAGGCTCCACCACACTCCGTGGCAGAAAGTTCCACTGCTGAACAGCTCTCACAGTTAGGAAGTTCTTCCTCGTGTTCAGGTGGAATCTCCAAGAAGCAGGAATATTGCATTCAAATCACCCCTGACAGATGGCCATCCAGCCTCTGTTTAAAAGCCTCCAAAGAAGGAGCCTCCACCACACTCCAGGGCAGAGAGTTCCCCTGCTGAACGGCTCTCACAGTCAGAAAGTTCTTCCTCATGTTGAGATGGAATCTCCTTAAGCTCTATTCCCTTCAAAGCACCCCTGACAGATGGCCATCCAGCCTCTGTTTAAAAGCCTCCAAAGAAGGAGCCTCCACCACACTCCAGGGCAGAGAGTTCCCCTGCTGAACGGCTCTCACAGTCAGAAAGTTCTTCCTCATGTTGAGATGGAATCTCCTTCTTGTAGATTGAAGCCATTGTTCCGCGTCCTTCCAAGCCGATTTGCTCCTCATGTTCTATCTCAGTCCACGGGACGCCCACGATCCGACCTGTGTGTGCGACAATACACACGTTGCTCCACTATCTCTGTCGGACATCAACACTACGAGGCCTGCCGCATCACCTTGGGGCTAATCTTGCGACAAGCTTGCACACTGATGTGTCGTGTGGAGAAGAGGGGAATGCCCGAGTAAAAGGGAGGAGAAAAGAGAGAAGGAAGAAAGAGAGGAAGGAAGGAAGAAGGAAAGAAGGGAGAGAAAGAAGGAAAGAGAGAAAGGAAGAAGGAAGGAAGAAGGAAGAGGAAGGTTCTGAGAGTGCCTTGGACTGCGAGAAGATCCAACCAGTCCATCCTCCAGGAAAGAAAGCCCGGCTGCTCATTGGAGGGAAGGAGACGAGAGACAAAGTTGAAGTCCTTTGGCCACATCACGAGGAAACAGCAAAGCCAAGAGAAGACAATGATGCTGGGGAAAGTGGAAGGCAAAAGGAAGAGGGGCCGACCAAGGGCAAGATGGATGGATGGCATCCTTGAAGTGACTGGACTGACCTTGAAGGAGCTGGGGGTGGTGACGGCTGACAGGGAGCTCTGGCATGGGCTGGTCCATGAGGTCACAAAGAGTCAGAGACAACTGAACGAATGAACAACAAAAAATAAATGAGTTCATCCCTACTTCCCCTTCCTCTCCCTTTCCTCCTCCTTCTTCCTCTTCTCCTTCCTTCACCTTCTTCTTTTCCTTCTGCTTCCTATGCTGGGAGAAAGGCAGCATAGACATCACCTAAACCCAACCAGATGGATTCCCTTCTGCTTTCTCTTCCTCTCCTTCCTCCACCTCATTCTTCTTTCTCTTCCCAAAGTTGTGGCTTTGCCAATTTGTTACTGAGATGGGTCCCGTATTGGGAGAAGGGCAGCCTGTCCATTGGATACATAGATAGAGAGATAGTCCAAAGTCAAAGCTAACCAGATCCCAGAAGGATGTTGTTGCTCTCTTGAAAAGTAACGGGAGCGATGATTAGCAAACATAAAGCGTCAAAGTGAAACATTTTGGCACCTGACTACTTTTGTTGCTCAAAATAAATTGGGAGCTGCACAAAACCGGCAGTTTAGAACACTCTGTTGTCAACATTTCCAACTGTAGATACTAGATGACAGACAGACAGATAGATGCAGACATATTATTGCAAGCCAAATTGCCACTTGTGCAACTCTTTGTGTGCTAATACAAGGCCCCAATGGGGGCGGAAGGACTGTCAGGCGGAAGGAGGAGGAAGGAGCTTGGTTCCTTGTTTGCCAAATGAGAACCAAAGAATCCTAGAGTTGGAAGGCACCCCAACCCCACTCTTTCAGCCAGGCAGGAAACACACAATCAAAGCTCCCCTAACAGATGGCCATCCAGGCTCTGTTTAAAAGAGCTTCCACCACACTCCGAGGCAGAGAGTTCCATTGTTGAACTTCTCTTCTTATGGTCAGGAAGTTCTTCCTAATGTTTAATGGAAACTCCTTTCCTGTCATTTGAACCCATGGCTCCATTGAGTCCCAGTCTCCAGGGCAGCAGAAAACAAACCTGCTTCCTCTTCCTTAGGACATCTTTCCCAATATTTACGCATGTTTCTCATGTGTCCTCTCTCTCATCCTTCTCTTCTGCAGGCAAAACAAACCCAGCTTTTTAGGATGCTCCTCAGATTATTCATGATCTTTAGACCTCTGATCATTTTGGTGGCCCTCAAATGGACACCTTCCAGCTTGTCAATATCTTTCTTAATGGGACGCAGTATTCCAGGTGAGAAGCAGAATAGAGACTTCCCTCGATCTAGACATGAAACTCATTTGGAGGCAGTCCAAAATCCCACTGGCTTTTTAAGCTACTGCATCACATTCTTGGCTCATGTCCAACTTGGATCATGTTCAGCTCCTAGATACCTTTCACATCATTTATGTGCAAGGCAGCACCCTTTGGGTCTGGCCATCCAACCAATTAGAGATCCATCTGACAGTAGTATTGTTGATCCTAAATGACAAGTCAGGACTCCAAGGAAGAACCTTCTGATGACCCAGAGTGCTGGGATTTAATAATAGATTCCTTGGGTGAATAATAGATTCCTTCAGGAGGGAAGAACATCTGGAAACCTCCAAGCTCTATGCTTATGAGAGGGATGCTACAAAAAGGGCCACTGCTTGGAAGAGGCCACCTTACCTGACCCCACCGCACTGGCCATGCCATAATTCTTGGAGAGCATCTAAGATAGTGGTTCTCAATTCCTGGGAGTTTTGGCCTTCAACTCCCAGGAATCCTAACAGCTGGTAAACTGGCTGGGATTTCTGGGAGATGTAAGCCAAAAACATCTGGGGACCCCAGGTTGAGAACCATTAATCTAAGCCATTTATCCAGTCCATAACACCTGGAAAAACCTAGGAAGTGATGAATAAAACTATATTTGCATAATCTGGCAGTTGTTACAACACCAGAAAATAGCCTTTAATGTACACAGCAGGAAGCCTGCAGAAAACAGAGCTAAGGTAGAGAAATGCCTGCGGCAGAGAAAAGGTACTGGCCACCCCCCTTCTTTCTCCCTTTAGAAAGGACGCATGCAAATAACCATTCAGAGACAGAGTTAAAATCAAAAGTATTTACTTACTAAGAAAAGCTTGCATGATGTAAGTTCAAACAGGTAACAGATCTTGTGGTTACATTCACAGCAATGAGTAGAAGGCCTTAATGGATAGCAACAGGCCTCATCTTCCCAAAGCAGTTACATCCCAAAAAGTAGCAAAACAAAATAGATGAACTGGGCTCCATTGGGGAGAACAAAAGGATGCACCCCCCTTTTATACCCTTCCAAACATGTGGTCAGACATACGTGACCCAAACACTTTCAGAAATGGTGGACAACTCATTAGCTTACATGCATATTTAAATCAGGGGCAATAAACTTTGGAATTTCAGTAGATCGCATTACAGCATGGCACAAACACAGGAATGTGTGTGAGATTGCATTTACCCAACAGGAAGAAGAGAAGGACAGATACAAAAGACTGACTAGTCATCATCCTTAACCTTAATGGCTAGTCCTAGTTGGGCCACACCTTTGCAGTCAAGATGGATGAACACATTGGCAAATCCCATCTATTCAATGGAACTGCTCCAATTGGGATTCACAACAGGATTCAAGCTGCCTTCGGGGATTTGAGTTCAGATCCAAACTCAACATTTTTTAAGAAAGGAAATATGATGTGTCATGCCTGGATGAAGAAGATAGAAGGTTGAAATGGCTGTCAGGTGATTTGGTTGCCATTGCTGTGCAACTGACAGCAATCTGGCCATATTACACTATGTAACAAAATTTGAATAATGTTCTATTCCTGGTTTGAAAGTATTGTTTCATGTTTAATTGTGTGGTCCTGACTTTGAACTCCAGGAACTTCATTTTTTGTGCCACAAACTAGGTTGAATTGGTTGAGATATTAATTGGACAACGAGAGCAGAATGTGCTTTAGCAGGACGATGTCCCTCCCGCAGAAGCAAAGTCCTTGCAATTTAATAATTTTCCCCATGTTTTTATGTTAGAACCAATTAGGAAATGGCATTTATAACCCAAGGACAAAAATGGTGTTCCATAGTGTTATCATCCCAGTTCCTTTCTTCAGATTCCAGTTCATGATCTCCTTGCTCTATACTGATATAAGTAAATGGCGGAAATACCGGACTCCGTTGCTGTGGCCGCGTTGCTCCCATCGGCATTTGTTTTGTGCACAAAAAGCTCTTTAAAATTAGCCGGCGATGAATGGCCACCTTCCCATCCCATTCTGCGCTGGCAACAGGCCTCTGGGTGATATAATGAATTGTTTTGACCCAGTCATCCTGCAAAGCACAGGTCAGACGAGAGAAATTGATACCGAACCAGCGCTGCAACAAAACAAAAAAAATCCCCTTTCGGTAACTATAAATTTTGTTGGCGTCAGGAGCAGCAGGGTGAAGGGAGGTCACGTTTTGGCCGCAGATAAGCTTTTAGGGAAGATTCACGGGGCTTGACCCTGTCAGGGAAGAAGGCGGGATGCGAGGAAAGGCAGCCAGACGCGGGTAAAAACAAGGCGGCTTGTGTATCTATCTACCATCTGAAGAGGAGATTAGGGCTGGCATGGACAGAAAAGGTGCCTTCTCATGGTTTTGAAATTCCACATTTTTCCCCGTTTTATGTTTTTTCATAATGGAACGCTGCACGTTCTCACTAGCAAGCATGAATGTTGGTATAACTTCTCTCCTTCCTGAAAGAAAACCCTTCAAAAACTATGACGTTTTCCAAATTTGAGCTCGGGTTGTAGTCCAAATGGCATTTTTTGCACCCAAATGTTATCTGAACAGAAAATTCTCTTTTTCTGCATACACACATACAAAAATGCGCACATAATAAATACAGAATTACACATTTCTACCAGTCTTCTTGTTAGGGTTAGTTCAGGATTCCTAACATTTGAGAAGCCCATTCAGGGACTATATTTTTGAAAAACACTTCTGAATGTTCTATTTGCCCCTACTGAAAGTGGGCTGCTGCCTCTATTCAATCAGAGCAAATCCCCCTCTTTTTATGAAGGGAGGAGGTTGGAATGGAGGAGATGGTCTTGGTCAGGGTGTTTCTAACTCAGTACATTCTTGTGCTTATGGATCTGAATCCAGGTGGGCTGAAAAACTTGGCCAGTTTTGACCCTGTTTCTTCTTCTCCTTCCTTCTCTCTCTGTCTCTCCATCTTGTTTTTCTTCCATTGGCAGATTGAAATCACCGAAGAATATGAATGGCCTTCGCAGTCCCCTTTATCCATTATCTGAAGTGGATTCAGGCTCCAAGATGGCCAGAGATGGCTGCTCTCTCTCCCTGCAGGATGGCACTTTGCCCATTTCCTAGGAACTCAACATGGATTTGGTTCAAGATTGTAGAAGCAACGTTATGCATGTGCTTCCCATGGACATGGCCGTGCATTGTTCATCATGAGGACATTCCCAGGGTCAAGACCTTGCACCTAACAGCAACCAGACGCAGAGCCTTTACAGCAGTGGCACCATCACTCTGGAATACTCTGCCACTCGAAGTCCGTGCCTTGCGGGACTTATCAGCTTTCCGCAGGGCATGTCAGACATACCTGTTTCGACAGGCCTTTGATCTTTGATTGCTGTTTTRAAATTGTTTTAAATTGTTTTTYAATTGTGTTCAATTTTAGCCTGTTCTTATAAGCCGCTACAAGCCCCAGGGGAGTGGCRGCATAGAAGTTCAAATAATTAATAAATAAATAAACTAACAAAACTTCTCCTTCCTTCTCTCTCTGTCTCTCCATCTTGTTTTCCTTCCATTGGCAGATTGAAATCACTGAAGAATATGAATGGCCTTCACTGTCTCCTCTAGCCATTAACTGAAGTGGATTCAGGCTCCAAGATGGCCAGAGATGGCTGCTCTCTCTCCCTGCAGGATGGCACTTTGCCCATTTCCTAGGAACTCAACATGGATTTGGTTCAAGATTGTAGAAGCAACGTTACGCATGTGCTTCCCATGGACATGGCTGTGCATTGTTCATCATGAGAACATTTCTCCATCTATCTGCTATATATTCATCAAGAGCAGACTTTTGGATCTTGCCTTTCATAATCTGAGTCTTGCTGCAAAGACAACTTGTTCCCCTACCACATCATTCATTCCATGCTGATCATCACATCTTGCGGCAACACCAGAGGCACTCCAAGGGGCCAGATGCTGCTCAAAGGACATTTAATCAACTACCAAGCTTGCAAACTCTGTGTTTTGTCTCTTTGTCTGCTTTGTTCTGTTAGAAATGTAATATAATTGACTGGTTGATCTGACACGACAAAAAAATAAAAATAAAAATAAAACTCTGTTTTATTGAGAGGAGAAGACAGCTAACAGGAAAAATCATGGAATTCTGGGATTGAAGTCCAAGATAATGGAGAGGAAAACCAGCTTGTGATTGGCTGAGGAAGACCATGTGGGGCAACAAATATGGCTGTGCTTGGCCAAATTCCAAATTGACTACTGGAATTTTGCACCTCCCTACTGTACCGTACTCTTGGTGCAAACTTCCCCTGTCTTTCTCTCTACTGTGTATACACATGAATAAATCAATCTCAGGTATAAGTTGAGGGCAGGTTTTGGAGATACAATTATGGACATTGAAGGGTCATTCCATGGAGAGGGGGAAAGCATGGATGCCAGCCCTTGGGATCAGTTGCCCAGGCCACTCAAGGCATCCAAAAGTCAAGAAATGGCACCATGGCGGAGATAGTAAACAGAGTCGGTGCTTTGTCTAGCTTCTTCCAGGACAGAGTAAGATCTCGCCTTTTGTTGCTCTGTTTGGAGAATGGCCTGGAGTTTAACTCTAGTTGACTCATGGATAAGTTGACCAAGGCTTTTTGGATTGATTTGTTTCACTACAGTGTCTATACCTGAGTACAAAGGATTGGCCCTACTGCTTGGGCAGGTAGGATGAAAAATGAATGGAGAACCTAACTGTGGAATAAATGCAGTTGGAATGGTTACCACTTTGGCTGCCACGGCTCAATGCTGTGACTTCGTGGGAGTTTGGAGTTTGACAGGGTTTGGGGCCTTCTCAGCCGAAGAGTGCTGGAGCCTCCCTAACCTACAACTCCCATGTTTCCATAGCATTGTGTCTTGGCAGTTAACAAATCACGTGACTCATAGGAGTTGTAGTTTGATAAGGCCTTTAGCTTGGGTGTGACCCTGGACTCATCGCTGAGCCTGGAACCCCAGGTTTCGGCGGTGACCAGGGGAGCATTTGCACAGCTAAAGCTTGTGTGCCAGCTGCGCCCGTACCTTGGGAAGTCTGACTTGGCCACGGTAGTCCACGCTCTGGTTACATCCCGTTTAGACTACTGCAACGCTCTCTACGTGGGGTTGCCTTTGAAGACGGCTCGGAAGCTTCAACTAGTCCAATGTTCGGCAGCCATGATACTAACAGGAGCGGCACGCAGGGAGCATACAACCCCTCTGTTGCGCCAACACTGGCTACCAATTTGCTACCGGGCTCAATTCAAAGTGCTGGCGTTGGCCTATAAATCCCTAAACGGTTCCGGCCCAAGTTACCTATTCGATCGCATCTCTGCCTATGAACCCACTAGGACTTTGAGATCTTCTGGGGAGGCCCTGCTCTCGATCCCGCCTGCAACACAGGCTCGGTTGGCGGGGACGAGAGACAGGGCCTTCTCGGTGGTGGCCCCTCGGCTGTGGAACGCCCTTCCCACGGACATTAGATCGGCTCCCTCACTAATGGTATTTCGGAGAAAAGTGAAAACCTGGTTATTTGAACAGGCGTTTGAATAGGCAGTGCAATGAATATAGGAACGGAACAACAGATGACGAGTTTGGATCATGTTTTCAGTTATGAGACGCCAGTGAGTGGTTATTGTTGTTAATTGATTAGGCTGTTATTGTGTTAATTGTTGTTAAATATCTTGCTGTTGTTGCATTGAATTTTTGCTGCTACTGTTGTTGACCGCTGTGAGTCGCCTAAGGGCTGAGAACAGTGGTATACAAATAAAGTAAATAAATAATTCCCTGCCAACGAATGCCGGAGCCTCCCCAACCTACAATTCCCAATGTTTCCATAGCATTGAGCCTTGGCAGTCCATAAGTGGTGTCAAACTGCATCAGTCCTACAATGTGGATGCACTCATAGTTGACTCCAAACTAAGAGCAAACTGACCAAAGACAAATCTGGGCGTAAGAAAGGGAGGGAAAGACCAGAGTGTTGATGATGTCTTTCTCCTTCCTCCCCTTAATACTGTAGGAATGCAATGGGAATCCGCGTCGGCAGGCGCTCTTTCTGCATGGGAAACCGTGCCGCCTTCCCAGCGAGAGGCTCCTTCCCGGCAAAGCGGAATGCCAGCGCCAGGCCTAAGCGCATGCGATTCCCAGAATAAGCCCCTTGCCTGTTTGCTTCCAATGCCTCTGCCGCCAACGGGATCCAGGCGTGCGCTTTATAAAAGCGAGACAGACAAACAAACAATGGCACGAGCCCCCTTTTCAAGCCCGAGATGGAGAGCGACGCCGCGCCACCGGCTCGCCCTGCGCCTGATCAATCTTGTCAAAACACAATCATTTAATTCCTGATAAATAAAAAGAAGATGTGATTCAGAATGTCATCCTTTGGGTCCCCGTGCCAGGCGCCCATAAAGCAATCACTCCAGGTAAACTGCTGTTATTTATAAACCGCCTGACAGCAGACAAGTTAAGAAACATAATTTTAAACGTATGCGCCGCATGGTGCTGTGAGGCGGCGCATGTTGCGCAGCGCAGCCGAGTGCTGGTGTGTGCTGCTCACACATCCATCGATTGCGGCAGGAATGTTGTCTGCGAAAAGAGTGCATCGCCTGACTGGGGACAAAAGGGCGGCTAAAATGATCAAGGGTCTGGAGAACAAGCCCTATGAGGAGCGGCTTAAGGAGCTGGGCATGTTTAGCCTGAAGAAGAGAAGGCTGAGAGGAGACATGATGAGGGCCATGTCTAAATATGTGAGAGGAAGTCCATGGAGGAGGAGGGAGCAAGCTTCCTTTCCGCTTCCTTGGAGACTAGGACGCAAGGGAACAATGGCTTCAAACTACAAGAGAGGAGATTCCATCTGAACATTAGGAAGAACTTCCTGGCTGTGAGAGCCATTCAGCAGTGGAACTCTCTGCCCCAGAGGGAGTGTGGTGGAGGCTCCTTCTTTGGAAGCTTTTAAACAGGGGCTGGATGGCCATCTGTCAGGGGTGCTTTGAATGCAATATTCCTGCTTCTTGGCAGAATGGGGTTGGACTGGATGATGGCCCAGGAGGTCTCGTCCAACTCTTTGATTCCATGATTCTAATTGCTTGAACCCGGCAAAGCCAATGTGGGCAGAAGGAACATTGAGTGCGCCCGCTGTCTACACTGTTGAATGAATGCAGTTTGGCCCAGTTGGGTTTCATCCCTGGACTGCACACGTCTCCAGTCCTCAATGAGTAGCTAGACTCAGATATTTTATTTTATTTTATTTACTGTATTTGTATCCCGCCTTTCTCAGCCTATTGGCGACTCAAGGCAGTTTCCAAAAAACAGTATACATAGTATCATAATACAATTTAAAACATTACAATTACATAAATCACAACAGGAATAAAAACAACATCATAGGCGTCTCCTTATTGTCAAGCATTGTCCAGTTCCATCGACAGTCATCAGTTCCTATAGCAGTTATCTGTATCCGTTACTCTGTGTTTGTGAACGCTTGCACAAACAGCCACGTTTTGAGTTGCTTCCGAAATGTTAAGAGGGAGGGAACAGATCTAATCTCTCTAGGGAGAGCATTCCATAGCCGGGGGGCCACCGCTGAGAAGGCCCTGTCTCTCGTCCTCGCCAAACGTACCTGTGATGAAGGCGGGGCCGAGAGCAGAGCCTCTCTGGATGATCTCAGGGTCCTAGGTGGTTCATAAGGGGAGATACGTTCGGACAGGAAAGTTGGGCCAAAACCGTCTAGGGCTTTATAGGCTAGAACCAGCACTTTGAATTGTGCCCGGTAGCAAACTGGCAGCCAGTGGAGTTGGCGCAACAAGGGGGTTGTGTGCTCCCTGAGAGCCACTCCAGTTAGCAATCTGGCTGCTGTCCGTTGGACCAGTTGAAGCTTCCGGACAGTCTTCAGAGGCAACCCCACGTAGAGAGCGTTGCAGTAGTCTATACGGGATGTAACAAGAGCGTGGACAACCGTGGCCAAGTCAGACTTCCCAAAGTAGGAATAGATATAGGAATAGAACTGAGGGATTCCTTTCCCCACATTCCAATGCATGCTTTTCCCAGAAGAGGCTTTGCCTTGACTCTTCTTGCTTGCCACTATCTCTTCCCCCTTTGAAGATGTAGCAATGGAATGTATGAGAGGGATGAGGTCACTTCCTCTTTAAATATATTTTTATTGCCCTGTTTTTTTTGGGGTTTTTTTTTGCCATGTGGTCATTCTCCATTGCCCTCCCTCTGCCTTTGTCTCCCTTCCAGTGAGGACGCATTTTGCCTTTCTCCAGGCAAAATGTAGCTGCATTTTGAAATACTTTTGATATTTTAGCTTTTCACCTTCCTTAGAAGATGAGCTTAGTGAGCTAGTGAGCTCCAAGACCTTCTTCCATCTAGAATGGATTTCTTTTTTACTTCAATAGGTATTTTGAACCTAAACTTGTGACTCTGCGATCCTGTGCCATCCTGTTGAATGGAAGCTTATCCTGACTCACCACACGTACGTTTCTGCTGGTTATGAAGTCTCCTTCTAGCACTCTGCCATATTTATGGTGGAATCACCCCAATAGTGAGGGCTATTTTTGAGCCTAACAGCTCTGACCACTTTAATTGCCATCGCTTGATGTTATCTGTTGAGAATCAAAAATAGGAGTAGTTGGTCTCAAAAATAACCCTTACAGAAGCACAATTCATAACCTGCAGAAACGTATGTGTAAAGAGCAAAGATTGGTTTTCCTTCAACAAGATGGAACAGGATTGTAGATCCACAACTTCATAGGATCAAAAATAATATGTTTATTAAAGTCGAAAGAAATCCATTCTGGATAGGAAAGGTTCTTGGAGTGAACTAGCTTCACGGTTGAGAACCACTGAGCTATTTTCTAAGGCAGTGGTTCTCAACCCGAGGTTGGCAGATGTTTTTGGCTACAACTCCCAGAAATACCATTCAATTTACCAGCTGTTAGGATTTCAGGGAGTTGAAGGCCAAAAGCACCTGGGGATCTAGAACCACTGTTCTAAGGAAAGGACAAATAACAAAATAGCTCTATCTACTACATCTTGCCTGGACAGTGGCAAGATGCCTCCTGATTCTAACAGAACAAAGGAAGAAGTTCGATACCAAAATGGAGAACTGACCACACGGCCTCACCAGGGTAACGAAAATACCTTTAAAGAGGAAGTTACGTTTTCCCTGAAGAGATCTCATTGCTAAGCTCACATTACGTTTTCCCTGAAGAGTTCACATTGCTAAGTATTGAAAGGGGGAGGAGATAGTGGCAGCAGGATGAGCAAAACAAACCCCCTTCTGAGCCCCTTCTTGAGATGAGGCATGCAAAAGGAATTTGGGGAAGGAATCCCTCATTCTAATCTATCTACTTACTTACTTAGGCGATCCCTCGTTTTCCAAGGAGGATTGTCTTCCAGTGTTCTTGTGGGTCCGTATGTGGCTGTGGAGCCCTATTCTTGCTCTGCATCTTCTCCCACAGTGAGGGCATTGGTTTCCAGGTGGAAGGCGGTCTTGGTCAGGGTTGGCGTGATGTGCCTTCCTCTTGGCACGCTTCTCCCTTTCGCCCTCCATTCGTGCCTCTTCAAATTCTGCAGCACTGCTGGTCACAGCTGACCTCCAGCTGGAGCACTCAAGGGCCAGGGCTTTCCAGCTCTGTGTCTATGCCAGAGGTTTTAAGGTTGGCTTTGAGCCCATCTTTATCTCTTTTCCTGCATTCTGTTTTCTGTTCTTGAGTTCGGAATAGAGCAACTGCTTTGGGAGATGGTGGTCGGGCATCCGGACAATGTGGCCGGTCCAGCGGAGTTGATGGCGGAGGACCATCGCTTCAGTGCTGGTGGTCTTTGCTTCTTCCAGCACGCTGACATTTGTCCGCTTGTCTTCCCAAGAGATTTGCAGGATTTTCCGGAGGCAGCGCTGATGGAATCGTTCCAGGAGTTGCATGTGACGTCTGTAGACAGTCCACGTCTCACAGGCATATAGCAGGGTTGGGAGGACAATAGCTTTATAAACAAGCACCTTGGTATCCCTACGGATGTCCCGGTCCTCAAACACTCTCTGCTTCATTTGGAAAATGCTGCGCTCGCAGAGCTCAGGCGGTGTTGTATTTTGGTGTCGATGTTGACTTTGGTGGAGAGGTGGCTGCCAAGGGAGCGGAAATTGTCAATTTTCTAATGTTACACCATTAAGCTGTATCATTGCCATACACCAGGGTAGGGGGGGGGGGGGGGGGGCTTGAGGGGCTTCAGCCCCCTCCCCCCAAATTCTCATGGTGGTTCGCGAAAAGGCCTTACTGGTGCATTATTTAAACTGTTATGTTTATTCATATCATGATCTGATCACCATACTCAATATATCCCATATGCATGATGGGGGTATTGGGGTAATGATACAAAAGGTTTGCTAGGCTAGACCCTCTTTCACTCACTCAGCCCCCCCCCCCCGAAACTCAGCCCCCCTCCGAAACCTCCCCTGAAAAAAATTTAGCCCCCCCCCCTCCGAAACGAAATCCTGGCTACGGGCCTGGGTCTAGCTAACTACTCATTGAGGGCTGGAAACTTGTGCAGTCAGGGATGAAACCCAACACTACGAAATCATGGGGAGATCAATATACAAATACTGAGGGTGACCCCAAACTCTGTAAAGCAGAGGTTTTGGGGTCCCCAGGAGTTTTGTCCTTTGGCTCCAGAAATCCTAACAGCTGGGAATCTGGCTGGGATTCCTGGGAGCGGTAGGCCGAAACCCATGGGCAGGGACCCACAGGGCGAGGACCACGGCTGGAATAACGGAATAACGGCGGAATAAAGTCGTTCCTTTCGGCATGTTCCGAACAGACATAAAACCCCCTTTTTATCATCACCTTTCCGTTTTTATGTAGCCATCAAAGCTTTCATATTTAATCTCCTCCATCACAATAGCCAATCATTTTTAACATTTGGCATTGATGAAGTGGCGGCTGCTATTATTCTGACACCCTATAAAACATTACACCCATTTGCCAAGGCAAAAAGAAGGCGAGGGAGGAGGAGGAAGGGCCAGGAATCAATACGCGGCCGGCCCGTGTGTCTCGCACCTCGGCCGTAAATCACAGGAACGCCTCGCAAATCGTTTTAAATACAAGCACCTTCAGAACCGATATGGATCCCATCCCCAAACAGCTGGGATGCCGCTGAGCTTGGAAGGATCGCTTTCCCTTCAATGCAAGGCTTTCTGAATTATGAGTTTCTGGGGCTGCGCTTTGGGAAACGAGGGGTGCGCCTGCGGTAATGTGGAACTGGTGCCATTCGGCACCAACTGAACTGCTACGTCAATGCGCTATGGCACCCTGGGACTTGTAGTTTGTCTTTTAAGATGCACGTTTTATGGTCTTCTGTTTTGTGTGTGTGTTTTAACTATGCTGAGCCCTGTCTTCAGCTATGAAGAAAGGCGGAAAACAAAGAAAATCGACAAGGATGACAGCACAATGCAGCACAGTTTTTGTTCTTGGGTTATCAATGTCTTTTCCTAATTGGTTCTATTACAAAAACAAAAAAAAACACAGGAAAAGCTTGTTAAATTGCCAAAACTTTCTGTGGGAAGGAATCCTGGAGAGGCCCTGCTCGCAATCTCACCTGCATCGCAAGCGCAATTGGTGGGGACGAGGGAGAGAGGCTTCTCGGTGGTGGCCCCTCGACTCTGGAACTCACTCCCCAAGGACATCAGACATGCCCCAATGTTGGCAGTCATAGAATCATAGAATTATAGAATCAAAGAGTTGGAAGAGACCTCATGGGCCATCGAGTCCAATCCCCTGCCAAGAAGCAGGAATATTGCATTCAAATCACCCTGACAGATGGCCATCCAGCCTCTGTTTACAAGCTTCCAAAGAAGGAGCCTCCACCACACTCCGGGGCAGAGAGTTCCACTGCTGAACGGCTCTCACAGTCAGGAAGTTCTTCCTCATGTTCAGATGGAATCTCCTCTCTTGTAGTTTGAAGCCATTCCTCCCTTGCGTCCTAGTCTCCAAGGAAGCAGAAAACAAGCTTGCTCCCTCCTCCTCCCTGTGGCTTCCTCTCACATATTTATACATGGCTATCATATCTCCTCTCAGCCTTCTCTTCTTCAGGCTAAACATGCCCAGTTCCTTAAGCCGCTCCTCATAGGGCTTGTTCTCCAGACCCTTGATCATTTTAGTCACCCTCCTCTGGACACATTCCAGCTTGTCAATATCTCTCTTCAATTGTGGTGCCCAGAATTGGACACAATATTCCAGATGTGGTCTAACCAAAGCAGAATAGAGGGGTAGCATTACTTCCTTAGATCTAGACACTAGGCTCCTCTTGATGCAGGCCAAAATCCCATTGGCTTTTTTTGCCGCCACATCACATTGTTGGCTCATGTTTAACTTGTTGTCCACGAGGACTCCAAGATCTTTTTCACACGTACTGCTCTCGAGCCAGGCATCGTCCCCCATTCTGTATCTTTGCATTTCATTTTTCCTGCCTAAGTGGAGTCTCTTGCATTTGTCACTGTTGAACTTCATTTTGTTAGTTTTGCCATCATCTCTCTAATCTGTCAAGATCGTTTGAATCCTGCTCCTGTCCTCTGGAGTCTTGGCTCTCCCTCCCAATTTGGTGTCGTCTGCAAACTTGATGATCCTGCCTTCTAGCCCTTCATCTAAGTCATTAAAATATACAACGTTGGCAGTCTTTAGAAGGAGCTTGAAAACGTGGTTGTTCCAGTGTGCCTTCCCAGAATAAGGAAACTCCATGCAATATGTCCCAAATGCACTTTACTAGAGATCTAGAATTGCCTGCACACCCCACCTATCCCTAAAATATCTATCCTATTTCACCTGACCGTGCCCAGCACTTTTAAAGATCTTAATTATTACATTTGGCTCTGCCACAGGTTTTAATGCGCCGCAGTATTATTGTTAATGTTTTTGCTTGCTTATGAGTTTGTTGTTATTGTATTGTTGTTGTTGTGTTTTGCTGATGTATTTGGGCTCAGCCTCTTGTAAGCTGCACCGGTAGCGGGGTATAAATAAAGGATTATTATTATTATTATTATTATTATTATTATTATTATTATTCTGCAGCAGCGCATTTTGCAATAGTTTTTCCAATGAATCTCTCATCATCGAGTCTCGACTTATTTCACATAGTTTGAGTTTTGACAAAGTTTCTGGAGATGAGCAACTCCTTCCCAAGTAAGGACCACACAACTGATCAGGAATAACACCTTTGAACCAGGAAAAGAACATTTTTCAAATTTTGTGACATAGTGTAATGATGATGGTGAAGAGGATGATTTTTTTTTCATGTCAGGAGTGACTTGAGAAACTGCAAGTCACTTCTGGTATGACAGAATTGGCTGTCTGCAAGGATGTTGCCCAGGGGACGTTGCCCAGATGTTTAGACATTTTACCATCCTTGTGGGAGGCTTCTCTCATGTCCCTGCATGGGGAGCTGGAGCTGACAGATGGGAGCTCAACCCGCTCTCCCCGGATTCAAATTTCTGACCTGTTGGTCAGCAGTCCTGCCAGACAAGAGTTTAACCCATTGCACCATTGGGGGCTGTCACGTGTACTTTGGGTTTTTAGCCATAACACCTCAGTTCCTTATTTGCTTTTGAACACATCTTGCACCCAGCCATTGGCTCAATGCCCTCCAAAGCCATCTTCTGAACATCATTGCTGTCTATGATGGAGAAGATAAGTATGGTGAGCTTTCCTCTCCACTGAGTTTTGTGTGAGGATCTTCCTGAATTCCAGTGAAGCTGGACCAAATGTTCAAGTTCACCCGGCTTCGTTCCTTGTTTCACAGAACCATAGAATAATAGAACTGGAAGAGACCACGTGGGCCAACTTAAATGATTGCTGCATGTGCTTGGTACTTGCCACCATTGGGATCAGACTGTGTCATAATGTAAACCCGGATGCCAAAAGCATCCAGCTCCAGCTTCTCATGTGGGGACACGAGAGAAGCCTCCCACAGGATGGTAACACATCCGGGCAGCGTCCTCTGGCCAATGCTCTCACACCAGAAGTGATTTGCAGTTTCTCAAGCTGCTCTTGATGCAAAAAAACCCCTGCATGTGCCAAATGGATCCATATGCAAAGGACTACGGAAATTACTGGAGCTTTGCACTGAACATGGATGGTATGGATCAGATAGAAAAGTCCAACCTTTCCCATGGGGATCTGCTGGATAACATGCAATGCCATGCTTTGTTTCTTTCCCTTGCCACTTCTGTTCACTGGAAGAGTGCAAACATGGGCATAGCATGTCAACAAGATGACACCTTCACTTTGGAGCCTTGGCCAGAGCTTCTCTGGTTGCATTTGAATGTATCTCCACTTTTGTGGCCATTGGTTGAGTGCCATACAAAGCTGCCTTCCAAAGCCAAACTTCATGGCCATTGAGAAGTAGGTTGAGCTTTCATCTCCACTGAGCCCTAAGATTTTCATACAAGACTCCTCCCAAACCCCCATTAATCCAGACTAACTTTCCAAGGCCAAGGCCGGATGGAGAAGGTGCCTTGAGGTGCCTTGGAAAGTTAGTCTGGATGAACTGAAGTTCAGAAGTATTTTTGCACGAAACTCCAATCTTAGGTCTCACCTGCCATCACCGCAATGAAACCAAAGCCACTTTTGACAATGCCCGCTCCAGAAAGCCTTGTCCACAGAGGAAGGGGCAGATTTGAAATTCCGATCTCGGCTTGAGTGACAGCTCTCCAGGCTGGAGGTGAAGGGTGCCGCTCGTCCTGCCTGTGCCAAAGACAGACAGCGAGCTACTCTGACGGGCAACTCTGGCACCGAGACGTCGCCCTCCGACAGAGGAGGGGTCCCAGAGGGACTCTTGTGCCTCCTGCGGGGAGGAAGGAAGGAAGGAGCGCTCGGCCGAGCTTTGCCCGCCTCTCCCTCGGGAAGAAGAAGCAGGAGGAGAAGCTCGGATGCCTTCGCTGCACTTTGAACAACAGACACGCAAACTTTTGGAAACTTCTTTCGTCCCACTTTTTGCTCTGGTAATATATCCCGCACGGTCGGTCTTGATGGCCGGGCTGCATTTTCCACGATGCGCCACCAATAACTTTCAGAGGCCGTTGCCTCATTATTTTCCTTTTTAATTGTTGCGAGAAAGACCCCTTTTCTTTTAAAAAAGGGGAAAAAATCACACAGAGGGGACAAATGTTTTTTTAATTAGCAGAGGGCTTTGTTAGCAGGCACTCATTAACTACTAACTTCTCCGAATCTGACGGTTGAGCATCGCCTCTGATAATATTTTGACGAGGAGAAGCTCTGAGTCTGAAGATTTCACCCAGACCTCTCCCTTTGCTTTCCTTTCCTTGTTTTCAATGGGAACAAGTCAACAATAGGTGCATCTACTAGGGCTGGGCGGTATCGTTTCGTTAATTTGTAATTCGTTAAAAATTCGTTAATTTTTCAATTACAAAACGATAACGAACCAGTCTGGAGCAATGGGGGTTCTGTGTGGGAGGTTTGGCCCAATTCTATCATTGGTGGGGTTCAGAATGCTCTGTGATTGTAGGTGAACTACAAATCCCAGCAACTACAACTCCCAAATGTCAAGATTCTATTTTCCCCAAACTCCACCAGTGTTCACATTTGGGCATATGGAGTATTCGTGTAGAGTTTGGTCCGGATCCATCATTGTTTGAGTCCACAGTGATCTCTGGATGTAGGTGAACTACAACTCCCAAACTCAAGGTCAATGCCCAAAACCCTTCCAGTATTTTCTGTTGGTCATGGGAGAACTGTGTGCCAAGTTTGGTTCAATTCCATCGTTGGTGGGGTTCAGAATGCTCTTTGATTGTAGGTGAACTATAAATCCCAGCAACTACAACTCCCAAATGACAAAATCAATTTTTTTGAGTGAAGGGCATACATTGGGTTGTTAGGTGTCTTGTGTCCAAATTTGGTGTCAATTCATCCAGTGGTTTTTGAGTTCCGTTAATCCCACAAACAAACATGACATTTTTATCTATATGGACTAGCTGTACCCGCCACCTTCCCTCTTTCTCTCCTTCTTTCCCTCCTTCCTTCCCGTCTTTACTTCTCTTCTTTCTTCCTTCCTTCTCTATCTCTTTCCTTCCTTCCCCCTTTTTCTTTCTCTTCTGCTGTTCTTTTTTCTCTCTCCCTTTTTTTCCTTTTTCTTCCTTTATCTTCCCTTCTTTCTCCTCCCTATCTTTCTCCTTCTTTCCCTCCTTCTTCTCTTTCCTTCCTTTCCTCTTCCTTCTCTTCTCCTCCTTCTCTTCCTCTTTCTCCTTCCCTTTTTCTTCTCTTCCTTCTTTTTCTTCCTTCTCTCTTTCCTCTTTCCTTCCTTCTCTTTTCCTTCCTCCCTTCTTTCTTCCCTCTTTCCTTCCTTCTTTCCATTTTTTTTCCTTCTTCCTTCCTTCTCTAACTTTCCTTCCTTCCCCCTTTCTTTCCCTCTCTCTCTCCTTCTCCTTCTTTCTTTGCTTCCATGCTTCCTTCTCCCTTTCCTTCTTTCTTTCCCTCCCTCCCTCTTTCTTTTCTTTCTTTCTTTTTTTTCTCCCCTTCCCTCCCTCTTTCTTCCCTTTTTTCTGTATTGTCATTTAGCTTTTTGTCATTTAGCTTTTGGGGGCTTTTTCCTTCTGCTGTGTTTTTCAGTGTTTTTATGAGTGAAGGACATACATTGGGTTGTTAGGTGTCTTGTGTCCACTTGGTTTCAATTCGTCCAGTGGTTTTTGAGTTCTGTTCATCCCACAAATGGACATGACATTTTTATTTATATAAGATTGTTCAAAAATGCCCTGCAATGCAACACGGAGATGCGACAAAGTGGTCCATGGAGGCTGACCACCACCTGTCCATCCAATGAGCGAGTGGCCCACTGGAGAGGAGGCTGTGATTGGCAGATCCTTCCTCCAATCCCCAGGGCTCCCTCCAAAGCCTGAGGATCCAACACTAACAAAAGGAAGTTCAACAGGGACAAATGCAAGATACTCCACTTTGGCAGAAAAAAGGAAATGCAAAGATACAGAATGGGGGACGAAGCCTGGCTCGAGAGCAGTATGTGTGAAAAAGATCTTGGAGTCCTCCTGGACAAGAAGTTAAACATGAGCCAGGAATGTGATGTGGCGGCAAAAAAAGCCAATGGGATTTGGTCCTGCATCAAGAGGAGCCTCGTGTCCAGATCTAAGGAAGTCATGCTCCCCATGCTCTATTCTGCCTTGGTTAGACCACGTCTGGAATCTTTGTGTCCAATTCTGGGCACCACAACTCAAGAGAGATAGTGACAAGCTGGAATGTGTCCAAAGGAGGGCGACTAAAATGATCAAGGGTCTGGAGAACAAGCCCTATGAGGAGCGGCTTAAGGAGCTGGGCATGTTTAGCCTGAAGAAGAGAAGGCTGAGAGGAGATATGATAGCCATGTATCAATTTGTGAGAGGAAGCCACAGGGAGGAGGAGGGAGCAAACTTGTTTTCTGCTTCCCTGGAGACTAGGATGCAATGGAACAGTGGCTTCAAACTACAAGAGAGGAGATTCCATCTTATTTATTCATTTATTTATTTATTTCAATTACTTCTACCCCGCCCTTCTCACCCCCGAGGGGGGACTCAGGGCGGCTTACAAACAACGGCACAATTCGATGCCTGAATCAATAAACAAACAATACCTACAACAATTTAGACAATTAACAAGTTAAAAACATTAGTACATAATAAAATAGCAAAACAATCTCATGCTCAGTGTTCAGAGTTCCGTATATCCATTCCATTCCATTCGTCCATGTTTGTCGTCAGATCTTCCTTTAGCTGCCAGCATGTCCAAAAGCTTGGTCCCATATCCAGGTCTTCAGTTTTTTCCTGAACGTCAGAAGGGAGGTCGCTGATCTAATCTCCCCGGGGAGTGAGTTCCACAGGTGAACATGAGGAAGAACTTCCTGACTGTGAGAGCCGTTCAGCAGTGGAACTCTCTGCCCAGGAGTGTGGTGGAAGCTCCTTCTTTTAAACAGAGGCTGGATGGCCATCTGTCAGGGGTGCTTTGAATGCAATATTCCTGCTTCTTGGCAGAATGGGGGTGGACTGGATGATGGCCCAGGAGGTCTCTTCCAACTCTTGGATTCTATGATTCTATGACACCTGAACCGCTTTGCCCGCTACCTTCGCTCTCCTAATTGGCACCGCTTTGTGGCTCCGTCAACGGATGGGATGCTCCTCTCCCTTGAAAGGAAGCCCTTGAAGCCTCGCTTTGCTTTGGAGGCACGCAAACGGGGAGGCCCTGACAGCTATGCTAATGCTCCGCGCTCAAAAGAGGGTGAGCCTGACATGAAAGGGTCCCCGGTTCAAGACACGGCAGCGGTGTCGGAGACACTTAATGAGGTGTTACACCGATCCTGACCTTTGTTAAGGGAAGGGACACGCTTCTCAGCCGCCCCGGACGTTCGGCTTGACACCAAGAAAGTTCTGCAATGTCACTGAGAAGTCTGATCTCTTTCTATATATATGTATGTATGCATTCGTGCATTTCTGCACACGCATGGGAATGTGTTGGCAAAATGGAACATTTGGCATCGAGAGAGAGAGGCTGGAAAGGAGCTCATGCAATAGTTTTGCAGGTTGGATCGTCCGCAGATTTCAGGAGAAATTGACCACCATTGATAGAGTCATCAAGAGTGCGTCTACACCAGGTATGGGCAAACTTGGGGCCTCCAGGTGTGTTGGACTCCAACTCCCACCATTCCTCACAGCCTCAGGCCCTTTCCTTCCCCCACCGCTTAAGCATCTGAGGGGGAAAAGGAAGGGGCCTGAGGCTGTGAGGAATGGTGGGAGTTGGAGTCCAACACACCTGGAGAAAGGTTGACGTTTTTCCATATATGTTCTAGATGCAACCTTTGTTGGAATTACCTGTTAGGAATTGTGGAAGCTGAAGTCCAAAACACCTGGAGGGCTGAGGTTTGCACAATCCATGCCTGGTCTGCACTGTAGCATTAACACACTTTAATTCTACAGCGTAGGTGCTCGTTTGGTGTCCAAGATGAGGATTTGCTCCAGGAGTCCAGGAGTCCAAGCTTTTAAACAGGGGCTGGATGGCCATCTGTCAGGGGTGATTTGAATGCAATATTCCTGCTTCTTGGCAGAATGGGGTTGGACTGGATGGCCCATGAGGTCTCTTCCAACTCTTGGATTCTATGATTCTATGATCATCCGCTTCCCTGGAGACTAGGACGCGAAACAATGGCTTCAAACTACAAGAGAGGAGATTCCATCTGAACATGAGGAAGAACTTCCTGACTGTGAGAGCCGTTCAGCAGTGGAACTCTCTGCCCCGGAGTGTGGTGGAGGCTCCTTCTTTGGAAGCTTTTAAACAGAGGCTGGATGGCCATCTGTCAGGGGTGCTTTGAATGCAATATTCCTGCTTCTTGGCAGAATGGGGTTGGACTGGATAATGGCCCAGGAGGTCTCTTCCAACTCTAGGATTCTAGGATTCTATGATTTCCAAAGTCATTGAAGCAGCAAAGCTTGCAAGACTCAGATGTCTTCCTCCTTCCTCCTTTTGTAATTATTACTCCCAAATTCACACCTTTTGTTATTGTTGTTTATTTGTTCAGTTGCTTCCGACTCTTTATGACAGTGGTTTTCAACCTGTGGGTCTCCAGGTGTTTTGGCCTACAACTCCCAGAAATCCCAGCCAGTTTACCAGCTGTTAGGATTTCTGGGAGTTGAAGGTCAAAACATCTGAGGACCCACAGGTTGAGACCTCGTAGACCATCCCAGGCCAGAGCTCCCTGTCAGCCGTCACCAACCCCAGCTCCTTCAAGGTCAAGCCAGTCCCTTCAAGGATGCCATCCATCCATCTTGCCCATCTATGCCAGAGCTCCCTGTCGGCCGTCCCCACCCCCAGCTCCTTCAAGGTCAGGCCAGTCACTTCAAGGACACCATCCACCCACCTTGCCCTTGGTTGGCCCCTCTTCCTTTTTTCTTCCGTTTTCCACAGCATCATTGTCTTCTCCAAGCTTTCCTGTCTTCGCATGACGTGGCCAAAGTAATACATAATAACAATAATACTATCAAAATGTTGTTGTTGTTTATTCATTCAGTCACTTCTGATTCTTCGTGACCTCCTGGACCAGCCCAGGACAGAGCTCCCTCCTGGTCGTGGCCGACCATTGTTTTTTTTTTAATTAATACATAACATTGTTGTTGTTCATTCATTTAGTCATCTCCGACTCTTCGTGACCTCATGGACCAGCCCACGCCAGAGCTCCCTGTCGGCCGTCACCACCCCCACCTCCTTCAAGGTCAGTCCAGTCACTTCAAGGATGCCATCCATCCATCTTGCCCTTGATCGGCCCCTCTTCCTTTTACCTTCCACTTTACATCACCATAAGTAATATTTAATATGTTAATACCTTTCTGAAATTGGGTGGAGAAGGCCTTCCTGCTCACAACTTCCTTGTTTTGTATCTGGCGTTTCCCCCTCAATCACGCCCGCAATTCCCCCCAACGTGAACTGCTTCGGCACGTGAAGCGATGGAGGGAGGAGAAGGGTTCATGAATTTCTGCCCGAGTTCTCATGTGTCAGGGCGATCTCTTCCCTCTGAAGCCTCTCCACGTTTCAAAAGACAAAAGGGAGAAAGAATGGCGTGTTTTTAAAACTCATTTAAAAGTCGAAAGAACCCAAACTGTCAATTCTCTAAGTAATTTATTAGCATCTGCTCACACTCTCGGCGCTAATGCCGGCGTTAGGAACTACACGCAATTCCTCAAGCATGCACCCGGTTTAATAGAAAATAAAGCGCTGGTTGATTTGGTTCATTGTTATTTACTACATACAAATCAGACTCAGTTCAGGCATTAGAATAAATGCAATGTGGCACTTTCCCGCAACACAGCCGGCCCCTTCCAAGAAGGCCCGAATAAGGCCAGAGCCAAAGGGATCGCCACAATGGATTCAGGGTTGCCGCAGGACTTCAAGGGATGGGGTTCAAATCCCGATGGTCAGCCAAGGATGTGATCAGTGTGATGTGCAGACTGGATGAAATTGTATGATAGGTGTATGATTGGGGTCTAGCAAAGACTGAAGATACCATCCTAAGGAGCCCCCGGTGGCGCCGTCAGTTAAACCCTTGTGCTGGCAGGACAGGTCACAGGTTCGAATCATAGAATCCTAGAATCCTAGAGTTGGAAGAGACCTCCTGGGCCTTCATCTAGTCCAACCCCATTCTGCCAAGAAGCAGGAATATTGCATTCAAACCACCCCTGACAGATGGCCATCCAGCCTCTGCTTAAAAGCTTCCAAAGAAGGAGCCTCCACCACACTCCGGGGCAGAGAGTTCCACTGTTGAATGGCTCTCACAGTCAGGAAGTTCTTCCTCATGTTCAGATGGAATCTCCTCTCGTAGTTTGAAGCCATTGTTCCTAGTCTCCAGGGAAACAGAAAGGAAGCTTGCTCCCTCCTCCTCCCTGTGGCTTCCTTTCATATATTTATACATGGCCCTCATCATATCTCCTCTCAGCCTTCTCTTCTTCAGGCTAAACATGCCCAGCTCCTTAAGCCGCTCCTCATAGGGCTTGTTCTCCAGACCCTTGATCATTTGAGTCACCTTCCTCTGGACACATTCCAGCTTACAGTCAATATCTCTCTTGAATTGTGGTGCCCAGAATTGGACACAATATTCCAGGTAACGTGGTCTAACCAAAGCGGAAGAGAGCATGGGGAGCATGACTTCCCTAGATCTAGACACTATGCTCCTCTTGATGCAGGCCAAAATCCCATTGGCTTTTTTTGCCCCCACATCACATTCCTGGCTCATGTTTAACTTGTTGTCCATGAGGACTCCAAGATCTTTTTCACACATACTGCTCTCGAACCAGGCCTCATCGTCCCCCATTCTGTATCTTTGCATTTGTGGAGTATCTTGCATTTGTCACTGTTGAACTTCATTTTGTTAGTTTTGGCCATTCATCTCTCTAATCTGTCAAGATTGTTTTGAATCCTGCTCCTGTCCTCTGGAGTATTGGCTCTCCCTCCCAATTTGGTGTCGTCTGCAAACTTGATGATCCCGGGGAGAGTGCGGATGAGCTCCCTCTATCACCTCCAGCTCCCCATGTGGGGATGTGAGAGAAACCTCCCACAAGGATGGTAACACATCAAAAGCATCCGGGCATCCCCTGAGCAACGTCCTTGCAGATGGCCAATTCTCTCACACCAGAAGCGACTTGCAGTTTCTCAAGTCATTTCTCACACGACAAAAAAAAAACCATCCTAAGAAGTCTGAAGTCTGGGAAACCGCAAAAGGAGGTGAGGAAGTCATGATTAAAATGTTGCTGATGGGAACTGCTGACATTGCTGACCTCTTGAACTGTGGTTGAAAACAACATGTTTACATAGCCAAAGACAGTTACTCTATAAGTTAAGGACGTCAAACAATGGTTCCGTACTTCAGGAAGAAAAACAGCATCTGCTCAGGAAATGATGGAAGTCAGCAAGTCCGAGCTACAGAACAAGTTGTTGGTCATTTACAACTTTAACAACAGCAGAAATGTTAATATATAAGAGACCTTCTTATTTTCCAAAAGTGTGGCAGACTACAGGAATATAGTGTCTGTGCACACATCTCTTTCTCCAAACGATGGAGAAGATGGTGTATTCAGCAGAATGGCAGATTTGTGGGGTAACGCGACCTGGCCCATGTGTGGGTCTCTTCCCCAAGAGCAGGAAGAAAGGGTTGTAATGTATGCATAGTGTGTGTGTGTGTGTGAATGCTGAATAAAAAGCAATATCCCCTTTGTTTGTATAACCAATGTAGCTATATAGTTTGTGTGTCTACCTTCTTTCTCTAAAAGTCTCTATTGCAACCTGTCTCACTGGAAATGAAATACAAAACATTTTAAAAGTTCAAAAAGTGTTCATGACAGGGATTTCTATTGGATGACTTTCAGCAAGCTCAGGATTTCAGCCTATTGAGAGAAAGCCAACTGCAAGCCTCCCCCAAATGAATCCTAAGAACCAGCTTGGTGCAATGATCTGAGTCTTGGATACGGAAAGCAAAGGTTGAATCAGTCATAGAGACCCATTTGGTGACTTTGGACAAACCATCTCCACTTAAGAGGAAGACAATGATAAACCTCTGAATTAGTCTTACCAAGAAAACTCAAGGAGAGGGCCTCTGTAATAGTGGTCTGAATGTTGGATGGGCTCTAGGAGACCAAAGTTTGAACCAGCCATGGAGACTCATTGGGTGATCTTGGACAAACCATAATTTCTTAAGAGGAAGACAATAGCAAACATTCATAAAACCCAAGGAAAAAACCTCCATAATTGTGGTTTGTGTTGGACAAGTCTTCTGGGAGACCAAGGGTTGTATCAGCCATAGAGAGTGATCTAGAACAAATTGAGAGGAACGGAGAACCAAAGCGACTCCATCTTGTTGGTCTGTCATTACAGCGTGTCAGAGAACACATATTCTATTCAAAGATGCAGCCTCTCTTCCCTCACAAGGGAAGCAAGTGTTACATAGCTTACATAGGAAATGGCTGTGGTTGGCCAGTTACTGGAAGATGTATGCAATATCGCCATATATGGGACACAACCTCAGAGTTGTTTACAATGACGGAAATCTTGTGGTGAGCTATTCTGGGGGTTGTTTATGCTAAAGGAAATGTTTGCTTAATGCTATGCCAAATAAGGGAAAAGGGGAACTTTGAAAGTTGTCAACAAGTAGGGTATATATGTCGGACGTTCGTCCCAAGTAGGGGCGGACAATCTTGTACCGGCATCCTGTGTGCTATGCTGCTTGTCCGTTTTCCTATTGCGCAATATGAATAAACCACGTTTTGCCCTGACTTGTTTGGACTCTGCTTTATCCAAAGCGGCTTAGCCAAGGACCCAGTTGTTGGTAAGATTTGGGAATACTGGCGAGATTCTCTTACAAAATCATGTTATTTCCTCTTTAGAGAAGGCAATGGCAAACCTCTGAATAAATCTGGCCAAAAATACCCTAAAAGAAATTCTCCATAACTGTGGTTTCATTATATGACAAGTGAGACCATAGTTTGACTCAGCTATGGATGCCCATTGGGTGGTCTTCCACAAGACATGCTGTCTATTCTTTAGAGGAAGACTAAATCTGGCCAAAGAGAGAGGTTCCATAAATCAGGCAAGGCTTGAAGACAAAGGACAACAGCATGGGTTTGCTGTTGTTACGGACTTCTTTTCTAACTGAAGTTGGCAAGTTCCAGTGATTGGAGCCAAGAAGAGAAATGCTCAAGACCTTTGAGTTTATTTATTTATTTATTTATTTATTTGCTTTATTTCTATACCGCGTTTCTCAACCTATAATAGGTGACTCAATGCGGTTTACACAATATTAATTACCACAACAATAACAATTAAAACACAGCATACCCAGTAACAAACACACAACCATTCATACCGTACCTCGATCGCAAACAAGATCCAGTCTCATATCCTTATACCGTTCCTATGTTCAGTTTACCGTCATTCTGTGTGCCATTGCGCTGATTAGCCAAACGCTTGCTTTGAGTTCAACACCTGCTCCTCTTCATCTCAGCTTCATACACTGTAACAAACATTTGAGCTTTGTGCACAGTTGTGTGCATGAATGTGCACTGCATGAAGAACTTGCCTGTGCATTTGGTTGCATCTTCAGTGTCTTGGTTCACTCATGCCGTTCTTGAATGGTGCATTCCTTCCTGGCAGAAGGGAGTTGAACTGGATGGCTTCCAACTCTATGATTCTATGATACCATTCATCATCTGCATGGCTTGGCAGAATTAGTGTGTTACTCTGCATGTGGAGATATATGCGACACATCCCCACTGTAGGATTGTTGATGCCCCATTGGGTGATCTTGGAGAAATCATCTCCTCTTAAGAGGATATTGGAGGAAACAGAATGCCATTGTGACTTACTAGTCCAAGTGGCTATCATTTTGGCTTCCAACTTACAATGTATTGGTACTAATGACTTGAACGCATCTCCTCCTATGAACCAGTTAGGACGTTAAGATCGTCTGGGGAGGGCCTGCTCTCGGTCCCATTGGCTTCACAAGCACGCCTGGTGGGGACGAGAGACAGGGCCTTCTCAGTAGTGGCCCCCTGGCTTGGAACTCCCTTCCTACAGACATTAGATCGGCCCCCTCCTTATTGCCATTCAGGAAGAGAGTGAAGACCTGGCTCTTCGAACAGGCTTTCAACTAAGCAGTGCAATTGATTGATTACTGGAATATGGATTAATGGACAACGAGATCGGATGCTGATTCTATTGATGAGACGTGATGGATTGTTGTTTTGCTGTATTGTTGTATTGATGTTAATTAATTGATATTACTGTTTTAAATGATTAATGATTTTGTACTGTGTTGTTGATACTGGTTGTTAACCGCTCTGAGTCGCCTGATAGCTGAGAAGAGCGGTATACAAGTGAAGCAAATAAATAAATAAGTAATGACTTTAATGTATTTTTTATTTTATATCTATAGCTTTTAGTGTACGTGCTTAAATGGTCTTATGTCGGGCCCTACCTTGAACCTGGAGGAGAGACGGGCAAGCAAAAAAAGTATCATCATCATCATCATCCTCGTCTTCCATGATTGATTCCACTCCTGTTTTACAGTTATCCAAGATGGCAGCTATGATTGCATCCTGTGGAAACGTGTCCCATGGTTTGAAGAAGAAATGCTTCTCCTCGCCTGTCCTGCCTCGCCTGTCCTTCCATCCAGCTCCAGCCTTCCCACATTTTGAAAGAGGGAGCCAAGCTTTCCCAATCATATCTGCTGGCTGGGCACCAGGCATCACCCGCCTCGTCCTGGCCTTGTAACTCTTGCTCTCTCTTCCCTTCTCTGTGGAAACATCCTTATACTAAGATCGCATAACAAATCAAAGCGGGGACAGGCCCCATTGTCTGGGAAGAAGAAAGAAGAGAAAGTAATCAAGAACGCCAGGCCCTTTTAAAAGAGCAGAATTATTTCCCCAATAAAAAGAAAAGGGGGAGGAGGCTCGGAGGGGGAAAAGCATTTCAAACAATCCTAACATGCCTTATCGCTCGAGAGAACAAGCCGCTGCGCAAATATGTGTGGGCCTGTGAGTGACATGCAGGTTGTTTTGAATAGACATATGACATTGTCAAAGAACCTGCTATTGTGTTAGCAAAAGGCACTTACAACATTGCATAGAAATCAGGCTTCTCACGTCAGCCGGAGTCGAAGCAAAGAGTTTCACATGCTGCAAAATGTCACCAGAATAACACCGGCTTCGGCACCAAATAAAGCTGCTCAGTTCTGGAAAACAAGAAAGGGAGGGAAGGGAGGAAACACAATGCGCCACCGGAGCCATTGGAGGCTGTGGCTTCTTGTCAAGGAGGAGAAGGAGAAGCCACTCATGCACTTGTTCTTGGAAGCTCTCCAAGGTGCTGAACCAAAGGCTTCAAATAGATGCAGGACCTTGGAGAGCACCCTCTAAGGTCAAGCTGAACTGGTATGGAAATCCCCGTTGCATTTGTCAAGGGGAAAACAGGTGTTGGTTGGCCAAACCATGCTAATAAATACACAAATTGGGGAAAAGGAGGAAAGTATTCATGGATTTCAGTGTAAGAGGGAAACACAGCATCTTAACTAGAGATGGGAAGGCCGGGGGGGGGGGCAGAAAAACGGGGGGAAATGGGGAAAACGTCGGAAACCAGAAAAAATAAGAATTTTCCCAATTTTCCTGGGTTTTTTTCCAGTCTTTCCCATCTCTAATTTTATCATCAAGGTCAGCAAGATAATATATGTGAGATGGGGAGAAACACAATGGGATTTTCATGTGACCCAACAAATCCAGATCTTAGAAATATGACTTGTTTGGATTGTAGTTCCTAAAATCCTCCAGTCGAATGGCTATGAGGGTTGGGAAACTGGGCAGTTGTCAACCTAAAAGGTATCTTCTCTAGACTGTACCCTCAGCATTGCTTTATCTGGTCCTGTCTACCTTCCCTCATGTCTTTGGCTCAAAATAAAGTTGGGTTTTGCTCATCAGAATCCAGGCAAAAGCAGCTCTTCTCCAAATGTTAAAATAGGCTTTGAAGGAGCTCTCCAAAGTGCTGAACTCTCTCATCTGCTGAAGTTCAGCACCTCGGACAGATATTTTAAAGGGATGGAGTCCTCACCCACTGACATGGAAGCCATCACTTTTATGGGGTCTAGGCTGGTTTGCCCTTTCTTTGGCCCGAGTTTGCTTTTCTGGGGCCTTCCCAAAAGCCTGAACTCCTCTGAAGCTGGATCTGTTCCTATGTCACATTCTTGTGAGGAAAGCCAATGGCGTGCCCCATCCCTTCTTGTTGAGCACAACAAAGAACTCGAACTCATTGTGAGCAACATTTGTTATTCCGTCTTGCCTAATAGCGTTTTTGACAGCTCTATGAAAGCACACAATTATTATTATTATTTTCTTCTTTAATAGTATTTTTTTTTTTAGAAAAAGGAGATTGCGTACGTTCTCACAGGCCTTCTTTTATGTTTGACGCTTTTTAATTAGGCTTCTATAAAATAGTTATAAGTGTGAATCATGCCTCCATTGTGCTTCACACCCCCTAATGTTTTTTGACCAGGGAGTTGCTATTTATCTCCCTTCCTGTTCGCCTCCCTTTCTTTTCTCTCAACCTGGCAAAGATTGAGAAGTGGAGCAACAGCAAAGGAAAGCCACGAGCAGATCTGCTGGAAATGGGCAGGAGATCAGAGGGGGGTCCCTGATGGGAAACGGGCTTAAAGTCCAGGCATTAAAAGGGGGTTCAGAGGAATTATCCAAGTGGCAGAGACCCCCAGGTGGTGCCAACAAGCCAGAACGAAAAGGCGGATGCGCGAGATTGCACACTTCTCCATCTCATGGGAGCAGGGCTGCAACCATTGCCATCACGAGACTGAGAAATGTGGCAGAATTCTCCCAAAGTGCAATGCAAAGGTGCCCCG
>NW_026847882.1:44745258-44777879 GCF_025583915.1 Anolis sagrei ordinatus | reverse complement strand
GTGGACTCAAACAGTGATGGATCTGGACCAAACTTGCCACAAGCACTCAATACGCCCAAATATGAACACAGAATGAGTTTGGAGGAAATAGACCTTGACATTAGGGAGTTGGAGACACTGGGATTCACAGTTCACCTACAATCAAAGAGCATTCTGAACCCCACATTGATATTCATGGTGATACAGTGCAACCACAGCATTAATGATAAATATATACGGTAATGTTTTGGCTGCTAACCAAGAATCAGAAGATACTCAACATGCTTCCCAAAGCAAGCAGAATGTATGAAGCCTCCAATGCAACACTAACCATTCAGAGTTAGAGAATCATAGAGTCAGAAGAGACCACAAGGGCCATCACTGGGACACGAAACTAAAAAGCCACAAAAGTTGATGCCGTGGTCCAACCTGATTGTGACTGTCATGTTGTGACTCAACAGAGAAGACTGGCTTGTTTTAAGGGTGCTAAAATGCATCGGAGGTTCTTCTAAAACCAATCTCATTAGGTCTTGTGGGAAGGAAAAGGAAGACAAGAGACACACACACACACACACACACACACGAAGCTTGTGCAACTTCTGAGCACCCCCGACTGGGGGAAATCTGCCTGAAGCCTTGAAAGGTGTCATTTGACAGATGAAATTGCTACTGCCAGAGCCTTGTGCGTATTACCATTTGTTTTATTTTAGACTCTTTTTTCATATCGTGCTTTTTCTAAATATCACTCAGAGCGATTTACATAAATACACAAAATGTCAAACATGCCGACAAATGCTGACCTGCTGCCAAGAATATCATGGGATGCCAAAACCCTCGTGTTGACGATCAAGGGCTGCGTGGATATCAGCGGCGCTGCAAGAGAAGGGTCAGACCCTCCCTGAAACCGAGCAAACATCGGCCTGCCATTGCAGAACAAGGAAGTAATGCTGGGCAAGGAGGTCCTGGGCATCTCCTTACGCAAGCTCTCATTACGCAAGTGCAACGGTCTAGGGGGATCGGGGCTCACAGGATCAAAGCCCCAGAGGCTTGACCAACACAAACAACTGCTATTTGTCATTGTTGACACCATAGAATCATAGAATCCTAGAGTTGGAAGAGTTGGGATACTTGCTATCCAGCTTGCAGCAGTTTAGGGAGGTCGTGATTTGGAAACTATAAATTAACTTCACGGAGCAGCATCCCGTGGCAAT
The DNA here is from genome assembly GCF_025583915.1 of Anolis sagrei ordinatus. Classification (NCBI taxonomy): domain Eukaryota; kingdom Metazoa; phylum Chordata; class Lepidosauria; order Squamata; family Anolidae; genus Anolis; species Anolis sagrei. The sequence continues at coordinate 44,776,689 of NW_026847882.1, read as the reverse complement.
CATGACAAGAGTTCCACAAGTAGAATAATAGAATCATAGAATCCTAGAGTTGGAAGAGACCTGGAGGGCCATCATCCAGTCCAACCCCATTCTGCCAAGAAGCAGGAATATTGCATTCAAATCACCCCTAACAGATGGCCATCCAGCCCCTGTTTCAAAGCTTCCAAAGAAGGAGCCTCCACCACACTCCCTCCGGGGCAGAGAGTTCCACTGCTGAACGGCTCTCACAGTCAGGAAGTTCTTCCTCGTGTTCAGATGGAATCTCCTCTCTTGTAGTTTGGAGCCATGGCTCCATTGCGTCCTAGTCTCCAGGGAAGCAGAAAGGAAGCTTGCTCCCTCCTCTCCCTGTGGCTTCCTCTCACATATTGACACATGGCTATCATCATATCTCCTCTCAGCCTTCTCTTCTTCAGGCTAAAAATGCCCAGCTCCTTAAGCTGCTCCTCATAGGGCTTGTTCTCCAGACCCTTGATCATTTGAGTCGCCTGAAGTGTAAGGCCTAAATGCAATGCTTAGTCCCGACTCAAGTCAAACCATTGACTTGATGGTATATCAACCCGCCTCTTGACTCACCATTAAACAATAGTTTCAATGCATCTGCTCTTGCTTGGACTAACCAAGAGGATTCCCGCCAGGCAGCTGTGCATCCCTTGGAAAGCCTGGAGCTGTTATTGTGTTCGTTTTCCCTAACAGACCTCCAGATATTTTGAGGCTAGTTTTCCCCAAAATATATGCTGTTTTCAACAACCCAGAGTGATGCATTTTTGCATGCTGTTTTTTGCGTTTGTGTTGAGAGACCTTTTAGTGAAGTCAACCTGCCACAACCATTTGTGCCCAGCATTTCATCTCATGAACTCTTGTAGGTTTGCTGCTTTTACAAAGTCAAGACCTTTGCCCTCCTGAAGAGCTTTTGCGGCCCATACAAATGGCTGCAGGTGCCCACCTTCAGAAAAGAGGCAGGAAGATCTAGTGGCACGGAAATTGCTAGAAGGAGGAGGAGGAGAGAGAGGAGAGAGGGAGAGGTTCCTCCAAACGAACGGCATGAAACCAGGGAGGCCGGCTTGGCTCTCAGCCGAAGCAAAGACGTCGACGAAGAAGAAGAAGAAGGAGCGGGAGGAAGTGTCTCATTGTCTCCCACTGTCATCCTTTACTCTGACAAGCACTTAGGGGGGCACGACCCCTTTCAGCAGCTCCGCGCCAGCAATCAGCCCCACGCATCGGTCACCGCTGTTTGCTTGCCGCATCTCCGGCTTATTACAGGGATGCGCTCAGAGAAGAGTATTATATAATAGAGAGATGGCCGGGTGGGTGGGCTGCGCCCGCCTGGGATGTCCAGGACCGCCTTTGCCCAAAGACTGGGGCCAAATGACACATTCCCCGCGTTCCCTTTGTTTTCCAAAGGGAGGACAAGGAGGCAGCAGCCATATTTTGCAGCATGCCACTCACCGATAGCGCATGCACGCATGCCTGCATCTCCCGAGACAAGGGCTGGATCTACACTGCCATATAATCCAGTTCAATGCAGCTGATTTGCATTCTGAAACTGCATTGGCTCCCTCGTACCTCACAATGCTATCTCAGCTCTCATTCATACAAACCGGGAACCAATTCTGCTTTGGAAGCCTCCTTCTGCCCAGTCCAGAAAGTGGTCCATCGAGCTCCATGGGGTCTACACTGAAGGCAGGCAACCCTCTACTAAAAGGTGGGTGCATTGGGGCCTTAGAAAAATTTGGCATCTCCCAAATGATCCATCACCTGGCATCTCCCAGTGCCCAGTTGTTGTTCATTCGTTCAGTCGTTTCCGAATCTTTGTGACCTCATGGACCAGCCCACACCAGAGCTCCCTGTCGGCCGTCAACACCCCCAGCTCCTTCAAGGTCAAGCCAGTCACTTCAAGAATGCCATCCATCCATCTTGCCCTTGGTCGGCCCCTCTTCCTTTTTCCTTCCATTTTCCCGGCATCATTGTCTCCTCCAAGCTTTCCTGTCTCCTCATGATGTTGCCAAAGGACTTCATCTTTGCCTCTCATCTCCTTCCCTCCAGTGAGCAGCCAGGCTTTATTTCCTGAAGTATGGACTGGTTGGATCTTCTGGTGGTCCAAGGCACTCTCAGAACTTTCCTCCAACCCCACAGTTCAAAAGCTTCTTCCTTTGCTTGGCCTTCCCTAAGGTCCAGCTCTCACATCCGTAGGTTACTACGGGGAATACTATTGCTTTAACTATGCAGGATCTTGGTTGCCAGTGTGATGTCTCGACTCTTCACTCTTTGATCGAGATGGGTCCTTGCTCTCCTCCCAAGAAGGAAGCGTCTTCCGATTTCCTGGCCACAGTCTGCGTCTGCACTCATCTTCCCACCTAGAAATACAAAGTCTGTCACGGCCTCCATGTTTTCTCCCTCTATTTTCCAGTTGTCAATCATTCTTGTTGCCATAATCTTGGTTTTTTTGATGCTTAGCTGCAACCCGGCTTTTGCGCTTTCTTCTTTCACCTTGATTAGAAGGCTCCTCAGCTCCTCCTTGCTTTCGGCCTCAAAGTGGTATCATATGCATATCTAAGGTTGTGAATGTTTCTTCCAGCCATTTTCACCCCAGCCTTGCATTCGTCAAGCCCCGCACATCGCATGATGTGTAACCCTAACCCTAACCTAGTGCCCAGTAATGGGGGCAACTCTTCCACAATTTGGGAATGTTTAGACCTGGTGGACCTGTTTCTTTGGTTGATATGGGACAACATACCTAACATGCCAAGAATTGCTACTGTAACTGGTGTGACATTCTGACTGCGCATAAATTTCAAGCAGATCATTTTATTTCAGAATGGTATTCTTTGGTTCTCGGAAAGTTCAAAGTCATTGGCCTGTCTTTGGAAGCACTCACAATGCTTACAAATGCCAAAGACTGCAGCTCAATTGAGAGCAGACTTTTGGATCTTGACTTTCATAATCTGACTCTTGCAGCAAGGGCAACTTGTTCCCCTACCACGTCATTCATTCCATCATTAAGCTTATCTCCACATTTTGATTAATCCCATCCAGAGGAGAGTTTTGAAAACAGCAAGCTATTTGTAGATTTTATATTGCAGATTTTAAATTGTAATGAAATGTTTTCTATTATTATTATTATTATTATTATTATTATTATTATTATTATCACCTCAATACCATGGGATCCTGGGAGTTGTCGTTTGGTGAGGCACCAGCACTCTTGGGCAGAGAAGGCTAGAGCCTTTGTGAAAAAGAAGATGGAGCAAAATGGACACCAGATCTAACCCTAAGGCAAACCTTTGCAAACAATCAATACTTGCTCCCACATCCCATAAAGGGAAGCCAGAAATACCTGGAGCTCCTTTGGAGACACATACAGTAGACTCTCAGTTAACTGGAACTCAAGCAACCAGACCCCTAAAATCAAAGAAATAGCACCTTGCTGTATACTACATTTACAAAACAGTTTTTATAATATAATAACACTATGTTATAGTAAATTAGGTCTGTCTTTCTACTAGAGAATGAATCCACTTTAAATCAGATTTCTGCCTCCTACAGAATTCTGGGGTTTGTAGTTTAGTGAGGCTGTTAAAAACTCCCCCCTAAACTACAAACCCCATAATTCTGCAGGAGGCAGCAGTTGGATTGAAAGTGGATTCATTCTCTAGTGCTTTGTCGTATTTGCTTTTAATTATTATATTTCAATACTGATACCAAATCAATACAGATTCTATGTAATGGGATAGGATAGAGTATGAATTAGGCCTACTTTCAATAGGAGCACTCAAGAAACCAGAAACGACACTATTTAGCATCTGCCAGTCCCCATAGGTGCCAGTTAACTGACGGTTCATCTACACGGTAGAGTGAACACAGTTTGACACCACTTTCACTGCCAGGCCTCCATGCTATGGAATGATAGGAGTTGCAGTTTTACAAGGTCTCTGGCCTTCTCTGCCAATGAGTGCTGGCACTTCACAAAGTGTGGCTCTGTCCATGGTTCTGTCACATTGAGCCATGACATTGAAAGTGGGGTCAACCTGCATTCATTCTGCAGTGTAGACCCAATAGAGTCTTTCCATGGAATTGCTGTTGGGATGCCAGCTGTCTTCCTTCCAGTTGAGCGTGCAGCCCTGTATCTAAAATGGCAGCTCATCCAGCCTCTGCGCATCAGGAAAGTGGGCCGTCCGTGTTGTGCCGATGACGGCACGCATGTTCCCCGGGGAGCAGCACCTCCTTCTTCCTCCGAAGTGTCGCTCCAGAGAACGGGTATTATTCCGGAGAGCAAGTTTGGGCGCTTTCCGCTGCTTCCAACAATGACCAATTTCTTTTCGGAGATGGTGCCACGAAAAAATACATCACCTTATCTATGTTTTCCTCCTTCAGCGGTGACACATACATGTTTTTCACAATGACAGATGATTCGCGGGAACAGAGCACCTGAATGAATGAGTTTGTCATGGAACGGTGAGCCGGGATCATTAACATTCAGTGAAAGAACCGCTCCGGTTGTGTGTCGCGCTCATTTGGCTTTGTTTCCCGGCACCCCCAATACTATTTTTCACACTGAATGCTCACTCGTTCTGCCGGGGCTGTTGGCTGATGGCAAACAAGCTGTACACAACAGCAAAACATTGCATGGGAATAATAAACTCTTTCCAGCCGCCCGTCCCCAAAATAAAGCCCCGCGTCGTATCCGGGAGTTCGGAGAGGAAGCGCCTTTTGTTCGCCATCGCAGCAACTTACTTCAAACATCAATTAAATTGAATAAAAATGTCTATTAATTACTGCCAGAGGTGAGAAAACACCAGAGACACTCTTGAAATTAAATATTTCAGGAAGCCGCACAATTAGAACTGCCAGATTTCGCACAATGCACAGAAGGGCCCAGAGAGCATCGGTTCATTTGCAGGTGGATTCAGATAAAATATCAAGATTGGATACTGTTGGCGCCTTTCAAGTGCGTGGATTCTTTCACGGAATTGGAAGCACGTTTTTGTCCAAATGGAAAAGACCGTGTTCAGCTCAAGGCTTCCACTGTTGCATTTGACTGCGCATTGTCGCTTACCGGGCTTGCATGCAGCTGTGCATGGAAACATTTTGTGGATCACACATCATACATGTACATTCAGATAAAATATCAAGATTGGATACTGTTGGCGCCTTTCAAATGCGTGGATTCTTCCACAGAACTGGAAGCACGTTTTTGTCCAAATGGAAAATGGTGGTCCACACTCTTGTTACATCCCAAATAGATTACTGCAATGCACTCTATGTGGGGTTGCCTTTGAAGACTGTTCGGAAACTTCAATTAGTCCAACGGGCGGTGGCTAGATTACTCACCGGAGCGTCATACAGGGAGCATACCACCCCCTGTTAAGTCAGTTCCACTGGCTGCCGATCCAGTTCCGAGCACAATTCAAAGTGCTGGTTTTGACCTACAGAATCCTATACGGCTCTGGCCCAGCGTACCTGTCCGAACGTATCTCCTTCTATGTCCTACCTCGGAGTTTAAGATCTGCTGGGGAGGCCCTGCTCTCGGCCCCACTTTATCACAAGCGAGACTGGTGGGGACGAGGAGCAGGGCCTTCTCGGTGGTGGCCCCTCACCTGTAGAACTCACTCCCCGAGGAAATTAGGACATCAACATCCCTCCTCTCCTTCAGAAGGAAGCTAAAGACCTGGACGTGGGACCAGGCCTTCGGGTAAGCTGGCAGATGGACAAAGACAACCAATGACGACCAGAGTAGGAAAGGACAATGACGATGCTAAATGGTTTACAGACTTGGATTTGGTGAACATTGACCACAAGATGTTTTTATTGATGCCAGTATATTGTATGATTGTTTTAATTAGTTATAACTGTGGTATTATATGGTAAATTTGTGTTTTGTGTATTGTATTGTACGTTGTAATTGTTAGGCATTGAATTGTGCCTTTTGTAAGCTGCCCTGAGTACCCCCCCCCCAGGGGGTTGAGAAGGGCGGGGTAGAAGCACCCCAAATAAATAAATAAATAAACATAAATAAATAAAAGACCGCATTCAGCTCAAGGCTTCCACTGCTGCATTTGACTGCGCATTGTCACATACCAGGCTTGTGTGCAGTTGTGCATGGAAACATTTTGTAGATCACACATCATACATGTACAATACAATTATTATTATTATTATTATTATTATTATTATTATTATTATTATTATTATTTGAAAGAGACTCTGGAATTCCCTCTCTTTGGAGGCCCACTTAGGCCCCTCTTTGCTTTGTGTGCAAATATTAGAAATGTTTTGTGCACAGAAAATACTACTTCCTTTTTTAAAATATCATCTTTATTGAGTATCTGAGATTACAATTAAAATATTTATAGATGTCTATAGAAAAAAAAGCAAAAGAAAAGGGAGGAAAAGAAGAGAAGAAGAAAGGAGAAAGCAAAAAAGAAGTTAGAAAATAGAAAATAGAAAAAAGAAGTATGAAGATATAAAACCTTTTTGACTTCCTGACGTCTTCCAGTGGTCTAATTCCTTTTCCTCTTTCCTCTTCCTCTTCTCTCAGACTCTTTCTCTTTCCTTTTGTTTATTGCTTCCTTTAATAGATCAAAATCTTTTTTCTCTCTTCGATTGAAGTATTCCGTAACTTTTTCCACACCTGGAATATTGTGTCCAGTTCTGGGCACCACAATTCAAGAGAGATATTGACTCTAAGCTGGAATGTGTCCAGAGGAGGGCGACTAAAATGATCAAGGGTCTGGAGAACAAGCCCTATGAGGAGCGGCTTAAGGAGCTGGGCATGTTTAGCCTGAAGAAGAGAAGGCTGAGAGGAGATATGATGAGGGCCATGTATAAATATGTGAGGGGAAGCCACAGGGAGGAGGAGGGAGCAAGCTTCCTTTCTGCTTACCTGGAGATTAGGACGCAATGGAGCCATGGCTTCAAACTACAAGAAAGGAGATTTCATCTGAACATGAGGAAGAACTTCCTGACTGTGAGAGCCGTTCAGCAGTGGAACTCTCTGCCTTGGAGTGTGGTGGAGGCTCTTTCTTTGGAGGCTTTTAAACAGGGGCTGGATGGCCATCTGCCAGGGGTGCTTTGAATGCAATATTCCTGCTTCTTGGCAGAATGGGGTTGGACTGGATGATGGCCTAGGAGGTCTCTTCCCACTCTAGGATTCTATGATTCTATGATTCCCAATTTGTTTCTTGCATATTTATTCCTTTGTTCCTTGACATGAGAAAAGGAAGCCTATCCATATTCTTTATCTCCAGTATTTTTGTTAATCTTTCATTTTCATCTGGTATTTCAGTCTGCTTCCATCTTTTGGCATAGCATATCCTTGCTGCCGTTGTCATTAAGAACAAGAGTTTATCCGTATTTTTCTCGATTTCTAAATCACGTATTCCTAACAAGAATATTTCTGCCTTCCATGGTATATTTATCTTCAAGATCTTTTGTAATTCTTTCTGTACTTCCTTCCAGTAGACTTTTTGCCTTGTTGCAGGTCCACCACATGTGGAAATATGATCCCTCCTTTTCTTTACACTTCCAGCAACTTGTGCTTGTGTTATTGTAACTTTTCCCTAATTTCTTCGGGGTCATATACCACCGGTATGCTGTCTTCACCCAATTTTCCTTTAAATTAATCGCATGACTGTATTTTATTTTTTTTCCTCCAAATTTCCTCTACTTTCAACCATTCGTGACTGTTTCAGACTTGAGTGGATGTCTCCAAAAACTGCAGAATTACTCACGGCAAGAAGTTAATACATACAATTGCTTGCCTTTTACTCTGAGAAGAAGATTAGGAGAGAGCTCCATCCCCGAAATCTGGCCAACCAAGGCTGCATCTACACTGTAGAATCAATGCAGTTTGGCCTCACTTGAACTGCCATGGCTCAATGCGATGGGATCCTGAGAGTCATGGTTCCACAATATCTTTAACAATTGCTGCCAGGCTGGAAGTGCCTCACCAAACTACAAATCTCAAATTCCATGGTTAGTGAAAATGGTGCCAAACTGCATTGGTTATCAAATATAGATGCAACCCAGCCTTGGAAAAATAGCAAGCACCAATCAGTTCTGCTACTCCTGGCCTCACAATTGAGCATCTCGCCTTTGGTATTGAGGAGGAGGAGGAGGAGGAGGAGATTGAAAAGGAGAGGAAGGAAGAGGAGAGGAGGAGGAGGAGGAGGAGAGGAGGAGGAGGAGGAGGGAGGAGGAGGAGGAGAAGGAAGAGAAAGGAGAAGGAAGAAAGGAGAAGGAAGGAGAAGAAGGAGAAGGAAGAGAAGGAAGAGAAGGAGAAGAAGGAGAAGAAGGAGAAGAAGGAAAAGGAGAAGGAGGAGGAGGAGGAGGGGGGGGGAAGAGGAAGAGGAAGAGGAAGAGGAGAAGTAGAGGAGGAGGAGGAGGAAGAAGAGGAGAAGAAGATTGAGAAGGAGGAAAATGAGAAGGAGAAGATGAAAGAGAAGGAGAAAAAGAAGGAGGTGAAGGAGAAGAAGGGGAAGAAGGAGAAGATTGAGAAGGAGGAAAATAATAATAATGATGATGGTGATGATAATAATAATAATAATAATAATAATAATAATAATAAACTTTATTTGTACCCCGCTACCATCTCCCCAAGGGACTCGGTGCGGCTTACATGAGGCCGAGCCCAATACAACAATACAAGCAATAAACAAAATACAAGCAATTAAAATCAAACAAAACAATAAGACAATAACATAAACATTAACAGTAGGACAACACACTCTAAAATCTATGGGTAGGCCAAATGTAATTAAAATTTAAAAATAATGCTGGGCATGGGCGAAAAAAGTGACGGGGCATTTGTGGAAACATACAAGCAGATAAAAAACAATATAAAGTGCTTTGGAGGACAAAGTGCTGTGGGATCATTATTCTGGGAAGGCACACTGGAACAACCACATCTTCAAGCTCCTCCTAAAGACTGCCAGAGATGGGGCCTGCCTGATGTCCTTAGGAAGTGAGTCCCAGAGTCGAGGGGCCACCACCAAAAAGGCCCTCTCTCTCGTCCCCACCAATCGCGCTTGCGATGGAGGTGGAAACGCGAGCAGGGCCTCTCCAGATGATCAGAGAGATTGTGTGGGTTCGTATACAGAGATGTGGTCACGCAGGAGACGTAGAAAAAGAAGGAGAAGAAGGAGAAGATTGAGAAGGAGGAAAAGGAGATGGAGAAGTACAAAAAGAAGGAGAAGAAGCCATAGAATCCAGCCCAGGTTTCAGCAGGAATAGAGCCTGCAAGAATGAAATCCGATGGCCCTGTAGCACCATTTCCGCCCATGGTTTGCACCGCACAAGGGAAATAAATATATGGATTAATTTTGAAAGTTTTGTAGTGTTGACATGGCAGGGCTAGCCTTTGTGAAGGCTTTCTTGCTCTGGGGTTTTCCAACAGAATTTCCATTAGGAACCGAACAATGCCAGGCATGTCAATTCAGGGCCTGGTTGGCTTGGAGAGGAAATTTCCACCCCGCTCGCTCGTTCACTCGGTTGCTTTCCTGCCAGTGACCCTCCAGGGATCGGACTCCTGTTTGATGTCACCTCTGGCAACCGAGGCTGACCAGTGCTTTGCAGCCAATGACAGCCTGGCTTCCCATCCCTAGCCGCTTTGTTGCCATGGCGTCTCTCCTATTCCCCGCCTCCTCACACACACACACACACACACACACTCACACACACACACTCACACTCACACACAGCTGCAAGATAAATGAGCTTCCAAAGCTTCCCTCCCAACCTCAGTTCCTTTAAAGGGACGCAGGCTGCACTCCGACTTCCATGTATTTACTTTTTTTCCTGTGCATTAATTAAATGCCGCTTGCTTACTGCATTATTTAATGGGATTGATGGTGTAATTAAGGCACCGGCAGGCATTAAGCACCAGAACCGTGGCAAAGGAGCCGAACAGTATGGCAGTCCTTGCTTCCTTCTGTACAGTTTTGCGTGGTTTGATCATTGGTCTCGCTGATGGATTGAGCCCCGGCGACTTCTGTCGACACCGACGGAATACATAAAGCCGAGATCTAAAGCAACACGGAACCAACGTCCTCGAGGCTTCCCTGGGTTTCGTTTCACCTTGGATTGGTTTGTTTCCACTGCTGCTTTTTTCCCCAAAGCTGGGACTCAAGGTGTGTGCATCTACACCAAAGAATGAAGGCACTTTGACATCACTTTGAACGGCCCTGGTTCAATGTAAGATACTCCACTTTGGCCGAAAAAATGAAATGCAAAGATACAGAATGGGGGACAATGCCTGGCTCGAGAGCAGGACGTGTGAAAAAGATCTTGGAGTCCTCGTGGACAACAAGTTAAACATGAGCCAACAATGTGATGTGGCGGCAAAAAAAGCCAATGGGATTTTGGCCTGCATCAATAGGAGCTAGTGTCTAGATCTAGGGAAGTCATGTTCCCCATGCTCTATTCCGCTTTGGTCAGACCACACCTGGAATATTGTGTCCAATTCTGGGCACCACAATTCAAGAGAGATATTGACAAGCTGGAGAACGACTAAAATGATAAAAGGTCTGGAGAACAAGCCCGATGAGGAGCGGCTTAAGGAGCTGGGCATGTTTAGCCTGAAGAAGAAAAGGCTGAGAGGGGATATGATAGCCATGTATAAATAGCCACAGGGAGGAGATAGGGAGGAGGGAGCAAGCTTGTTTTCTGCTGCCCTGGAGACTAGGACGCAAGGGAACAATGGCTTCAAACTACAAGAGAGGAGATTCCATCTGAACATAAGGAAGAACTTCCTGACTGTGAGAACCGTTCAGCAGTGGAACTCTCTGCCCCGGAGTGTGGTGGAGGCTCCTTCTTTGGAAGCTTTTAAACAGAGGCTGGTGATTTGAATGCAATTTTCCTGCTTCTTGGCAGGGGTTGGACTGGATGGCCCAGGAGGTCTCTTCCAACTCTTTGATTCTATGATTCTATGATTCTAATGCTATGGATCTCTGGGAGTTGTAGTTTGGTGAGCACTCTTTGGTCGAGGAGGCTAATGACCTTACTCCCATGACACAACTCCCATTTATTTATTTATTTATTTCGTGTACTTCTACCCCGCCCTTCTCAACCCCCCCCCCGGCGGGGGGGGGACTCAGGGAGGCTTACAAAAAGGCACAATTCGATGCCTACACAAGATACACATATGTACAAAACAGCAGTTAAAACAATTATCACAGTTAAAAACAATCGGTACATAACACAATCAATAAAACTAATCTCATGCTCAGCATTCATCTTTCAGAGTTCCATAGTTCCATTCCGCTTAGTCAATTCCTGTCCATCGTCAACATCCTTTCTTTATCTGCCAGATTGTCCGATGCCTGGTCCCAAATCCAAGTTTTCAATTTTTTCCTAAAGGAAAGGAGGGATGCCGCTGATCTAATTTCCCCGGGGAGTGAATTCCACAGGTGAGGGGCCACCACCGAGAAGGCCCTGCTCCTCGTCCCTGCCAATCTCACTTGTGATAGAGGCGGGGTCGAGAGCAGGGCCTCCCCAGAAGATCTTAGACTCCGGGATGGGACGTAGAGGGAGATACGTTTGGACGGATACACTGGGCCAGAACCGTATAGGGTTTTGTAGGTCCCATGATTCCATAGTAATGAACTATCACAGTTAAAGTGGCTTCCAACTCTGTTAATTCTACAGTGTAGAGGCGCTCTCTCTCTCTCTCTCTCTTTCTCCATCCTCAGCAAGAGGAACATTACAAGACACTCCCAATATGGCTGCTCATTGATTGATCCCAAAAAAACAGCCATCTTGGCACAATTCATGCCTCTTGTTTCTTCTATGGATCCCATGAGATACTCCTTGTTTTTGGTCCCTCTTCTGCTTTATCTTCTCTGGCCTTCAATTGTCCTTCTCCAACTAAGAATGTTCCTTCAATGAGCTCCATGCCAACATTATTCTTGACTGAGAAGGGGGGAAATCATCTTCCATTGAAATGAAAATGATGTGTGCTTTCAAATGGTCAAATATGGTGAAGACATGGTTTTGTCAAGGTGGGCACCTTGGGTCTTCAAGCTGCTTATAAGGGAGACGTTGGTGCTTTGGCTCCTTGTTGGTTTCTGGAAGCCATGATGCGCTGAAGGCACAATCACAAGACGCAGCGCTGTCCTCCGTTTCCACCTTCAAAATTAGTGCAATAATTGGCGACACAAATGTGGCACAGAAGACACACAAACAAGAAAGGACTTTCTATCCAGGAAGTTGTGAAATCGATGCCTCTAACACTTCCAGATTCTTTCACTTGGCTCAATGCTTTGGTGCACTTCTGAGCACAAAGCGTGTATCTCTATTTCCACCTGGCACCAGTTGGAGAGGATGCCGAACAGGCCTTGAAAAGAGATCGGTTGCCGGCTCCTTATCTGCTCAACAATATCAGCAGGAAGGATCTTATCAAACAGCAATTACTGGGCCCCGTTTTGCGACTAATTGGCTCTCCAGAGTCGAGTCAAGCTGCTTCCAATCTGCCTGTCATGGATGCCATTGTTGCAATAGGGGAGAAATAGAGTAGAGTTGTTTCTCTTGGATGCTTCCTCTGATCTCAGGTGAATGCAGACATTGGTTGGGGCAGGCACCAATAGAACCTAACACAACCCAACAATATCACTCTCAAAGTGTCTGTAAACATCTGGCTTCAGATGGTACACTTGGGAGACAATGTTGAGGTGGAAGGCAGCTTCCAATGGCCACCATTGTGGACTTCATAGGTCAGCAAGAACCAGAAGGTGGCTGGAAGAGTGGACATCAGGGTCCCTCTCCTTATTGATCCACCTTATGCACCCATTTCAATCCAGAAGAATGACGGACAAATGGATTTCAAGGTTCCTCACCTCACACAATGGTTCTAAATCCAGTAGAAGGATGGAGGAGTGTACCTCATGGTTTCTCACATTATTGGGCCACCTCATGCTGCAGCTCCAATCTATAAGTCTCAATGAGTGGCCCTTAGGGTTCCTCATCTTATTGCTCCACCTCATGCCACAGTTCTAACCCAGAAAAGGCAGGAGAAGTGGACCTCAAGGTCCTCACCTTATTGATCCACCTCATGCCCTCCTTCCAATCCAGAAGAAGGCTTGAGGAGTGGACCTCAGGGTCCCTCACCTTATTGATCCACTTCATGAAATGTTTCTAACCCAGAAGAAAGATGGAGGAGTGGATCTTAGGGTCCTTCACCTTATTGATCCACTTCATGCCATGGTTCCAATCCAGAGGAATGCTGGAGGAGTGGACCTCAGGTTTCCTCACCTTATTGATCCACTTCATGCCATGGTTCCAATCCAGAAGAAGGCTAGGAGAGTGGACATTAGGGTTTCTCATCTTATTGAGCCTTCTCATGCAATGGTTCCAATCCAGAAGAAGGCTAGGAGAATGGGCCGCAAGGTTCCTCACCTTATTGAGCCATCGTTTGTGACAGTTATGATCAGTTTTACGGTCTAGGAGTTATGGTGAACCTAAGGAAATGTTGGGCCGGATGGGGACTCTGTATTATCCAATATTTTCATTTATGCAATGTTCTGCCAACCCGTTCATGTTGGATAAGTGATACTGTGTGTGTGTTTGTGTGTGTGTGTGTACCCCTCTTGCAACCCAAAGTATCTTGAATTGGTTGAGTCTTGAGTAGAGAAGGCTGATGTGCTTTGCCAAAATGGAGATGGAGGCTGTTAGAGCTCCCTTTCAAAGCCAATCTTGCGAGGAACAGCCAACAATAGGTTGGTCTTGGGGTGGCCATAAGTCAACGACAACACCAACAACAACACCAGGCACAAGTGTATAATCTGATCCCACGGAAAGGGAGCTGGCTTTCCTCCTCCCTGCATCAGGTAAGGGAGAATCAGAGGCTGCTAATGGCAACAAATGGAATTAGGCAGCAGAAATGTGCCTTGGGGGAGAAACGCAGGAGCCGGCCTTGGATTCTCCTGTCTCTCTCCAATCGGCAGAGAGAGGAGGCCTCCATCTCTCCCTCCCTCCCTCTTTCCTTCTCTCTCTTTTTTTGCACACACATACATCCAAAGCGCCTCGGGCGAAATTGCTTACACCGTTTCCTCCATCTCACTTTAAATTCCTGCAAACGGGGAGCAAGACCCGAAAGGAAAAGAGAAGGGCTTCATGTATATGGAACTGGAACAGAAATAGTGTCGGAAACAGGAATAGATCTCGTCGCCATCAAGGTTTCATGAAGATAGGCAGATCCAGGGCAGCCCTGATTCTGCCAAAATGGGAATGCAGCAGATACACACAGGCAGAGATCTATGCTATACAAACACACACATATTTGTATGTCTCTCTCTGTGTAGATATTTCTCTATTGTAGACTCTCAGTTATCTGGCTTCCATGGAGGTTGGTAGATGTCTGATTCAATGCCATTTCTTGTTGCTTGAGAGTTACTAAGAAAAATAGGTCTAACTAATACTATATTATTGTAAACCTTGTATTGGCTTATATTAATACTGAAATACAGCAATAAAAAGCCAATTAAGACAAACTCAGTGTGACACAGTATGTAAAACAGCTTTGTGGACACAATTTTAGTTAAATGGCAGTTAAATGGATTGTGTTCTAATTATTATCTTCTATGTTTTGCTGGTTGCTTGAGAGTTGTGGTTGCTTGGGTTCTAATTAACAGAGTCTTCTCTCTAGATAGATAGACAGACAGACAGACAGACAGATAGATAGATAGATAGATATGCAAATAACATTTGAAATAAAATTATCTAGAGTCAATTGATTACAGGTGATTGGTAGGTAGACAGAAGGATGGATGGACGGACGGACGGACGGATAGACGGATAGACAGACAGACAGAGAGACAGACAGACAGACAGACAGACATAAAAGTAAAGGTTTTCCCTGACATGAAGTCCATTCGTGTCCAACTCTGGGACTCGTGTGGTCATCTCCATTTCTAAGCCAAAGAGCCGGCATTGTTCGTAGATGCCTCCAAGGTCATGTAGCCATATAGGGATGACTGCATTGAGCACCCTTACTTTCCCACCGGAGCAGTACCTATTGATCTACTCACATTTGCATGTTTTCAAACTGCTAAGTTGGCAGAAGCTGGGGCTAACAGAGGGAGCTCACACCACTCCCCTGATTTGAACCTGCGACCTTTCGATCAGCAAGTTCAGCAGCTCAGCGCTTTAACCCACTGCACCACCGGAGACTCCATACATACATATACACATATTTTTATATATGCCTCTATAAATTATATCATTAAAATCTCTGAAAAGCAGCTGAAATGGTTGTATTTTGATTTTTTCCAGTTTCTTGAGAGTTCCAGTTAACTGGAGGGGAGGGCAATGTATATGTGGGTGGACTACAACTCCCATCATCCTCTATCCAAAAAGCCCCACCAATATTTTAAGTAGGATCACAAAGGATCTGTGCACCAAGTTTGATCCAGATCCACCATGGATGGGAATCACAAGGCTCTCCACATGTGGCTGGACTACAACTCCCATCATCCTCTAGGAGTCCCCCCCCCAGATATGTTTGTGTCCCATATGCAGTCCAGGTTCATCAAGCCATGTAGGAGTCTTTGTGTTCTATAAAAATGTACATGTGAAGATATATATACATCCTTCTAGCGGGAGAGTGGGGGAAGTTAGTTTTAATAGGCACAAACAGTATTGGGAAATTACTCTCTTTACGGGTCGTACCATGACACTAATATGGCTGGGGAAAGATGTCATACATTTATAGATCACACACACACACACACACACAGAGAGGGACTCAGCTGCTTTGCAGAGGGAAAGCACCTGAGTTGGGAGATTGCAATGTATGTCACTGCCACCAAGGCAGCTCAGTTCCCAAACCCTCCAAACAGCTAAGGATTTGGTGACAGGGAGAGAAGAGAGAAGCATGCAAACATTGAGTTTGGAAATGGTGGGAGCAGAGGCAGAGGATGCATCCGAGTTAAAGATCTGTATGTTTGTGTGAATCCATGTTGAGCCTGAACTTCAATGGAGCTGTCCAAAGAAGAGAGAGAAGAAGGTTCAGCACCATGGATAGCTCCTGCCTTCTCTTTGTTGAGAAGATCTCACAGTTTGGCTATCTAGTTGCTTTGCCTCGCCTCTAAGTTTTATAGAATCATAGAATACTAGAGTTGGAAGAGACCTGGCGGGCCATCCATTCCAACCCTATTCTGCCCAGAAGCAGGAAAATTGCATTCAAAGCACCCCCGACAGATGGCCATCCAGCCTCTGTTTAAAAGCTTCCAAAGAAGGAGCCTCCACCACACTCCGGGGCAGAGAGTTCCACTGTTGAACGGCTCTCACAGTCAGGAAGTTCTTCCTCATGTTCAGATGGAATCTCCTCTCTTGTAGTTTGAAGCCATTGTTCCATTGCGTCCTAGTCTCCAGGGAAGCAGAAAACAAGCTTGCTCCCTCCTCCCTGTGGCTTCCTCTCACATATTTATACATGGCTATCATATCTCCTCTCAGCCTTCTCTTCTCCAGGTTAAACATGCCCAGCTCCTTAAGCCGCTCCTCATAGGGCTTGTTCTCCAGACCCTTGATCATTTTAGTCGCCCTCCTCTGGACACATTCCAGCTTGTCAATATCTCTCTTGAATTGTGGTGCCCAGAATTGGACACAATATTCCAGATGTGGTCTAACCAAAGCGGAATAGAGCATGGGTAGCATGACTTCCCTAGATCTAGACACTATGCTCCTATTGATGCAGGCCAAAATCCCATTGGCTTTTTTTGCCGCCACATCACATTGTTGGCTCATGTTTAACTTGTTGTCCACGAGGACTCCAAGATCTTTTTCACACGTACTGCTCTCGAGCCAGGCATTGTCCCCCATTCTGTATCTTTGCATTTCGTTTTTCCTGCCTAAGTGGAGTATCTTGCATTTGTCACTGTTGAACTTCATTTTGTTAGTTTTGGCCCATCTCTCTAATCTGTCAAGATCCCAATGCAATTGCTGAAAAGTGGGGTATGAATTCTACTACTACTACTACTAATAATAATAATAATAATAATAACAATAATAATACTGCTACTAATACTAATACTAATAATAATTGTACATTCGAGTTGAGAAAATATTTGGTCTTCCATCCCAGCAACCCTCTGGCAGAGAACTGTCCCTGACCCACTTTGGTAACCCTGCTGTTGTGTGCAACCTCCTAATGCTTCTGCAATCTCAAATTATCAAAGCATCTTCCCTATCTACCCGCAGATATGATAATACACACACACACACATTCTGAACAGCAAAGATAAGAAGAGGTGCTTTGGGGTGAGAAGTAGTATAACGAATTGCTTTTAAAGCAGGGCACAATCTCTTCATTCCATCGGTTTCTTCCCTCTTGGTCTTCACCTAGTTTTTTTGATACGAATGAGGCCTCATTGCCTCTTCGATCCCATTAAGTGATTTGAACACCAATTCCCAAAATCCCTTGGGTACATTGACTGATCCTTTTGGGAGTCAAAATCCAAAATGGTTGGGCAACCAATACTTGAGAATCTTTGAAAAGTTGACATGTTTTCCTTCCTTCCTTTTCTCATTCCTTTGTTCTTCTTGTTTTGTGAGGATATCTCCTCCATCATCATCCAAGTCAACACAGATTTTGGTTTCCTAGTAAAATGAGGTTCTGGGAGTGATCCTGGGGGCAACTGAGGGTACATCCACACTGTAGAATTCATGCCATTTGATACCACTTTAACTTCCACAGCTTAAAGTACAGAAACTGGGGATTTGTAGCTTGGCGAGGGAAAGTTCACCATCTTGTGAAACAACAGCCCCCATGATTCCATAGCATTGAACCCCATGGCTGTTCAAGTGGCATCAAACTGCATCAGTGTTGCAGTGTAGACCCAACTTTAGTCGCCTCTAAGGGAAACCGATGAAGCCCAGAGATGGCTCCCTGCGTGCAAGAGGGATTCATTATAGCGTTCTTCACCCCAAAGCACCTCTTCTTATCTCCCTTGTTCAGGAAATATATATATATAAGTGTGTGCACGCAGGTGTATTCTCGTACCTGCGGGTAGATCGGGGAGGCGCTTTGATCATTTGGGATTACAGCACTGTTCAAACAACAGCCGAGACTTGGGCAACCAAACTGGGTCAGGAAGACTTCGGAGCCAAAGGAGTCCTCTGATGCCGAATGAGAGAGGAGAGGAAGGAGGACGAAGAAGAAGAAGAAGAAGAAGAAGAAGAAGAGCAAGAGACTCGCAATGGCACTGCCTGGATGCCCTCCTTGCGCATGGGCTCCGCAGTGATTCCTCCATGCTCCTGTCCTCCTCTTCTCTGCCTTGCGAGAGAGAGAGAGAGAGAGATGAATAATTTAGGGAATGCAGCACATCACCAGCAGAGAAGGCAAACCGAAAGGAAGAAAGGAAATGGAGCGGCTAGGATGCATGAATGCATGCGACCCAAGCACACTTAAGGGCATCTCTGCAGCTGAGCACAGAGTTCAAAACCTCTTATTTTTAAAGATGTGGAGAGCGCATGCTTGGGGACATCAAGGTCTCAGTTTCATTGGCTTGGGCTGATTCAAGGGCCAGTTTTATTCTTTGGGAGCCATTGTAAATAGTTACCAACAAAACAAAGCAATAACCAGATGTCCTCTTTAACTTTGGTGCTAAACAGTAGGGGAGTGCGAAATTCCTTTGGTCGATTTGGATTTTGGATAATTTCAGAGATTCAGTAGCCAAGCCACTGGAAACAGACCAGGAAGGAGCCCTTCGGAGCCTTCGCAGCATGAGAAATGGACTGCTTAATATTTCAGCCACACAACCGAAAAAGATGAGTTGATTCGGAATTATTCTTAATCATCAGTATTCTAAAAACTCACTGAAAACAGCCCGGAAAACTCACAGCGACCCAGTATTCTGACCGTTTTTGTTTTGCAAGCACAGGCCGCCATCTCTCCATGGTGAACGACGAGCGCAGCCACACTGGCTGCATCACATTTCTCAGCCAATCACAGGACTGGTTCTGTCCATTCTCCTCCCTTCTTGTAGTACACACTGGCTTAGACTTCAAATTCCAAAAATTTGGTATTAAAAAATTCCCAAAAATCAGTGGATGAGTGAAACATTCTGAAACTTGGAGGGCTTGTGGTCGTTCATCCATCCTACAAGTGTAGCAAGTTTTGTCCTGATAGCCATAAACATGACAGAGAAATGAGCCTCTAAAGCAATGGTTCCCAAACTTTTTTTGACCAGGGACCACTTTGACCAGACACTACTCTCCAACCTTAGTACCAAAGGGTTACAAATCAGATTTTGGTCAACTATAGATTCATCTTAGTGATTTGGGGTGCTGATTCAGAAAATTGCATAGGATAGAATCATAGAATCATAGAGTTGGAAGAGACCTCATGGGCCATCCAGTCCAACCCCCTTCTGCCAAGAAGCAGGAATACTGCATTCAAAGCACCCCCGACAGATGGCCATCCAGCCTCTGTTTAAAAGCTTCCAAAGAAGGAGCCTCCACACACTCCGGGGCAGAGAGTTCCACTGCTGAACGGCTCTCACAGTCAGGAAGTTCTTCCTCATGTTCAGATGGAATCTCCTCTCTTGTAGTTTGAAGCCATGGTTCCATTGCATCCTAGTTTCCAGGGAAGCAGAAAACAAGCTTGCTCCCTCCTCCTCCCTGTGGCTTCCTCTCACATATTTATACATGGCTATCATATCTCCTCTCAGCCTTCTCTTCTTCAGGCTAAACATGCCCAGCTCCTTAAGCCGCTCTTCATAGGGCTTGTTCTCCAGACCCTTGATCATTTTAGTCGCCCTCCTCTGGACACATTCCAGCTTGTCAATATCTCTCTTGAATTGTGGTGCCCAGAATTGGACACAATATTCCAGGTAAAGTGGTCTAACCAAAGCGGAATAGAGCATGGGGAGCATGACTTCCCTAGATCTAGACACTATGCTCCTATTGATGCAGGCCAAAATCCCATTGGCTTTTTTTGCCGCCACATCACATTGTTGGCTCATGTTTAACTGATGTGGATAGACCACATCAGCTCTAGTTTCTGATACAGAACATATGCCTTCCAGTTGTTGTCATCTGCTCACCCATAGAAAACCATATTTAATAAGCCTTGGCACTAGAAGAAGGTTTCGTGAGACCACTCACTCTCGTTGCAAAAGCATAGTAATGGTGAGGCCACAGATCATATTTTAGTTCTTGCGGACCACGGGTGGACCATGGACCACAAGTTGGGAACTACTGCTCTAAAGTTTCCCCATTGGTACCAATGGACTGGATCCTACCAAAACGAAAACAGAACTCAGGGTTCAAACAGCCCACTTCTGAATCTTCCCAAAAATTGGAATCTGAAATAAAAACAGAATGGACTTCTGTCATTTTGCACACTTCCACTGAAAAGGACATGATTGTCCTCAGAGGTTTCCAGAAGCCATCACATCAGTGTCCTGAATCAAAACCCTATTGTTGTTTCCGTAAACCCCCTTCTTGGTTTCGTTAATTCATGAATTCCATCTCCCAATTTTGAGATAAAATTAAGTATTTAATCCTTACTTGTGGGCTCAAGAAAGGCCACAGCTGAGGCTGAAACAGGAAACAGCCCCCAACACAAACTCTCCAGGTTCGAGGTTGGAGGCATGACGATCACGAGACCCTTTGTATAAAAGTGTCTTAATTTCAAGCAAGGGCCCACCGCCCACCCATCGCCCCCCAGAAGGAGCCTGTTGGCTTAAGAAGGGTCTTCCTCCCTTGTCAGTGAAAGGCAGCAGCCGAGGGTCCCAGAAGGGTCTCTGGCGTCGGGCACTGATATTTATCCACAGATTGCAAGATGGGTTTTTTATCCCACCTTCCCTCACAAAGCTCAAGGCAATTTGCCAGAGTCGGGTTTAAAAGCCACGCGGATCAATAAAAAATAAAGATCATAGCGACGTTTTTGCATAAAGTGCATTCGCAGCAGTGGAAGCGCGGCTCCCGAGGCCAAGCTGAACCAGACCAAAGGTTTTTGCTGGAAGCCTGCGCCGGGGCTGCGCATGAATAAAGAAGAAGCGCAAGGAGGCAGGTGTGCATGCGGATGAGGCCGGGCCCCTTGCCTTGCGGCTTCCTTCCTTCCTTGCTTCCTTCCTTCCTTCCTTCCTTCCTTCCTTCCTTCCTTCCTTCCTTCCTTCCTAGGAATGCAAGGAGAAAGACACTTCGGCTCTGTGTTTTAGTCCAATCACTGCTGGTGTTAAGAAGGAGATGCATCCCATATCGACTCCAATAATATCAACTGAAATATGACTGCCAGATAATAGATCTCCCCATTGCCTCTTCCATGAAGTCCTATTCCCCATTGCATCCATACTGCGGAACGGATGCAGATCAGCACCACTTGGACTCAGTGCTGTGGAAATGGGGGAGTTGTAGTTTCACAAGGTCCATCACCTCCTCTGGGTGCATCTACACTGTCAAATTAACACCACCAGAACTGTCAAAGCTCACTGGAGCTATTGTTTGGTGAGGCACCAGCACCTTTTGACAGAGAAGGCGCAAGACCTTGTACAACTACAGGTTTGCATAGCATTGAGCCTTGGCAGTTCATGCTATGTCATTATGCACCCAGGGAAGGCCGTGGACCTTGTAAAACTACAACTCCCAGGATCCTATAGCATGTACATGGGATCAAACTGCATTAATTCTATAATGTAAATGCATGCGGGGAAAGTTAAGGACCTTGCAAAACTACAACTCCCAGGATCCCATAGTATGCACGCAGGATCAAACCACATTAATTCTATAATGTAAGTGCATGCAGAGAAAGTCAGGGACCTTGCAAAACTACAACTCCCGGGATCCCATAGTATGCACATGGAATCAAACCATATTAGCTCTATAATGTAAGTGCATGCAGAGCAAGTCAGGGACCTTGCAAAGCTACAACTCCCAGGATCCCATAGTATGCACGCAGGATCAAACCACATTAACTCTATAATGTAAGTGCATGCAGAGAAAGTCAGGGACCTTGAAAAACTACAACTCCCAGGATCCCATAGTATGCACATGGAATCAAACCATATTAGCTCTATAACGTAAGTGCATGCAGAGCAAGTCAGGGACCTTGCAAAGCTACAACTCCCAGGATCCCATAGTATGCACGCAGGATCAAACCACATTAATTCTATAATGTAAGTGCATGCAGAGAAAGTCAGGGACCTTGCAAAACTACAGCTCCCAGGATGCCATAGTCCTTGAGCAATGGCACTTAAAGTGGTGCTGAGTTGCAATAATTCCACTGTTTAGATGCACCTTCAGCTCCAATGGGACAGGATTAGACAGGTGCCTATACCACCAGAAGAAATGCTCTTCTGACAGCCATTGAACCAGTCTTCTGGCAATGCTCTGTCGAAAGGAGGCTCAGGACGGGACCAAGGAGAACATGCATCCCATGAGGTCCAGTCTCCCTCCTCTTTGAGAAAGGAACCAGGATGCAGACACAAGGAGAGGCCAAGGACTGGAGAGTAGGCTTGGGCGGTTTCGTTCGTTAATTACGTAATTCGTTATTAATTCATATTTAAATTAGCTTACGATCCAATATTGAGCCATGCAGGAATAGTGTGAAGAGTAAATTAGATTTGAAACAATTTTTTCAATTTATTTCGTAATTATTTCGTAATTATTTTGTAATTATTTCGTAATTATTTCGCAATTATTTCGCAATTATTTCGTAATTATTTTGGCATGTCTGGTGGTGCAAGTTTTATAGTTGTTGTTTGTTTTATCACACCAACAGTCAACAACAGAGGGAGAGGGAAGCTTCAGAAGTTCCCCCTCTCCCATTTGGAGGTTTTTTTTAGCATATTGCGCAATTGCGTCCGCCATTAACGAATCAATTTGTAATTATACGGAATTTCGGAATTATTTTTTTAAAAAAAGGAACGCAATGGACCCCTAAAAACAAAACGAGTTTAGAACCAAATTTTTTCGTGGTTACCCAAGCCTACTGGAAAGCCATTTACGCAACTTTCACTGTTCCTGGTCTGGAAGGGGTTCCGATTCAAAATGAGTTGACCAGGCGCCAGTTCCACCGGGCCTTTATCTTTGCTTAACTGCAAGAAGTTGGGCTTCTTACCCACTGGAGGAACCGGGAGCAGAGACCTGTTGGTGTTTTCCAGATCTCCTCCTATGGTGTATTTGGATACGTGGGTTCTGTTCAAGGCTGCGGAAGCGGAGCTGTCCAGGGAGCTGGTGCGCATGGCGTTGCGGCAGAAAGCGCATTGGCCCCGGAGAAGGAGGGAGAGAGAGAGGGAGGGCGGCCATGCTTGGCCTCGACTATGTTCTGGCCCAAGTCAGCACCAGCCAGGCAGCAAATTGCATACCTTTAATTACGTTAAAGTGCTTTCTCTTTCCGTCCACCTGGGATTCCGGCCAATTAATCCCCTGCTGTGAGCAAAGGGAGGAGGAACACGCCTCCTCCTCCTCCTCCTCCGCTCCTTGGCTTTCCCCGTAATGTGCTGGTTGCCCTAATGAGAGCAGTGCGCCAAGTCCCCTCAAGGCACCGGGTCCTGCCTGGCCTTGAAACTAAGCAGGGTCAGGCCTGGCTCAGACGTGGATGAGGGCAGGCCCACCAACATCAGGTGCCGCAGGCTCTCCTTCAGAGGAAAGAGCTTGCAAAAGCATCTCGGGCCATTCCTTGCTCTTACAACCTCACAAAGCTCTTGGGGTCATGGATGTCAATAAGCCACTTGAAGCTGCAAGGTATACCTTTGGTCCTTCCCCCCCCCCCTCCCAAATGCTGAAAAGCCACTATGAAGAAAAGGGACTTTGTGGACTGTCTCTCCCAGAACCCCGCAGCCAGATGAACCTTAGCAGTCAATAAACATCAGTTTGAAGACACAATGGCTTCCTTTCAAGGGAACGTCCAGGCAAAGCTGTCTTGCTCTTGACTTCAGAGTCTTAAAACCTTGACACTAAATGAAAACTGGTCAACGCTGAAGATCTGAGCATACGCTCTGTGATGGGCTAGGGTGCTGTCTGTATAGGAAGGATGAACACAAGGTGCCAAATATTTCTGCAAAACCTAAACAGTTCGGGCCCTGCCTATCTCCGCGATTGCATCTCCTTCTATGAACCAGCGCAAACTCTAAGATCTTCCGGGGAGGGCCTCCTTTCACTCCCACCACCATCACAAGTACGGTTGGTGGGGATGAGAGAGCGGGCCTTCTCAGTGGTGGCTTCCCACCTCTGGAATGCCCTTCCAAGGGAAATAAGACAGGCCCCATCCCTCCCCTCCTTTTGTAATAATAATAATAATAATAATAATAATAATAATAATAATAATAAATGTATACCCCGCTACCATCTCCCAAGGGACTCGGTGCCGCTTACATGAGGCCGAGCCCATAATACATCAATACAAGCAATAGCAAGAGCTTGAAGATCTGGAGGTTTCAACAAGCCTTTGAGAATGACCAGTTCTAGTCCAGCCCAAACATTGTTGAATAAGGCAAGCAAAAGGGTTTATATATCTGCGGAATGACCAGGGTGGGACAAAGGACTCTTGTCTGCTGGAGGTAGGTGGGAATGTTTCAACTGACCACCTTGATTAGCATTTGATGGCCTGGCAGTGCCTGGGGGAATCTTTTGTTGAGAGGTGATTTGATGTGCCTGATTGTTTCCTCTCTGTTGTTGTGCTATTGTAATTTTTGAGTTTTTTAATACTGGTAGCCAGATCTTGTTCATTTTCATGGTTTCTTCCTTTCTATTGAAATTGAGTATTTCTTTTATTGCTGTGAGTTTGATTCCAAAATGCAAAGGCTCTGCCCAAGGTGCTGAATCGGTCTGAAGGGAGGGTTCGGAAACTGAGAGAGTTCTGACTAAAACCTGGAAATGGGTCAGTGCCCCATTAACAAGGGAGTCTTTCCATCATATATTATTGGGAGTCTCTGGCTTCCGGTGCAAATCTGTTGCCGCCTTTCAAAGCATGTCTGCAGTGTGTTGTTTTCCTGCTTGTTTTGGGTCACTAACAACCCTCAAAGTTACCAAGAATCCCATACTCCAGTTCGCCCGAAAGGAGAAAGCCGAAACAGAAAAGGAATAAGAATGTTTTAATGAGCTCTTTTGAAAAGAAACACAGTCCCTTAATTAAGTGTGTCTTTGCGCCCTCTTTCAAGGCTTTGGAGAGGTGTTGTTGTTGCTGTTGTCGTGATCGCATGTCTGGGGGGCCCAATCTCGAGAAAGGCAAGGCCAGCGATGGCGGAGGGAAGCACCAGAATGGCGCAGGTCAATAGCAAGCGGTCTTTGCGCCTTGAGAGAGCGCATCAAGACGGCACTAATTGGACTGAGGAGGAAGAGACAAAGCCACGGACAAACAGCTTCTGGGGTTGGAAAGGAACACCATCAAAGGGGAAAGTTTGGGGACCGCAGCCACGGTCTTCTCCAAAGGACACAAAAGCCAATGTAAATGGATAAGACGGAGGGCAAGTGGTCGCAAGCGGAGGGCACACATTTGCAGCTGAACATGGCTGCCCATGCCAGGGATCTTCAGTTCTCATCCCAGGTTAAGGTCCAGGAGACGTTCACTTTGCAAGTCCTCGTTCGAGTTGCCGTTCCCCGCTCGTCTTCTCACTCCAAGTCTTGCATCCAGAGGTGTTTCATTACAGAGTCCTGACTGCCGAAACCACAACCGGTTGAGCTCTCATTAAAAGAGGAACACTCCAGCTTTGGTGGCCGTCAAAGGAGAACCATCAGGTGGGCCCAAAGGGGACTCTCCAAACATCCAGAAAATAATTTCTTTTGAACCCTTCCCACAGTTCTTTTTTCCCCATAATTTTTATCATGCATTTCTTTATTTTTTTCCACACAAAGAAAAGAGGAAAAGAAGGAAATAATAATCATCATCATCATCATCATCACCACCATCACCACCACCACAAGCTGGAAAAAGTTACAGAGAATGAACACGTCAAGCTACTCTGGGACTTCCAGATTCAGACAGACAGAATTTTGGAGCACAAGACTCCTGACCTCACCATCATGTTAAAAAACAAAGTATGAATTGTCGATGTCGCAATCCCAGGTGACATCAGGATTGAAAAGAAAAACTGGAAAAGCTGACACAATACGAGGATTTAAAGATTGAACTCTAAAGACCACACCTGGAATATTGTGTCCAATTCTGGGCACCACAATTCAAGAGAGATATTGACAAGCTGGAATGTGTCCAGAGGAGGGCGACGAAAATGATCAAGGGTCTGGAGAACAAGCACTATGAGGAGCGGCTTAAAGAGCTAGGCATGTTTGACCTGCAGAAAAGAAGGCTGAGAGGAGACATGATGAGGGGCATGTATAAATATGTGAGGAGGAGTCAGGGGGAGGAGGGAGCAAGCTTGTTTTCTGCTGCCCTGGAGATTAGGACGCGGAACAATGGCTTCAAACTACAAGAAAGGAGATTCCATCTGAACATGCAGAAGAACTTCCTGACTGTGAGAGCCGTTCAGCAGTGGAACTCTCTGCCCTGGAGTGTGGTGGAGGCTCCTTCTTTGGAAGCGTTAACAGAGGCTGGATGGCCATCTGTCAGGGGTGATTTGAATGCAATATTCCTGCTTCTTGGCAGAAGGGTTGGACTGGATGGCCCAGAGGTCTCTTCCAATTCTAGAATTCTGTGATTCTATGATTCTATGACTCTGGCACAAGCCCGTCAAGAGGGTCCCAGTGGTGATCGGCACACTGGGTGCAGTGCCTAAAGACCTTGGCCTGCACTTAAACACAATCGGCACTGCAAGATTACCACCTGCCAGATGTGGAAGGCCACCTTACTGGGATCTGCATGCATTATTTGCTGATACATCACACAGTCCTAGACACTTGGGAAGTGTCCAACATGGGATCCAATACAACAACCAGGAGAGTGTCTGCTGTGGACTCATCTTGTGGTGTTTCAAATAATAATAATAATAATAATAATAATTATTATTATTATTATTATTATTATTATTACCCAACTCTTTCTCTCCTCATGGCTCAAGGTGGGTTACAAAGTAATTAATACACATAAAAATTGTAAAAATGCCACAAATACACACATCAAAGTGTATTTCTATAAAAGATGTGTATTTAAACGTATTGTTATGTATTTTCATTCACTGGAACAAATTTGGCACAAATATCTAAGCTTGGCACACAGAACTCCTATAAGTAACAGAAACTACTGGGTTTGGTGGGCATTGACCTTGAGTTTTGGAGACGTAGTCCACCTACATCCAGAGAACACTGTGGACTCAAACAATGATGGATCTGGACCAATCTTGGCATGGATACTCAATATGCCCAAATGTGAACACTGGTGGGGTTTGGGGGGAAACAGACCTTGAGATTTGGGAGTTGTAGTTGCTGGGATTTATAGTTAACCTACCATCAAAGATCATTCTTGTTAAAAGTATTATAAAATGTGCAAAAATATATTCTTCATTGAATGTATTTGGTTATGTTTGGTTGGTGGGTTTGTGCCTTTAATTGTTGGAATGCTTGTGGTTTGGGTTTGGTCAATTGGGGGCAGGTGGAGCTCATTGCTGCTGTTTACATAAGAGTTAAGTTTACATCTGCCTGCAGTCTTTGGTCTGATTTCTGAGTTTCTTTTTGTTTCCACTATGAAGCTGTAATAAAGTAAGCTTTTGCTGTAGTATTGTTGTTTTTATTTGATATTATAACTCTGCTGACAATTCTGAACCCCACCAACGACAGAATTGGCCCAAATTTCCTACGTAGAACCCCCATGCCTTGAAGGGACTCGCTGGCACGAGCTTCCCTCCAGCCTCGCACGCTCTCCCTTGCTTACACATGCGCACCATGCTGCCATGCGCTGAGCATGCTTGCTCTCCCCTCCCCGTTTGGAGTCTCAGGAACAGCCCTCTCCTTAGCTGAGAGACCAACCAATCACAGCAGAGGAGGGTTTTAGGTGGGAGGATTTGGCCTCAGTTTCCAAACAGGAAGAGAAGGACAGGCGGAGAGATCTTCAGCCTTCTCAGCCAAAGAGGTTCCTAAGACCATCAGAAACATGTGTTTTCTGGGTCTTTGGTGACCCCTCCGAAACCCCCTCATGACCCCCCCCCACCGAGGTCCTGACCCCCAGGTTGGGAAACGCTGCACTATATGGTCAGTGGAGAACCCTATCATGCAGTTTGAATTACATTGATCAGCATATAGTTTGGGAGTTCTCCTAGATTCATCGCTGAGCCTGGAGCCCAAGGTCTCGGCGGTGGTCAGGGGAGCTTTTGCACAATTAAAACTTGTGCACCACCTGCACCCGTACCTTGGGAAGGCTGACTTGGCCACGGTGGTCCACGCTTTGGTTACATCCCATTTAGACTACTGCAATGCTCTCTACGTGGGGTTGCCCTGAAGACTGCCCGGAAGCTGCAGCAAGTCCAACGCTCGGCAGCCAGACTACTAACGGGTGCTGGGTCCAGGGAGCACACCACTCCGCGGTTACACCAGCTCCACTGGCTGCCAATTAGCTGCCAATTCAAAGGGCTGGTGTTAACCTATAAAGCCCTAAACGACTCCGGCCCTGTTTACCTCTCCGAACGTATTCTCCCCTATGAACCATCAAGATTATTAAGATCGTCTGGAGAGGCCCTGCTCTTGGTCCCACCGGCCTCGCAAGCGCGTCTGGCGGGGACAAGGGACAGGGCCTTCTCGGTGGTGGCCCCTTGACTCTGGAACTCTCTCCCACTGGAGATCAGAACCACCCCTTTTATCCTGACATTTAGGAAACAGGTGAAGACTTGGCTATGGAGACAGGCATTCGACGAGTGAGCCAACACCCTGAGATATGGACGGAGGAGGATGACCAACGATTTTAGTGTGACGACTGAGCATTATAGTTATTGATTGTAATTGCTGTTTTAATGTTTTACTGTAATATGTATTATGATGTTTTATTGATTTTATGTGATATTATGGTTGGAAACTGGTCTGAGTCCCTCAAGAGAGGTGAGAAGGCCGGTAGACAAAACTTTTAAATAAATAAATAAATAAAATATAGTGCAGTGGTTCTCAACATCTGTGGGTCTCCAGATGTTTTGGCCTCCAACTCCCACAAATCCTAACAGCTGGCAAACTGGCTGGGATTTCTGGAAGTTGTAGGCCAAAACACCTGGGGAGGGACCCACAGATGTTGAGAACCACTGATGATAGTGCAATTCAAGTGGCCTTGCTCTGTCCCCAGAGGTAATTCCTGAAGGTGTTCTAATCTCGCCTGGAACAGGTGAAAAAGTTAAGACGGAATTTAATTTAATTTAATAAGGCAATATTAATTTAATTTAGTAAGGTAATATCAATTTAATTTAATAAGGTGTGGCTGTTTAAATTTTCATAATACTGAATTCTACTTGGTTTTCACCTACGGAAGTGCCAGTTCACCCAGTATTTTGAGGGTGCTTCTCAACACCGATGTCTGTCGCATTTTAACGATTCGATAGATTTATAGAGCATTTTAATGGTGTATTTTGTATTCTATTTTATAATCTGGTTGTTGTGTATTTATTTGTCTGTCCACTATGTGAAAGACCTATGGGCTAAGCATTAAATCAACCGACTAATAAGGCAATAAAAGTCAAAATCCTAACGCCTCCCAGGACTAACAACTAAAATTTGTAGGAAAAGTTGGGGGCTCAACTCAACGGTAGTTCTTACTTACTTTTTGGCCTTCTTTCCGTGTCCTTCCTTGCCTTGTCCTCCATGCATGGAAGGCTTCTTCGACTTGTAGCAACAACTCCTAGCACCAACTTCTAAATGTGAGCCGTGCCTCCTCTCACACCTTCTTCCAAATGGCTCTGCATCCAAGGAAGCACCTGGATCTGGCTATGAGGTGAGGCTCCACCTCTGGAAGGGGAGAGGGTCTTAAAGGGGAAAAGCTACCCATGCTTCCTTCCTTCCTTCACTCCCTCCCTTCTTCTTCTACTACTACTATATTATTGTATTAGGTCATAGAATCATAGAATCCTAGAATCAAAGAGTTG
Source organism: Anolis sagrei ordinatus (assembly GCF_025583915.1). Taxonomy (NCBI): domain Eukaryota; kingdom Metazoa; phylum Chordata; class Lepidosauria; order Squamata; family Anolidae; genus Anolis; species Anolis sagrei. The sequence goes on along the minus strand of NW_026847882.1, from coordinate 44,746,750 downwards.
GAAGAGACCTCATGGGCCATCCAGTCCAACCCCATTCTGCCAAGAAGCAGGAATATTGCCTTCAAATCACCCCTGACAGATGGCCATCCAGCCTCTGTTTAAAAGCTTCCAAAGAAGGAGCCTCCACCACACTCCGGGGCAGAGAGTTCCACTGCTGAACGGCTCTCACAGTCAGGAAGTTCTTCCTCATGTTCAGATGGAATCTCCTCTCTTGAGTTTGAAGCCATTGTTCCGCGTCCTAGTCTCCAAGGAAGCAGAAAACAAGCTTGCTCCCTCCTCCCTGTGGCTTCCTCTCACATATTTATACATGGCTATCATATCCCCTCTCAGCCTTCTCTTCTTCTGGCTAAACATGCCCAGTTCCCTAAGCCGCTCCTCATAGGGCTTGTTCTCCAGACCCTTGATCATTTTAGTCGCCCTCCTCTGGACACATTCCAGCTTGTCAATATCTCTCTTGAATTGTGGTGCCCAGAATTGGACACAATATTCCAGGATGTGGTCTAACCAAAGCAGAATAGAGGGGTAGCATGACTTCCCTGGATCTAGACACTATGCTCCGCTTGATGCAGGCCAAAATCCCATTGGCTTTTTTTGCCGCCACATCACATTGTTGGCTCATGTTTAACTTGTTGTCCACGAGGACTCCAAGATCTTTTTCACACATACTGGTCAGTGGTTCTCAACCTTCCTAATGCTGTTACCCCTTAATACAGTTCCTCATGTTGTGGTGACCCCCAACCATAACCCTAACATTATGAATCGCCATGGAAATAATGATCTGCAGGATGTACTTTCATTCACTGGAGCAAATTTGGCACAAATACCCAATACACCCAAATTTGAATACTGGTGGGGTTGGCGGGGATTGATTTTGTCATTTGGGAGTTGTAGTTGCTGGGATTTACAGTTAACCTGCAAACAAAGAGCATTCTGAACCCCACCAACAATGGAATTGAACCAAAGTTGGCACACAGAACTCCCATGACAAACAGAAAATACTGGAAGGGTCAGTTCTTGTGGGTTTTTTCGGGCTATATGGCCATGTTCTACAGGCATTTCTCCTGACGTTTCGCCTGCATCTATGGCAAGCATCCTCAGAGGTGAGGTCTGCTGGAACTGGGAAAAAGGGGTTTATATATCTGTGGACTCCAGCAAAGGATCACCGCCTTGTCGGGGCGCTGGAGCTTGAGCACCTCAATGATGTCATGAGCGAAACCGTGAAGGGACACCCAAGACGGGACGGTTGTGGCAGAGAGGTCAGACCAAGCGTGATCCCTGGGGAAGGCAATGGCAAACCACTCCAGTATCCTTGCCAAGAAAACTAAATTGACCAGTACAACCAGAGATATGTCGGTATGCCATTGGAAGATGGGACTCCCAGGTCGGAAGATGGCCAAAATGCTACTGGGGAGGAGCAGAGGATAAGTTCAACTAGCCCCAGGTGTGATGACGCAGCTAGCTCAAAGCCGAAAGGAAGGCTAGCGGCCGACGG
>NW_026847882.1:44709842-44742289 GCF_025583915.1 Anolis sagrei ordinatus | reverse complement strand
AAGTTAATTTCAAGCATAATTTTTCACAGAACTTCTAAAAAGTAGCATGTTTCTCAACCTGGGGGTCGGGACCCCTGGGGGGGGGTTGCGAGGGGTCAGAGGGGTCACCAAAGACCATCAGAAAACACAGTATTTTCTGTTGGTCATGGGGGTTCTGTGTGGGAAGTTTGGCCCAATTCTATCATTGGTGGGGTTCAGAATGCTATTTGATTGTAGGTGAACTATAAATCCCAGCAACTACAACTCCCAAATGTCAAGGTCTATTTTCCCCAAACTCCACCAGTGTTCACATTTGGGCATATTGAGTATTTGTGCCAAGTTTGGTCCAGATCCATCATTGTTTGAGTCCACAGTGCTCTCTGGATGTCGGTGAACTACACCTCCAAAACTCAAGGTCAATGCCCACCAAACCCTTCCAATATTTTCTGTTGGTCATGGGAGTTTTGTGTTCCAAGATTGGGTCAATTCCAACATTAGTGGAGTTTAGAATGCTCTTTGAATGTACGTGAACTATAAATCCCAGCAACTACAACCTCTAAAATGACAAACTGAATCTCCCCCAACCCCATCAGTTTTCAAATTTGGACGTTTTCATGCCAAATTTGGTCCAGTGACTGAAAATCCATCCTGCATATCAGATATTGACATGACAATTTATAACAGTAGCAAAATGACAGTTATGAAGTAGCAACGAAAATAATTTTAATGGTTGGGGGTCACCACAAAATGAAGAACTGTATTAAGGGGTCGCGGCATTAGGAAGGTTGAGAAACACTGCTTTAGGGAATCAGGTGCATTTTGTAATGAAAATCCTGTATTATTTCTTTAAGGCAGTGGTTTTCAACGTTCCTAATGCCACGACCCCTTAACACAGTTCCTCATGTCGTGGTGACCCCCAACCATCTCATTATTTTCATTGCCACTTCATAATTGTAATTTTGCTACTGTTATGAATCGTTGTGTAAATACCTAGTATGCAGGACGTATTCTTATTGGAGTGTTATGGGAGGATTGATTTTGTCATTTGGGAGTTGTAGTTGCTGGGATTGATAGTTCACCTACATTCAAAGAGCATTCTGAACTCTACCAACAATGGAATTGGGCCAAACTTGGTACAGAACTCTCATGACCAACGGAAAATACTGGAAGGGTTTGGTGGGCATTGACCTTGAGTTTGGGAGTTGTAGTTCGCCTACACCCAGAGAGCACTGTGGATTCAAACAATGATGGATCTGGATCAAACTTGGCAGGAATATTCAATATGCCCAAATGTGAACACTGGTGGAGTTCAGGGAAAATAGACCTTGACATTTGGGAGTTGTAGTTGCTGGGATTTATAGTTCACTTACAACCAAAGAGCATCCAGAAGCCCACCAACGATAGAATTAGGTCAGAAACAGAGAATGACCAACAGAAAACATTGTCTGTGATGGCCTTTGGCGACCCCTCTGACACCCCCTCGCGACCCCTCCAGGGGTCCTGACCCCCAGGTTGAGAACCACTGCTTTAAGGAATCACGTGAAGGGCTTGGCATCCCTTTGCGGAGGCGGGAGCTGTTCTTGCCGCCCTTGGATCAATTTCCTGCAAGGGATATCATGCAATAGGACTCAATGGATGGGGAAATCAAATGTTTCCTTAGATAACTGCACAGATGCTCAGAACAATGGGAAGAAGAGAGCAAAGAGGGGCGGAAGGCATCTCGAAGGAGCCTCGCTTGTCTTCCGATGTGCTTCCACTACAGATCGACAATAGCTCCATGTATCTATGCAAATTGGATCTGCGCATTATGTAGACACAAAAAGAGAGAGATGGATTTAAGGGGGGAAGTGGCTAGACGGGGCGGCCCAAGAGCGCACGTGATGTTCTCGTGCCTTTTGAATTATCTCCAGGGGAGAAGGAGAAGAAATCGCAGGAAGGAAAGACGGATCAGAAGAAAGAACCGTCCCAACCCTGCTTTTGGCCTCATTAATTGAATCTTTTTGCTTTCTTTCCTAGGCGGGTGTTGTCCGTAATCCTCGAATAACTAAATGGACGCTTCGAGATGAAAGGCCAAACAGCTCGGGAAGCATAATCACATGTTAAAGGAAAGCTGTACGGATTAGCCTTTGATTGTGGGCGCTGGGAGTCGTTGTGTATCTGGGTGTGTTTGATGTCTCCTCGTGGTCGCTCCCCGTTCCGCACCTGGCCTTCCGGGCAGATGCTAATGATCTCGCATTTGCTACAGCCACGTTTTGGAGAAGAGCTCAGTCAACTAAATCAAGAGCAGGACCATACATTGCTCAGAAAGCCTTGGTTGGAATCAGGAGGCCTGACACACGAGGTTCTCCTCAGGGAACCCCATGAGACCTCATCATGGATTGAAACAGCCGTTCTCAAAGTGTGCTCTGGGTTGCCCTTGGGGCTCTGCAAAGCATACTGAAGGGCTCCGCGCTTCCCTCCTCTTCCTCTCCAAGCTTTTCCTCCTCTGTTGAGGGTGCTTTGATTGTGCTTTTCCTGCCTGGCAGAAGGGGGTTGGACTGGATGGCCCCTGGGGTTGCTCCTATTACTATTTATAATATTATGGCTATTATTATTAAATTAAAGGGAAGGAGATTCCACTTGAACATGAGGAAGAACTTCCTGAACATAAGGAGAACTGGGTTGTAGGTTTTTTTGGGCTATATGGCCATGGTCTAGAGGCATTCTCTCCTGACATTTCGCCTTCATCTATGGCAAGCATCCTCAGAGGTATTGAGGTCTGTTGGAACTAGGAAAAAGGTTTTAGATATCTGTGGAATGACCAGGGTGGGACAAAGGACTCTTGTCTGTTGGAGCTAGGTGTGAATGTTTCAAGTGAGGAGAACTGTTCAACAGTGGAACTCTCTACCTCAGAGTCCAGTGGAAGCTCCTTCCTTTGAAGATTTTAAACAGAGGCTGGATGGCCATCTGTTGGGGGCACTTTGTGCTTCTCCTGCATGGCAGGGGGTTTGACTAGATGGCCCATGTGGTCTTTTCCTACCTATTAGTCTATTCTATTCTATTCTAATTAAACCGCTGAGCTGCTCAACTTGCTAACCAAAAGGTTGGCAGTTCGAATCTGGGGAGCAGGTTGAGCTCCCGCTGTTAGCCCCAGCTAATGTGAGATAATATAATAATAATAATAATAATAATAATAATAATAATAATAATAATGCTTTATTTATATACCGCTCCATCTGCCCGAGGGGACTCAGAGCGGTTCCCAGGTAACATCAATAGGTGCTGCTCCAGTGGGAAGGCAGCAGTGCTCCATGCAGTCAAGCCAGTGGCCACATGACCTTGGAGTTGTCTATGGACAATGCCAGCTCTTTGGCTTAGAAATGGAGATGAGCAAGACCCTCCCCAGAGTCGGAAACTTCTAGACCAGTGGTTCTCAGCCTGTGGGTCCATCTCCAAGTGTTTGGCCTCCAACTCCCAGAAATCCCAGCCAGTTTACCAGCTGTTGGGATTTCTGGGAGTTGAAGGCCAAAACATCTGAGGACCCACAGGTTGAGAACCACTGTACAAGGACCAAGTAGCAACGGTGGGAGCTGGCCACGGAACAGCAGACTGGTTCAGGATTGGGAAGGGCGTGCGGCGGGGCTGCATCCTCTCACCCAACCTTTTTAGCTTGTATGCAGAACACATCATGCGATGTGCGGGGCTGGATGAATGCACAGCTGGGGTGAAAATTGCTGGAAGAAACATTAACAACCTTAGATATGCAGATGATACCACTTTGATGGCCGAAAGCGAGGAGGAGCTGAGGAGCCTTCTAATCAAGGTGAAAGAAGAAAGTGCAAAAGCTGGGTTGCAGCTAAACATAAAAAACAAAACCAAGATTATGGCAACAAGAATGATTGACAACTGGAAAATAGAGGGAGAAAATGTGGAGGCCGTGACAGACTTTGTATTTCTAGGTGCAAAGATGAGTGCAGACGCAGACTGTGGCCAGGAAATCAGGAGACGCTTCCTTCTTGGGAGGAGAGCAAGGTCCAGTCTCGATAAAATAGTGAAGAGTAGAGACATCAGACTGGCAACAAAGATCCATTGCCTAGTCAAAGCCATGGTATTCTCCATAGTCACCTACGGATGTGGGAAGGCTGAGCGAAGGAAGAGAGATGCTTTTGAGCTGTGGTGCCGGAGGAAAGTGCTGAGAGTGCCTTGGACTGCGAGAAGATCCCACCAGTCCATCCTCCAGGAAATAAAGCCCGGCTGCTCATTGGAGGGAAGGAGACGAGAGACAAAGTGGAAGTCCTTTGAATGCCACATCATGAGGAGACAGCAAAGCCCAGAGAAGGGAATGATGCTGGGGAAAGTGGAAGGCAAAAGGAAGAGGGGCCGACCAAGGGCAAGAGGGATGGATGGCATCCTTGAAGTGACTGGACTGACCTTGAAGGAGACCCTGGGGGTGGTGACGGCTGACAGGGAGCTCTGGTGTGGGCTGGTCCATGAGGTCACGAAGAGTCGGAGACGACTGAACGAATTAACAACAACAAACAGGTTGAGAACCACTGAACTAGACTTACTCTCAAGGGGAAACCTTTACCTTTACCTATTCTAAAGATTATTTATTTATTTATTTATTTATTTATTTATTTATTTATTTGGTTTACTTTTACCCCGCCCTTCTCACCCTGAAGGGGACTCATTATGAATTCAATGGCCCTTTGAAGGCAACCACAATAAGGCTGATGTGGCTCTTGATGGACAGGCCTGGTCTAATTCCTCAGATGCATGAAGTGCTTGGAAGACCATGTGTGCAAATAGGCATCCAAGTGCAACCCTTGAGGTCATGCCAGTGAGATGACCCATTCAGATTGGATAATCGTCATGAGGGGAACAAGGGTGGGAGGAAGATTAATGCCTCAAGCCAATAGATAACACAGGAAAGAGACATAGTGTGATGTTGGCTGGGAAACCGAAAGGAAATATCGTCCAAAAAACCCTACAAACAGAACTCTCATATTGATGGGACATTCATGCCACAGCCTTTCAGACAAGGACTGGAAAACAAGAGGGATGGCAAGTATGAACTGGATTTCTCCTTTCCAATCATCCTGGGTTGGAGTTTGTGCATCACACACACACACACACCCCAAACCATGAGCACTGCCCCTCCGTATCATAAATATTTCAGGCCACAGCAGTGTCTTGTTCCAGCCATGTAATGGAAACTCCACACCAAAATCAATGACGGCTTTCTTCCCGAAGACTTCAGAGTCTCCAGCTTTAATCGGCAGGAGTGTGATGTTTTATCAATCGGGTCTGTCTCAGAGTCGGCTTCTTTCAGGATCAAAACCCGGGTTCAGACTCTCTCTCTACAAGTGTGTGTGTATCCCATCTTGAAGGCGCCGGTGTCCTTGAACCGGGAAGGGTACGATAAATACATTGGGAGACATGAAAGCAACATGGGCGCATTGCAGGTCCCCGGGGAAGAGCTGCAAAATCTCTGTTGTGTTTGTGCGACAGCAAAGAGAGGAATCACTCCTTGAAGGAGTTTGCTTCAGAAACAGGAGAGAAAGAGGAGAGAGCACACAGAAGTCATCGAGGGGAATCCATACTGTAGCCTTGATGTGGTTTGGCACCACTTTTGCCACCGTGGCTCGGTGCTAAGGAATTGTGGGAGTTGTAGTTTGGTGATGGACACACTGCAATTCTCAGGAGTCCATATCATTCCCCAGAACCACAAAGAAAAGGATTGTGCCTTCTCAACTCAGAAACTGGAAGAAGTTGGAAGGAATCTCTCCCAGATTCAACCAAAAGAAATCTAGACTCAGTACGATGCAGAAGGAGACAGAGTTCTCCTTCTGTTATAAGTTTGACCTTTCTCCATATCCGTTTGACCTTCTTCAGTTGGGTCTATGTCTCCTTCATCCTCCTTTGCTGCATCTTCTTCCATCCCTTCTCCTCCTCCTGTTCTTCCCATCCTATCTGTTCCCAGCCTGCCTCTATAACTCTCCTTCCATTATAAGTTTGACCTTTCTCCATATCTGTTTCACCTTCGCTAGTTGGATCTATATTCTGCTTCTTGGCAGAATGGGGTTGGACTGGAGGATGGCCCAGGAGGTCTCTTCCAACTCTAGGATTCTAGGATTCTATGATTCTATGAGGCCACGCCCATCAGTACAATGCACACAATATAACACAAAAACATAACAAAACCAGAAAATAAAATACATAAAATGGAGAACCAATATAATAAACAACACAACAATATAAAATCAACTATTAAAACGCAAAAGAGTTTTCACTGGGCAGGGCCAAGTTCAAAGATAACATTTTAAAGCGCTGGGAGACGGGACAATGTTGATCAAGGAGAAAGCTTTGATTAAATTTAAGAAGACTAGGGTCCATTTGTTGTCCTTTTTTTAGCGGCTCAGATGAGGGCAATCTTGAATTATTGGGTTTGTGATATTAAAAGTCGAAGGGCAGAAATAAAGTGATAAAGAGAGTAACAAACTGGCAGCTAAAGCCAGCAGCCAATGAGTGACAGGCTCGTAGAGTCGTTTTAGTAGACGTCTGTTTATAAGGTGTGCAGATTATGCGCTGTAGAAAGAGACGTGTTCACTGTTGCAGTTTAGTTTTATAGAGAAGGAAAACTATCTGGGAAGTCTGACTTGGCCATGGTGGTCCACACTCTGGTTACATCCTGTATAGACTACTGCAATGCTCTCTACGTGGGGTTGCCTCTGAAGACTGCCTGGAAGCTTCAACTAGTCCAACAAGCGGCAGCCAGATTACTAACAAGAGCAGGGTACAGGGAGCATACTACTCCTCTGCTTCCTCAGCTCCACTGGCTGCCAATTAGCTTCCGAGCACAATTCAAAGTGCTGGTGCTGACCTATAACTCCCTAAACAGTTCTGGCCCAGTTTACCTGTCCGAACGGATTCTCCCCTTCTCTTCTGGAGGGGCCCTGCTCTCAGTCCCACCTCCTTCGCAATCGTGTCTGGTGGGGACGAGGGACAGGGCCTTCTCGGTGGTGGCCCCTCGGCTCTGGAACTCTCTCCCGTTGGAGATTAGATCTGCCTCTTCCCTCCTGACTTTCAGAAAGCTGGTAAAAACCTGGCTTTGGAATATAGCATTTGCAGAATGAGGATCAAGTCAATAATGGCTGACCACACTAAAGGCGGATGGTGATGAATTTGCGATTTTATTCTGACAACCTGACTTTTGTAATTGTATGATATTGTATGATCTGTATTTTAATGTATTTTGTATTAATGTATTATGATGCTATTATGTTTATTCTATGTGTGTATGAATTTTCTACTGTTAGCCGGCCTGAGTCCCTCTTCGGACTCAGGCCGGCTTATAAAAGCTCTAAATAAATAAATAAATAAATAAATGAATATCTCATCCCAAACCCTGCTCTCTTGACACAACGGAACAAACAAATGTGACTGAATCCTGACTCCCATCCGCTCTGGCCGTGATGCTCAATGGGGAGGAAGACGAGCTGCGTTCCAACATCTGGAAGGCCCCATAACATGATATCAGGGCTGTTTTGAGCCTTGAGTTCGGCACCTGTGCTCTAAGGAAACAAGGGCAGCCGATCCACCGCAATTTGGGGGCCCGATCCTGGAGTGTCTTCTTCTGAGGATGGCTGCTCTTTCACGCAGTGCCGACTCCAACACCGATGAGGCACCGGATCAATGAAGCGTTCAGATGAAGAGAAAGCTGAGCCGAGCTCCTCCGCGTGTGATTTATGATTTCACAGGCTGCCTGAGATGCTGTGATCGAGTTTCTCATTGTAATGGTCTCTCGGTGAGTAGTATCCAATTAGGTGACCCCCTGGGTCTCTCCGATCGATCTCGGCGGGGCGGGGAGAATTGGGCCATTGTTTTCTCATTACCGTGGAGGGGCCGGCTTCTGTTGTTGCTGTTTCTGGATAGCTTTGCCGTCTTCGCTGCACGGAGAGGAGGCCTTATGAAGCCGGTGACCCACACCAGATGTCAGAGAGATTGCGGCAGGAGACGCCAGGATCCTGGGAAAGATAATTTAGTGTCTGGCAGGAGGGGAAGCAACCAGTGCAGGCTGCAAAGGATAAATGACAACCCGCCCTGTCTTTCTGGGCTGTGTTTTGTGCGTTTCTGGAGTGTTTTGTGGACAATGTTGCACTGTATTCATGGAAGAGAATGCGGTGCAACTGAGTGGAGGATCCTCAGTTGTTCCATTCACAATATATGCCTTGTGAGGCAAGCCATTTCCCCCTAGACTTCTTCATGAAGGAGTGAAAACCATTGTGTGAAGGCCATTGAGTGGAGACCACTGAGTAGAGACCATTGAGTGGAGACCACTGAATGGAGACCATTGAGTGGAGACCACTGAGTGAAGACCACTGAATGGAGACCACTGAGTAGAGACCATTGAGTGGAGCCCATTGAGTGGAGCCCATTGAGTGAAGACCACTGAATGGAGACCATTGAGTGGAGACCACTGAATGGAGACCACTGAGTAGAGACCATTGAGTGGAGACCATTGAGTGGAAACCACTGAATGGAAACCACTAAGTAGAGACCATTGAGTGGAGACCACTGAATGGAGACCACTGAGTAGAGAACATTGAGTGGAGACCATTGAGTGAAGACCACTGAATGGAGACCACTGAGATTTCTCTGGAGGAAGGAAGGGAAGAACATCCACAAATGTCTCAATGCTATGTAATCATATGAGTTGTGGTTCAACAAAGTATTTAACCTTCTCTGCTGGTGTCTCACCTCACCTCACCTCCCAGGATTCCATAGCATTAAGCCATGGTCATTCAAATGGGGTCAAGCCATGTAGAAGCACCCTGAGTCTCATCAGTGATGCTGCTCAATCTGACTTGGAAAGCCCCATCAAATGAAATAAAAATAAATCTCAGGCTGCGAACAGTCCTCAAAAATTTGTACATTTTAAGGGCTTTCTGACAGTAGGGAGAAAGTGGAATAAATTATTCATTCAGTCTCACAAGAACAAAATTAATGAAGATGTACAGCCCTTCTCTAAATACATTGGGCCAGTGGGGAAAGGATGCTGCTGAAAATAGGGGCCAAGAACTATTCTTCAGGAGGAAATCTATGGGGAAATGGCATGCCCCACAAGCCATATCTTGTGAATGGAACAACTGAGGCACCTACATCCAAAAACTGGCACTCCATGGAGAAGGTTTACCTTCCATTGGGCTCTACTGGGGTAACACAGTTGTCCCCAAAGCCAACAGAATAATGGAGGGATGCAACTTCCAGGAGTCCAGGGTTTTCCCAAATAGAGCCAATTATCCGGCAATTAAAGGGAACATAAAGGCATTTGGTGCTGGTTCCAAGCTTGGGACAGCTGCCAAAGTCACATCAACCAAGTAATGAAAGAAGGTACAAGAAAGGAGGACAGTTCTGTTCATACCCAGAATCATAGAATCTGAGAGTTGGAAGGGACCAAAAGGGCCATCTAATCTGACCCTCTGTCATGTAGGAATACACCACTAAATATCTCCTGAAAGGTGCCCATTGAGTGAAGACCATTGAGTGGAGGCCACTGAGTGGAGGCTACTGAGTGGAGACCATTGATCAGAGACTATTGAATGGATACCATTGAGTTGAGACTATTGAGTGGAGACCACTGTGTTGAGGCCACTGAGTGGAGAACATTGAGTGGAGACCATTGAGTAGAGACCCCTGAGTGAGGACCACTGAGTGAAGACCATTGACATTTATTTGGAGGAAGGATGGGAAGAACATTCACAAATGTCTCAATGCTATGTAATCTGACATTCTGCCATGTAAGAATACACAACTAAATCTCTCATGAAAATTGCCCATCCAACTGTGGGTTGAAGGCCTCCAAAGGAGAGTCCAGTTGGCCATCCATAGATGCAATTGAAAAGGGAGCAGAATGCCTGGCTTGTCCTATCCTAATAAGGACTCTCCATAATACACAACTAAATCATTCCAGAAAGATGCCCATCCCAAACACAGGTTGAAGAGTCTGGTTGATACATTGCTGCCATTGGATAGATAGCAGGACACCTGGGGGCGGCGGAGGGGGGTGGACTAGATGGCCCATATGGTCTCTTCCAAACATATGATTCCATACAAGGACCCAATGTCTCCACACATGAAACAGAATATGGGAGGGATGCTATTTTCACTCATCTCATTCTCAAAGGAAGCAACAAGATGTTTTAGAAGTTTTCTTCTGTACACTTTTCAAAAAGGGGCATTGTAGTATTGTGTGTAAAATCTGCACATGACTTTTTGTGGCAGGAAATACAATTTTATGTAAAGCCTCTTTGGTGCACACAAAAATGAGTAATTCCAAAAGAATTAAAACATAGGAAATTGTTGCTGCCAATAAGACTAGCATTGCAATATATATATATGTATGCGAGTGAATTTTGCGTAGCGTACGCTCCGAACTGCAAGAGTTGCCATAAGGCCAACCGTAGCGTTTCCTGTTATTCCAGGAGCATATTTTTTCTGACCATTTCAAATCTATGCTTGGATACTCCTCCCGCCTGCGAAATAGCGATGGGCCCATTTCTGCAATTCCGATCCTTGCAAATGATGCTAATTGCCATCGGTGACCTCCTGCGGGGGACAAGAGGAGAGAGGAGCCCCAACCTAATTAGGAAACCAAATGTTTATTGTCGACTTTCTGGATGCACTTTCTGTACATTTCAGCATATGCCGCGGCGGTGGAAGGGAGGGAGGAATATTAAGTAAGACTTCAGAAGCCATCCTGGGTTGATTAAATAACCATGGAGTACCCACCACTGTTTGTTACAGAACAGCGGCAGAAGGAAAAAAGAAAGAGAGGAGGGGAAAAACCCACAGCTGCAAATGAATCGCATCAGTCCTTGCCGGGAGAAGAAGAAGAAGAAAAAGAAGAAGAAGAAGTTCCCTCTCCAACTCATGTCAGAAAAACAGAGGGAGGGAAGGGGCTCCCGAGGAGGAGATGATGAAAGGATGATCAGAGAAACAATTCAGAGCAAGATGTTTTTCTCGGAACGGGAGGCAGCAATCCTTCCAGTGCCTTACTCATGTGCAACTCCCCCTACTACTACAGCGGCTGGACTTCTCTGTCTGATGCAAAACGTCTCCAGTTAATGGAGCAGCTCTTATAGCCAATGTAAACAGAGCTCTCCAAGGTATCGAATTGCTTCAGCACCTTGGAGAGGTCCTTTAGCTTCAGATGGAGCAACTCAGTGAGATAGTGGGAGAAAACACCATCAAGTCAGAGGAAGTCTGGCAGAGCATTCATTTGCAAGGCTGTTCTGGGCAAAGCTTGGGAAAGTTACCTTTTCTTGGACTATACCTTCCAACAATGTGATGTGGCAGCAAAAAAAGCCAATGGGATGTTGGCCTGCATCAATAGGAGCCTAGTGTCTAGATCTAGGTGCTGCTCCCCATGCTCCCCATGTTGTATTCTGCCTTGGTTAGACCACACCTGGAATATTGTGTCCAATTCTGGGCACCACAATTCAAGAGAGAGATTGACTCTAAGCCGGAATGTGTCCAGAGAAAGAGGGAGACTCAAATGATCAAGGGTCTGGAGAACAAGCCCTATGAAGAGCGGCATAAAGAGCTGGGCATGTTTAGCCTGAAGAAGAGAAGGCTGAGAGGAGATATGATAGCCATGTATGAATATGTGAGAGGAAGCCACAGGGAGGAGGAGGGAGCAAGCTTCCTTTCTGCTTCCCTGGAGAAATGGAACAATGGCTTCAAACTACAAGAAAAGAGATTCCATCTGAACACGAGGAAGAGCTTCCTGGCTGTGAGAGCCATTCAGCAGTGGAACTCTCTGCCCCGGAGTGTGGTGGAGGCTCCTTCTTTGGAAGCTTTTAAACAGAGGCTGGATGGCCACCTGTCAGGGGTGATTTGAATGCAATATTCCTGCTTCTTGGCAGAATGGGGTTGGACTGGATGATGGCCCATGAGGTCTCTTCCAACTCTTTGATTCTATGATTCTATGACTCTAAATCCTTCGGTCAACATGTCCAGTGTGAAAAATACTTTCCCATGTTTTGGCCATGAACAATCTTTGTTGTCTTTTTGGAACCATTTTGGACTGGAATGTTGCAAATGGAGGGAGCTTCAAGACTTTCAAGTGAGAGCAATTGGATTTCTCCCCCTCCTCTCCCTTTTGTGCTCCCCGCAAACACAAGTCCCATGGCTGCCATTGTGGTCTTGGGATTTCTTGCTAAGGAGTATGAAATTCCATTGGTGGATTCAGATTTTGGATAATTTGTCAGCCGAGTCTCCGGAAATGGACTGGGAAGGACTTCTTCGGAGCCTTACTGGAGCAAGAAACAAACTGCTTGATCTTTTGGTTAAAAATATGGGAAAGATTTGTTCATTTAGATTTATTTTTCACATAAGTTTCCTGACAGTTTGTTTGTTTTGCAAGGACAAGAGGCAGTCTCTCTGCGGTGGGGCGATGGGTCTGAGCGGCAGATGCAGACACGCTTGCTGCATCATGTTTCTTTCTCAGCCAATCACAGGCCTGGTTCTGTCCATTCTCCTCCCCTCTTGTGGCACACATTGGTTTGGACTTCAAATCCCATTTTCAAAAATGATATTGTTAAAACTTTTTAAAAATTCGCATAAAATTAGTGGATTGGTGAAACATTCTGAAATTTGGCAGGCTTGCAGTCTTAAATGTATCCTACAAGTGAGGCAAGTTTCATCCCAATAGCCCTAAAAATGACAGAGGAACAATTGAATGTTCTTCAATGCAGCCAGGTGCATGACATTTCTCAGCCAATCACAGGCCTGCTTCTGTCCATTCTCCTCCCTTCTTAGGTGCACACTGGTTTGGACTTCCCTCTTGTGGACTTCAAATCCCAGAAAACCCTCTTGTATGTGTGTGTGTTTTAAAAAAATATAAATGTTATTGGTAAAATCTTCTTAAAATTCCCAAAAATCAATGGATTCGCAAAATGATTTGAAACTTGGCAGGGTTTCAGCCATAAATGTGACTCACAAGTGTGACAAGTTTCATCCTGATAGCCATAAAAATGACAGAAAGTCGAGCCTCACAAGTTCCCCCATTGGTGCCAACAGACTGAATCTTCCTAAAACGAAAATGGAACTCAGGGTTCCAAATTATGGATCCGAACAGTCCCGCTTCGAATCCCACGAATTATCCTAAACACTGAATGGGGGAGGCATCCAAAAAGAGAATGGATTTCTGCTGTTTGGCACACCACTGCTTCATGCTTTTTCCACTTGCTGCACTCTTGGGTTTCTCCAGCGTTTTTTTGGAAAGGACAGCCGGTGTCTTGGAAGCCCTTCCCAAGGAGAAAGGAGGGCCGTCTCCAACGGATGCCTTCTGCCAGCCGAGGGGCCCTTTGGCTAAGACGTCCGGCTAGCCCTCCTCCTTCCATCTCTCTCCGGCCCCACGGGAAACCTCCTCTGGGTGCCCTCCGTTGCCCCTCCAGCCATCTCAAGCCTTTATTCTCCTCCTAATTAATGGCTAATTACCACTTAACCCCAAGAAGGTCCACATCTATCCAAAGGGCCTGGTAGTTCAATAGATTCAACACCAAGTCGCTTTGGCAGCTGCTAATTAAAAAACCGCCAGAGCTGAGGGCTTCTTTGCCCTCTCTGAGAAAGTGTTACTGGGTTTCTTTTCAACTGCGTGGAGCAAGGCTCTCAGAGCAAACGGAGCCAGTTGGCAACTGGGCTGCTGCCTTTCTTGAGTTCGGAGTAGATCAACTGCTTTGGGAGACGGTGGTGAGCATCCGGACAACGTGGCCGGTCCAGCGGAGTTGATGGCAGAGGACCATTGCTTCAATGCTGGTGGTCTTTGCTTCTTCCAGCATGCTGACATCTTCCCAGGAGATTTGCAGGATTTTCTGGAGGCAGCACAGATGGAATCGTTCCAGGAGTTGCATGTGACGCCTATAGACAGTCCACGTCTCACAGGCATATAGCAGGGTTGGGAGGACAATAGCTTTATAGACAAGCACCTTGGTATCCCTACGGATGTCCCGGTCCTCAAACACTTTCTGCTTCATTTGGAAAAATGCTGCACTTGCAGAGCTCAGGCGGTGTTGTATTTCGGTGTCGATGTTGACTTTGGTGGAGAGGTGGCTGCCAAGGTAGCGGAAATGGTCAACATTTTCTAATGTTACACCATAAGAGATTTAAAGATGTGCTCAAAGCCAACCTTAAACACTCTGGCATAGACACTGAGAACTGGGAAGCCCTGGCCCTTGAGCGCTCCAGCTTGAGGTCAGCTGTGACCAGCAGTGCTGTAGAATTTGAAGAGGCACAAATGGAGGGCGAAAGGGAGAAGCATGCCAAGAGGAAGAAGGCGCGTCAAGCCAACCCCGGCCGAGACCGCCTTCCACCTGGAAACCAATGCCCTCACTGTGGAAGAAGATGCAGAGCAAGAATAGGGCTCCACAGCCACATACGGACCCACAAGAATACTGGAAGACAATCCTCCTCGGAAAACAAGGGATCGCCTAAGTAAGTAAGTAAGCTGCCTTTCACCGCCTTGCCCTGCCCTCCCTTCTCTGAGGAATCATCAAAATGCGAAGGTCTCACTCAACCCGAATGAATGATTGAGTGACGGGTGGGTCATGAATGTCCCTCCGGGGCAACTGCCATGAGGCCGGCTTTGCCTCTGCTCCCTGGGGACACGGCCTGCTTGCAAATGCACAGACTGGACAAAAGCTGACCACAGCTCTGGGAAAGGGATGTGACTCCCATTCATTTCATTGTGGGATGCCTCCAACATGCAAAATGGTAGACCTACACATACTTCATGGCTAATGAGGCCTTCATTTAATGCTGCGTGGCACAACATCTCGCTTTTCTTTCGGCCAGCCCCATTCCAGAATGTGAACCCTTTATTTCATTGTTCAGGGATTTTCCCCTTTAGAAAGAAACCCATGTGCTAGGCTTGCTTTGGAAGAACTGTTTCCTGCTCAGGAAAGCTCTCTGAATACTAAATGCTGCAAGAGAACATCATGCCTATTCTCCCCTTGTTCCAGTTCCTGGAAGATGTTGGCCGGAATCCTGTTGGTGACGTTTCATGGTATAAACACTCTCATCCAAGCCATGGATGCTGAATACACGGGTACGGAGGGCCATCTGTATTTCTCACTCCAGAGGAGGAGGGAGGACTGGATTGTCTCCAGAGAACCCCAAAACATTCTACCCATCAACAGAATGACCTTGGAGGTGAGCTCAGTCAACTTTGCCTCAGACTTGGTCAACAGAGACATAGGTGCCTTCTCAACTGGTTGATCCCCATCTTAACATCTATCAACTCCTTGCCACTTTAACTGTCATGGCTGCCTCCCATGGAATCCTGGGATTTGTAGTTCTTAGGCCTCAATAAACTCTCCTTGAGGTGATGATGATAATGTTGATCATGTTGATGATGATGAGCATGTTGATGATGATATGATGGTGGTGGTGGTGACAATGTTAACAGTGATGTTGGTGATGATGTTGATTATGGTGGCGGTGATGATGTTGGTGATGATAGTTTGTTACCTGCCTCTCCTTGTGACTCGAGGTGGGAATCAACATCATTAAAACAAAGAGATAAAACAAGTCAAAATATGAGATACATAGGTTAAAATCCACCGATTAAAATTCACAAACTAAATCAGATTAAGTTCAGAGACAAAGCCCAGGATTCTTTCTGATGGAGCCATGACAGTTCAGAGTGGACAAAAGGGTGGAGTGGAGATCCATCCGGAGAGACGGATCGAAAGATGGCCAGACGGATGGGGCTCCTGTTTATCCAAGGTGCCTCTTCCTTGCTGACACAGACGCCGAGGCTTGCCTAAAGCCCGCCGGCCCCAATGCAAAGCAGCTGGTCCGGGGAGTGCCAGCTCATCCATCATCCCTGACACCCCTTCCCTGTCAGAGGACGGTTTGGCCTCGGAGAAGATGGGGCTCCTTGCCAGTTGGAAGCTCATAAATGCCGCTTTGCAGGCACAGGTCAGCTCGTGATAGATGGCAGCCGGCAGAGAGCGCCAGGGGCTTTGGCCTCCTGGACGCTGGGGAGGGATTCCTGATTAACTAAGAGGAAGGAGAGAGGATGCAAGAAAAACCTGAGTTAGAAAAGAACAACATCAACAGCAGCCCTTGGCCACTTCTTTTCCTTTCTTCCTTGCTTTCTCCCTCCCTTCTTCCTCCTTCCCTTCCCTTCCCTTCCCTTCCCTTCCCTTCCCTTCCCTTCCCTTCCTTCCTTCCTTCCTTCCTTCCTTCCCTTCCTCTCTTCCTCCTTCCTTCCTTCTTTCCTTCCTTCCTTCCTTCCTTCCTTGCTTTCTCCCTCCCTTCCCTTTCCTTCCTTCCTCCTCCTTCCTTCCTTCCTTCCTTCCTTCCCTTCCTTCCTTCCTTCCTTCCTCCTTCCTTCCTTCCTTCTCCCTCCCTCCTTCCCTCCCTTCCCTTCCTTTCCCTCTCTTCCTTCCTCCCTCTCCCTTCCTTCCTCCCTCCCTCCTTCCTTCCCTCCTTCCTTCCTCTTCCTTCCTTCCTCCTCTCCCCTCCTTCCCTTCCTTCCTTCCTTCCTTCCTCCTCCTTCCTCCCTCCCTTCCCTCCTCCTCCCTCCCTCCTTCCCTTCCTTTTCCCTCCCTTCCTTCCTCCCTCCTTCCCTTCCTTCCTTCTCCTTTCCTTTCCTTTCCTTTCCTTTCCTTTCCTTTCCTTCCTTTCCTTCCTTTCCTTTCCTTTCCCCTTCTTCCTCCTTCCTTCCTTCCTTCCTTCCTTCCTCCCTTCCTTCTCTTCTTCCCTCCTTCCCTTCTTCCCTTCCCCTTCCCTTCCTTCCTTCTTCCTCCCTTACCTTCCCTTCCCTTCCCTTCCCTCCCTTCCTTCCTTCCTTCCTTCCTTCCTTCCTTCCTTCCTTCCTTCCTTCCTTCCTTCCTTCCTTCCTCTATGCCTTCATCTGAGAAATGCCAATGGAGGAGTAACACAGTGCCATCTTCTCAGGAGGTCAAGCTGTTGTCAGCAAAGGAATGAATGGGGAAATGGCTTCATGGACTACAATCAGCCATGAATGAAAACGTGGGTCAAGTCGAGACCATTTCCAGTTTCTACGTTTCTATAGAAGCACCAAGCTAGAAGGGGTAACAAGGACCAAGCCCCTGCCATGCAGGAAAACCACAGCCAACACATCCATAAAAGGTGGCACTTTTCTAATAGCAGGTCGGCAATGCAGAAACCAGCAAAGGCAGATGTCCTTCTTCCATTGCCAAACAAGTCGCCTAGAGAAAATTGAAAGACAATGTGAAGCCCATCTCTCACATGGAAGAAGATGGAATGAGCTTGACCCTGAAACTATTCCAATGATACAAAAGGTAGATTTGGAAGAGCCGATCTGATGACCAGAGCCATTCTATGGCAAAATGGCTTCCTCTTAATGGAGTAGGTTCTCTTTCTAACATGGTTTGGGTAGGCCTTCAACTGTGGACCTTTATCCGCAGATTGTAATGGGAGAAGGTTGGAGTAGATGACGCCCAGGTTCCCTTCCGACTCTGCGTGACTCGGTGATCCTCTTGCTGGTAAATAATAGCCGTTGCCAAGCAGACGGGCGATGTCTGCTAAGGACAACGGCTCAGGGATGCTGCAGTGCAAGCCGAGTGGCCAGATGTTTGGTGGCAATATTTCCAAGTGTACTTGTTAGGGCGACAGGAACAAAGGGGACCACAGATGCTTTGCAAGGTGACATATGCGCTCACCAGGCGCCTCTTGCCATCGCTCTCTCGCTGCCTCTTCTCTTCCAGCCTTGCGGCATCCGCACACATCCATCCAAAGTTTGAAAGCGGAGGTCAGGCATCATCCAGACGGAGATGGAGAAGTGCAGCTGACGGATGGAGGACCTTCAGAGGACACAAAGGCGGGGATGGTTTGCAGAGTCAGGAAACGTTGCTCTTCTCTCTGTTGGACAACCATCCTTGGAGAAGTGGGGCCTCCCCAAACTGCCAATCTTGGGAGTCAGCATGAAACTTGCTATAAGTTTCAGAACATTTCACTCATCCATGACTTGGCCACGGTGGTTCACGCTTTGGCTACATCCTGTTTAGATTACTGCAACGCTCTCTACGTGGGGCTGCCTCTGAAGACTGCCCGGAAGCTGCAGCTAGTCCAACTCTTGGCAGCCAGATTACTAACGGGTGCTGGGTACAGGGAGCATACAACCCCTCTGTTACGCCAGCTCCACTGGCTGCCGATTAGCTTCCGAGCACAATTCAAAGTGCTGGTTTTGACCTATAAATCCCTAAACGATTCTGGCCCTGTTTACCTGTCCGAATGGATTCTCCCCTATGAACCATCAAGGCTATTTAGATCTTCCGGGGGGGCCCTGCTCTCGATCCCACCACTGTCACAATCGCGGTTGGTGGGGACGAGAGACAGGGCCTTCTCGATGGTGGCTCCCTGGTTTTGGAACTCCCTCCCACAGGAGATTAGAACGGCTCCCTCCCTCCTGACGTTCAGGAAATTAACAAAGACTTGGCTATGGAATGCGGCCTTTGACAACTGAGTCAACTCTGGTCCACATGGAAGGAGAATGAGTAACTGTGAATTATGACCATGAATGTTTTTGATGACCTGGCTGTGTAATTGTGATGATGACGATGTTGTATTGTAATATGTTTTTAACGTGTAATGATAATGCATTGTGTGGTTTGTATTTTGTATATGAACACATGTTGTGAACCGGATCTGAGTCCCTCCTGGAGGTGAGAAGATCGGTATAGAAAACTTTTAAATAAATAAATAAATAAATAAATAAATCCACATTTAGCTTTTAATTTTCTTTTAATTTCAAGAGCTGGATTTAAAGAGGAATGCCCTCTTTGGCTTCACACTACTTGTCCTGTTTGCGGCTCGTGCTGAAAATTAAACTGATTTTGGGAGATGTATTGTCGAAGGCTTTCATGGCCGGAATCACTGGGTTGTTGTAGGTTTTTTCGGGCTATGTGGCCATGGTCTAGAGGCATTCTCTCCTGACATTTCGCCTGCACCTATGGCAAGCATCCCAGAGGTAGTGAGATCTGTTTGAACTCCATGCCTCTAGACCATGCTTGCCATGGAAGGGGCCTGAGGATGCTTGCCATAGATGCAGGCGAAACGTCAGGAGAGAATGCCTCTAAACCATGGCCATATAGCTCACTACCTCTGAGGATGCTTGCCATAGATGCAGGCAAAACGTCAGGAGAAAATGTCTCTAGAACATGGCCATATAGCCCGAAAAAGCCTACAACAAACCGGTTTTTGGGAGACTTATGAGGTCTACTGAACTGAAAGCCATAAATGAGTGTTTTGATTCTTGAGTTTACTGCGTGGGTGGCCTTCGTGTTTCTTAATATGGCATCTTATGTATAAGTCTAACAAAGTACATCCGACATCCGACACAGAACCGAGTTTTGCACACCCCTATTCTATACCATTGACAGTTCTAATGGGGTCAGGCTGCATCCCTCCATGCTTTGATGCTAATGCACACCACTCCTCTGCTGCATCAGCTCCACTGGCTGCCAGTTTGCTACCGGGCTCAATTCAAAGTGCTGGCTTTAGCCTATAAAGCCCTAAACGGTTCTGGCCCAGTCTACCTATCCGAACGCATCTCTTCCTACGAACCCTCCAGGAAGTTAAGATCATCTGAGGAGGCCCTGCTCTCGATCCCGTCTGCTTCGCAAGCACGCTTGGCGGGGACCAGAGACAGGGCCTTCTCTGTGGTGGCCCCTTGGCTGTGGAACTCCCTGCCTAGGGATATTAGATCAGCCCCCTCCCTCCTGACCTTTCGTAAGAGAGTGAAAACCTGGCTCTTCGAGCAGGCATTCGGAACCCCGGAATAGATCGTCAAGCTTGAGATGGAGAATGACCCAGGAACGGCCAAGACGATGAAATGGATGAGGATTGGAATGAGAGGATAGAGCTCTTTTTAAATTGTTATTTTTTGTCTAAATGCACTTAATTGTTTTTGCTGTTGTATTGTATTGATGGCATCGAATTGTGCTGATATGTAGACCGCCCTGAGTCGCCTGCGGGCTGATATGGGTGGGATATAAGGGATGTAAATAAAATCAATGCTCCTCCAGATAATGTCTGGTTGGGTTCCCTCAGGATGCGCACCCTCTTTGCTTCGCCCGGCCCCCCATCAGGCACCAACTGTGTGGGAGGAAGTGCCGGGGACGGAGGGAGGCCCTTCCCACAGGCAGTCCTAGCCGCCCCCTGGGCCCAGCCCTCGGGCAGGAGTTCTGGCTTTCCTGGGCAGGCAGGCATCACCTGCAAGGAAGGCAGCCTTTGAAACTGAGGGAGGGAGGGAAGTCTCCCTGCCACTGCTTCCCTTTGGCTCTCATGAGCTGCATGCATCCTCTCAGTGGGAAGCTGCAAATGACTCTCTCTCGGTGGGTCCTCGGAATTGGACACCCCCTCGGAAGTCACCGAGGAAGAGATGAATCAGGCGGCGGGAGGTGGCGGCTTCCGGGGAGTGGAAGCCACACTGGCAGGGGGTGAATCCTCTTCTGCCCCATCCCTCCTCATCTCTCTTACTCCTCCTCCTCCTCCTCCTCCTCGCGGCGGGAGGTGGCGGCTTCCGGGGAGTGGAAGCCACACTGGCAGGGGGTGAATCCTCTTCTGCCCCATCCCTCCTCATCTCTCTTACTCCTCCTCCTCCTCCTCCTCCTCTGCTTAGTCTCTCCTTCTCCTCCTCTTTCTCCTCCACCTTTTTGTCTCCTTTTCATTTCATCTTCCTCCCTCTTCTTCTCCTCCCTCCCCTCCTCCTCTTTTTCTTCTTCCTCTTCTTCTCTTCTCTCTTCTCCTTCCTTCCTCTCCTCCTCCTCCTCCTCCTCCTCATCTTAGTCCTCCTCCTCTTCTTCCTCTCCTCCCCCTCCTCTTTCTTCTTTCCCTTCTTCTCCCTCTTCTCATCTTCCTCCTCCCCTCCATCTTCCTTCTCATCTTCCTCCTCCCCATGGAACCGTTGACCACTATGCATTCAGAGCATGAGCTTTTGTATGCATAATGCGCAGAGGGAAATGCATATGAGAACACACAATACCCAGCGTACGATGCAAAATGGTCCGTCTTCTGCAACATCATTTCCACCTTCTTGGATTGAGTGCCAACGTTCTTTACCGGCATAAAGGCCCAAGTGGTCCCACCAAGACCTTTTGGGCGGCAGAGCCGTATTCCTCCCAGCCTTGTCTCTCCCCATTGACACCGTGCAGTTAGTCACACCCGAGGCAAGGCTGTGGCCCCGTGCCCGCTTCTCCCTCCTTGGCATCGCCCAGAGCCAAGCGCAGAAATGTTATGGAGCGGCGCTGCCAGAGCCGAGACATGGCACCAGCTGCTCTCTGCAGCATCCACAATGTAACTTCTTCAAACCTCCAGCCAAATCCATCGCGTAATTAGGTTGTGCAGTTTTTGCAACCTAAGATCTGGCCCCAGAATTAAGTACTCCAAGATAAAGCTGTCTGGAAGTTGCCAGCAGATAAATCTCCGGCAGACGCACCACCTTCGCCTCCCCTCCGCTCTTGGCAGCCGGGAAAACATTTCATTCCATTCACAGTGTCGCTTCTGAAAGCCTTTCAAGGCTCATCAGGAGCCACATGGAAACCCGGGCCCTTGCGCAGACCAATCTATACATCTCCGTGTGTGTTTGGGGATGGGTTTTATTGGCTTGGATACGAACCCGAAGCCTTGGAACAACTAACTACTTGGGCTCCTTCCTTCATTTGCCAAAGCCTCAGGCTTCCCCCATAAAGGGAAAATCAACCCCCGCCTCTAACTTTTATATTGTGCCTCACAATTTACCCATTCTGTCGCTGCTTCGGAGGGAAGGAAGCCTGCCAAACAGAATGTGGAATTGAGTTTGCCCGTGCTACGGGGTTTTTGAAAATTAAGTTAGGAAAGATATGGCTTTCTTCTCCTTCTTGCAGCTCCATTTCCAGACTGGACTGAAAAGCTTCTTTGTAGGGCTGGCACTAAGGAATAGCCCTTGTTGGAGGGCTGGAAGGCTTTCCTTGCATGCAAATTGAAATGGAGGCCCCCCAAATCCCCATATTTCGAGTGCAGGCCCTTCCTAATTTGTTTACACCAAACAATGTATAAATGCGGGTCAATTTTGTGGTGGAATTCATGATGAAGGGTGAAGAATGAGTGCCAAATGATGCCACTTTAATTATTATGGAAACATAGGCATTGTAGTTTGGTGAGGATACACCCTTTGGGTGTATCCACACGGAACAATGAATGCTCTTTGAACCCACTTGAACTGCCATTTCTGAATGCTGTTATGGGAAAAACAACCCAAAATCAGGTTAACCATTGGGCCTGGATAGATGACAACCCTCTCTGTCTTTCTGGGTTGTGTTTGTGTGTGTTTCTGGAGTGCTTCAGGGACAATGTTGCACTGTATTCTTCAGAGAGAATAGAGTGCAACTGAGTGGAGGTTCCTTGACTGTTCCATTCACATTGAGTGAAGAACGTTGAGTGGAGACCATTGAGTAGAGACCACTAAGTGGAGCCCACTGAGTAGAGATCAATGAGTGGAGACCACTGAGTGGTGACCACTGAGCAGAGACCATTGAGTGGAGATCACTGAGCGGAGACCACTGTGTGGAGACCACTGAGCAGAGACCATTGACTGGAGACTATTGAGTGGATACCATTGAGTGGAGACCACTGAGCAGAGACCATTGACTGGAGATCACTGAGTGGAGACCACTGAGTGGAGACCACTGAGCAGAGACCATTAAGTGGAGATCACTGAGCGGAGACCACTGAGTGGAGACCACTGAGCAGAGACCATTGACTGGAGATCACTGAGCGGAGACCATTGAGTGGAGATCACTGAGCGGAGACCACTGAGTGGAGACCACTGAGCAGAGACCATTGAGTAGAGCCCATGGAGCAGAGACCACTGAGTGGAGACCATTGAGTGGAGACCACTGAGTGGAGCCCATTGAGTAGAGACCACTGAGTGGAGCCCATTGAGTGGAGATCACTGAGTGGAGATCACTGAGTGGAGCCTATTATTATTATTTATTATTATTTATTTATTATTTACTCCCCGGATGATCTCAAAGTCCTAGTGGGTTCATAGGCAGAGATGCGATCAGATAAGTAACTTGGGTAGTATAGGTAACTATTGAGTAGTGACCCCTGAGAGGAGACCATTGAGTGGAGATCACTGAGTGGAGACCACTGAGTGGAGACCACTGGGTAGAGCCCATTGAGTAGAGCCCATGGAGCAGAGACCACTGAGTGGAGACCATTGAGTGGTTGGCCATCTGGGTCAACCCTCTCGAATTCCCCAATACTCCACCAAGTCTCCCCCCCCCCACCCCCAAGCCTTGTCCATTCAGCAACAAATTATGGCACAAGCATTACACTTCCTCTTGGAAAGTACACAATATACAAGCCAATGGCAATCAGTGTCGTGTTCTGGAGCTCTCTCGGTAACCAGGGCTGAGTTTCATCAAAGATGACCCAAGACCATATTGCCTTGAATGGAAAACTTTCAAAGGTCTAGCTCACAAAACGGAATTACTGCATACAGCTGGAGTAACACAACTCAGGGTCAAAAGTCCAATTAATGCTGAGAGCACCACAAAACCAGGTCAGGAGCGAGAACAAAGAGGAACCAGGTTTGCCGTCCAAAAGTCAGGTGCCAAGAGTTCACTTAGAATAACGTTCCAGACATCAAGAGTACAAACCGCAGTCAGAGTTCCAAAGTCAAGCCAGATAGTCAAGGGTCAAAGTGAAGTCCAAGCCAGGAAGATACTCCACAATTCAGATTCAAGGTTTCTGAATCCAACAAGATCCAGAGCGGAATTCAGGAACAAGGTGAGAGTCTGGAGTTCTAACCCAGGAATAAGGGCCAAGACCTAAGACACGAGGACCAAAGGACGAGGTTATCGGCAACCAAAGAGCGATCTCTCCCAGACCTCTTTTGCATTCGGAGCTCTCAGCTGCTGCTCATTTCAGCAAGTCTGCACAGATAATACTCACAGAGGCCTGTGATGCTTTCTTGGAGGAGAAGGAAGTGAAATTAGCAGTTTTCTGCTCTTGCTGTTCCAAAACGTTGTAAATGACTGACAGGTTGTTTTGCAGCCAAAACGTGCTGACTCCATCAGTTCCGGACAGATGTTGGGTTTTCTCCCTTAATGGATCTCCGTTTTCTTTCTTAAGGTAAGGAACCATTGTGTTTGACTATGTAAACAAACCTGTCCTTTTCAACCAGAGTGAATCATTGCCTCTGCTCATATCAGCAGTTCTCATCAGTAACTTTTCTAATCACCATTCAGCTGTTCATGAATTCTCCTTTTCTTTCTCCATAAAGCCATTTCCCCAGGTTCCCATGTTCTTAGGATGGTGTCTTCAGTCTTGCCAGGCCCCTCATACACTTTTCATACAATTTCATTCAATACACACATCACAAAAGTAGGCTGAAGACCTTGCAAAACTACACCTCCCAAGACTCCATAGCATCGAGCCAGGGCTGATGAAGTGGTGCCAAAACTGCATACAGTCTGCATTGTGGATGCACCCCAAAACATACTTTCAAGTTGATGTTTTAGGAGAATGCAAACTTGTTCATAGTGGCGTCTTGATTGCCAAAGCTTGCATGCTGTGAATTCCAACCATCTTGCGTTGCTGTTTGGAAGTCTTGGCAATGGCCTTGCTTATTCAGTGGGCCATTTTGCATTGCTTCTTCTCACCCAATGCCAGGTTTTGGGTAAGAGACTATCTGCAAGAGGAGGCACTTACTTACTTACTTACTTACTTACTTACTTAGGCAATCCCTCATTGTCCGAGTAGGATAGTCTTCCAAGGTCAGTATACTGGTGGGTCCATAGGTGACTGTGGAGCCCTATTCTTGACCTGCATGTTCTCCCACAGTGAGGGCATCGGTTTCGGTTGAGGTTGGCTTGATATGCCTTCCTCTTGGCATGTTTCCCTCTTTCACCCTCCATTTGTGCCTCTTCAAGTTATATTAATTGTATTGTTTATTTTGCTTATTCCCTGTTGTTTTTATTGATGTGTTGTTTGGCTTCGCCTCATGTAAGCCACTCCAAGTCCCTTGGGGAGATGGTGGTAGGGTATAAATAAAGTATTATTATTATTATTATTATTATTATTATTATTATTATTATTATTTTTCTACAGCACTGCTGGTCACAGCTGATCTCCAGCTAGAGTGCTCAAGGGCCAGGGCTTCCCAGTTCTCGGTGTCTATGCCAATGTTTTTAAGGTTGGCTTTGAGCCCATCTTTAAATCTCTTTTCCCATCCTCCAACATTCCATTTTCCATTCTTGAGTTTGGAGTAGAGTAACTGCTTTGGGAGACAGTGATCAGGCATTTGGACAACATGGCCGGTCTAGCAGAGTTGATGGCAGAGGACCATTGCTTCAATGCTGGTTTGCTTCTCCTTCCAGCACGCTGACATTTGTCCACCTGTCTTCCAAGAGATTTGCAGGATTTTCGGAGAGCAGCTGATGGAATCGTTCCAGGAGTTGCATGTGACGTCTGTAGACAGTCCACGTCTTGCAGGTATAGAAGGGTTGGGAGGACAATAGCTTTATAAACCAACTCCCTTGGTCTCCCCGTGGATGTCCCAATCCTCAAACACTCTCTGCTTCATTCAGAAAAATGCTGCAACTGCTTTGGGAGATGGTGGTTGGGCATCCAGACAATGTGGCTGGTCCAGCGGAGTTGATGGCGGAGGACCATCGCTTCAGTGCTGGTGGTCTTTGCTTCTTCTTCCAGCACGCTGACATTTGTCCGCCTATCTTTCCAAGAGATTTTCCGGAGGCAGTGCTGATGGAATCGTTCCAGGAGTTGCATGTGATGTCTGTAGACAGTCCATGTTTCGCAGGTGTAAAGCAAGGTTGGGAAGACAATAGTTTTATAAACAAGCTCCTTGGTCTCCCTACGGATGTCCCGGTCCTCAAACACTCTCTTCTTCATTCAGAAAAATGCTGCAACTGCTTTGGGAGACGGTGGTCAGGCATCCGGACAATGTGGCTGGTCCAGCAGAGTGGGTGGCGGAGGACCATTGCTTCAGTGCTGGTGGTTTTTGCTTCTTGCAGCACGCTGAGGTTTCCCGCCTTGTCTTCCCAGCTGAAACCCCTCGGCACTTCCTTCTGCCTTGGGAGGGGAGCGCCTGCTCTTTGCCTGCGATTGCCGTCACTCTGTTTGCCTTTTTCCTCCTCCGCCGTAGATCAGATGATTTAAATTAGGCCTCGATTCTTGTTTAAATTATAGTTTACTGTTCTGCACCCTGCTCAGCAGCGAATTACCTTAAGCAGCGGTATTAATAACACGGTTATAATTAAGCTTCATTACTGTAGGCAGTTTGCTGAAACAAATTGCTTCTTCATTATTATTATGGCACCTTTGGTAAAAAGACGATTCCCCCCGAATGCGACCTTGATGCTTTATATAGTGAGCGCCGGGCGCGGGCGGAGGCGCGAGGGCGAATTACCATCCGTCGCCTCCTATATCAAAGCTCATTAAGAAGGAGGCGACCGGAGTCGCAACCAGGGAACCCGGCAGAAATTTTAATCTGGGTGAAATGGATAATGAATAGGTTTGAACTTTCCCTGACATTTTTACACTGGGTGCTTTATTTATATGACGCAGGCCTTCCAAATATAAATATGCATTTGACAGGGAGGGCCAAACGGGGCCGGGGGGGGGGGACATGATGCACCCATCGTGGGCCGAAGGGACCGCTCATTGTGCCGGAACGGGGCCCTCGTCTCATCTATTCACATAAGAAGGAAGGCAGAGTCAGTGGCTCAAAAGTTGGGGTGAAGAAGGAGGCAGCAAAGTTTGCCACTGGAATTACATCATCCAAGCTTTTAGGGGAGCCTTGGGTGGAGATATAGAATCTCCTCTCTTGGAAGATTGGACAGTCCTCTACCAAAATATGACTTTAGCTCTGCCTCACATGTGATGCGATGTGGCAGCAAAAAAAAGCCAATGGGATGTTGGCCTGCATCAATAGGAGCCTAGTGTCTAGATCTAGGGAAGTCATGCTCCCCACTATTCTGTCTTGGTTAGACCACACCTGGAATATTGTGTCCAATTCTGGGCACCACAATTCAAGAGAGATATTGACAAGCTGGAATGTGTCCAGAGGAGGGCGACTAAAATGATCAAGGGTCTGGAGAACAAGCCCTATGAGGAGCGGCTTAAAGAGCTGGGCATGTTTAGCCTGAAGAAGAGAAGGCTGAGAGGAGATATGATGAGAGCCATGTATAAGTATGTGAGAGAGCCACAGGGAGGAGGGAGCAAGCTTGTTTTCTGCTGCCCTGGAGACTAGGACGCGGAACAATGGCTTCAAACTACAAGAAAGGAGATTCCATCTGAACATTAGGAAGAACTTCCTGACTGTGAGAGCCGTTCAGCAGTGGAACTCTCTGCCCCGGAGTGTGGTGGAGGCTCCTTCTTTGGAAGCTTTTAACAGAGGCTGGATGGCCACCTGTCAGGGGTGATTTGAATGCAATATTCCTGCTTCTTGGCAGAATGGGTGTGGACTGGATGATGGCCCAGGAGGTCTCTTCCAACTCTTGGATTCTAGGATTCTAAGATTCTATGTTGTGGTGACCTTCAACGATAACATTCCATGACCAACAGAAAACACTGCAAGGGTGGGCATTGACCTTGAGTTTTGAAGTTGTAGTTCACCTACATCTAAAGAGCACTGTGGAGTCAAACAATGATGGATCTGGACCAAACTCTACACAAATACTCAATATGCCCAAAGGTGAACACTGGAGGAGTTTGGGGAAGATAGACCTTGACATTGGGATTTTTAGTTCACCTACAATCAGAGCATTCTGATCCCTGCCGATAGAGTTGGGCCAAATTTCCCACACAGAACTCCAATGACCAACAGAAAATACTATTTTCTGGTGGTCTTTGGTGACCCCTCGGACACCCACTCACAACCCCCCCCCCCCGGGGACCTACCCTCAGGTTGAGTAACACTGAACTAGGTCTCAGGAGTCCCGTTCCATTCTAGCATATTCTGAAATACAAACAATGGCAATAATATTTCATGGAAAACTTATCCCTTCCAAATCAGGGGGGAATGGGCATTAGAGTGGGAAGGAATAGCTTTTGAAAAATAGTGGTTGTTGTTGTTATTATTATTATTATTATTATTATTATTATTATTATTATTTCTTATCCATCACTCCTCATGGCTTGAGGGGGGTTACAACATTGGTACTTATTCATTCCCAGGTCCAAAAAATGACAGTCAGGGTGACAATAGGCAAAGAGAGCATCTATACTGTGGAATTAATGTGGTTTGACATCACTTTGACTGCCATGGTTCAATGTGATAGAATCCTGGCAGTTATAGTTTGGGTAGGTGCCAACATTATTGGGCACAGAAGCCTTGGTCAAACTACAACTCTCATGATCCTATATGGAGCCCCCAGTGACGCAATGGGCTAAACCCTTGTGCCGGCAGGACTGAAGACCAACAGGTTGCAGGTTCATATCCGGGGAGAGCATGGATGAGCTCCCTCTATCAGCTCCAGCTCCCCATGTGGGGACTTGAGAGAAGCCTCCCACAAGGGTGGTAAAACATCCAAATATCCGGGCAATGTCCCCTGGGCAATGTCCTTGCAAACAGCCAATTCTCTCACATCAGAAGCGACTTGCAGCTTCTCAAGTCATGCTTGACACAAAAAAAATTGATCCTATAGCTGTTAAAACAGTGCCAAAGTGCATTCATTCTACAGTATGGATGCACTGCTGGTCATATCAGCTTGTTATGATGGAGAGATGTTTCCTCCAGCACCAGAGATGCTGTGCTTCGTATCACGGCTACAAAGGAATATGAGACTTCTTAATTTGGGATGTTCCTCCATTTCTCTATTTCCTGCTTCCCCTTTTCCTTTTTGCGCTGTTTTTCCATCTCTTGAAGGCCCGAGGACAGGGACGGCCTGCTTCTCGCTTGGCGGTATCCGCACTGATGTGCTTTCAGATCCTTTCTGTCTGATGAGCGGAATATAAACGCTTGAGATAAATCTATGAGAGTCACCTGGAACGGCACAACTCCCCGCGTGTTACATACGACAGCCAGCACTTCTGCAGGAATACCTTGCTTACAGAAAGCCGGGGTCACCGCAACCGTTTTCATTTTATGACATGAGCTTCTGGCCTGGGAAGGAGGGGGAAGGAGGGATTTGGGAAGTCTGACTTGGCCACGGTGGTCCACGCTTTGGTTACATCCCGTTTAGACTACTGCAATGCTCTCTATGTGGGGCTGCCTCTGAAGACTGCCCGGAAGCTGCAGCTAGTCCAACGCTCGGCAGCCGGACTACTAACGGGTGCTGGGTACAGGGAGCACACCACTCCGCTGTTACACCAGCTCCACTGGCTGCCAATTAGCTTCCGAGCACAATTCAAAGTGCTGGTGTTAACCTATAAAGCCCTAAACGACTCCGGCCCTGTTTACCTCTCCGAACGTATTCTCCCCTATGAACCATCTAGGTTGTTAAGATCGTCTGGGGAGGCCCTGCTCTCGGTCCCACCGGCCTCGCAAGCGCGTCTGGTGGGGACGAGGGACAGGGCCTTCTCGGTGGTGGCCCCTCGACTCTGGAACTCTCTCCCACCAGAGATCAGAACCGCCCCGTCTATCCTGACATTCAGGAAGCAGGTGAAGACGTGGTTATGGAGACAGCATTTGACGAGTGAGCCAGATATGGATGGAGGATGATGAACAACGAGTTTAGTGTGACGACTGACCATTGTAGTTATTGGTTGTAATTGCTGTTTTAATGTTTTACTGTAATATGTATTATGATGTTTTATTGACTGTATGTGATATTATGGTTGGAAACCGGTCTGAGTCCCTCAAGAGAGGTGAGAAGGTCGGTATATAAAACTTTTAAATAAATAAATAAATAAATTTGGAGTCTCGCCCAGAGATTCATGTCTTTGGGGGCAACTACACTAGGGGTGTGCAGAATTCCAGTGGCCAATTCGCAATTCGGGATAATTTGGCTATCCAGATAGAATCCTAGAATCCAAGAGTTGGAAGAGACCTGGTGGGCCTTCAACCAGTCTGACCCCATTCTGCCAAGAAGCAGGAATATTGCATTCAAATCACCCCTGACAGATGGCCATCCAGCCTCTGTTGAAAAGCCTCCTGTGATGAAGTGTACATTTTTAACTTGCAGTTATGTATAATTATAGATAATAATAATAATAATAATAATAATAATAATAATAACACTTTATTTGTACCCCGTTACCATCTCCCCAAGGGACTCGGTGCGGCTTACATGAGGCCGAGCCCACAATACATCAATACAAGCAATAACAACAACAGTACAAGCAATTAAAATAAAACATAGACAATAAAATATACAACATTATCAATAAGACAACATGCAATTAAAAAGCAGTGGGAAGGCCAAATGTAAAGTTAAAATGGAAATAGTGCTGGGACATGGACGAAAGGTGATAGTGGCGTTTGTGGAAGGGCATACGAGCAGAGCTAAAAAGTGTCAAGTTCTTTGGAGGATCCCAGAATATGGGATCATCATTCTGGGAAGGCACACTGGAACAACCACGTCTTCAAGCTCCTCCTAAAGACTGCCAAGGTTGGGGCCTGTCTGATGTCTTTAGGGAGTGAGTTCCAGAGTCGAGGGGCCACCACCGAAAAGGCCCTCTCCCTCGTCCCCACCAATCGCGCCTGCGATGCTGGTGGGATCGAGAGCAGGGTCTCCCTGGATGATCGAAGGGATCGTGTGGGTTTGTATACAGAGATAAGGTCACGCAGGTAGGCGGATCCTAAACCGTTCAGGGCTTTGTAGGTAAGAACCTGCATCTTGAATTGGGTCCGGTAAATGAATGGCAACCAGTGGAGCTCCTTGAACCGGAGGGTTGACCGCTCCCTGTAAGATAGATGTTTTGAAGGGTAAGTATTTAATGTTCAGGTGGAATCTCCTCTCTTGTAGTTTGAAGCCATTGTTCCATTGCATCCTAGGCTCCATGGAAGCAGAAAACAAGCTTGCTCCCTCCTCCTCCCTGTGGCTTCCTCTCACATATTTATACATGGCTATCATATCTCCTCTCAGCCCTCTCTTCTTCAGGCTAAACATGCCCAGCTCCTTAAGCCGCTCCTCATAGGGCTTGTTCTCCAGACCCTTGATCATTTGAGTCGCCCTCCTCTGGACACATTCCAGCTTGTCAACATCTCTCTTGAATTGTGGTGCCCAGAATTGGACACAATATTCCAGGTTAAGTGGTCTAACCAAAGCGGAATAGAGCATGGGGAGCATGAATCACAAGCAGCCAGATCTTTCAGCTAATGTGGGCTAATGGGTCTGAGCAGAACTCCTCTAGCCTCTGTGCTCTTCCCGGAGCATGTTGGGAGTCAAGATTTTTTCTCTCTCTCTCCTCTCTCTTTGTTTTCACGTTTCTTTCTCAGCCAATCAGAGGTCTAATTGATTGTGTCCATTCTCCTCTCGTATTGTGGTGTGCACTGGTTGGGACTCCAATTCCCAGAAACCCCCTGTGTTTTTTAAAAGTGTTATGGTAAAAACCTTTTTAAAAATTCCCAAAAATCAGTGGATTGGTGAAATATTCTGAAAGTTGGCCCATTTGCAGCTGTAAATATATCCTACAAGTGAGGCAAATTTAGTCCTTACAGGCCTAAAAATGATGAAGAAATGAGCCTCTAAATTTCCCCATTGGCACCAATGGACCCAATCGTACCAGAAAACGGCACTCGTTTTCCTATTTTGAAAATTTCCCAGTAAACAGAACAGGGGGCAGCCAAAAACAGAACCAAAATGGTACAGTTTTGAGGTGTTGTGCACACCCCTAATCCACACTGTTGAGTTTCCGGTGGAGCAGAAAACGAAGTGAACCCAATGCAGCCCCAGTGCAAATTTGGAGATCTGGGACGGGAGCACTTCTGCCAAGGGTCCTAGAGCCACTCTCCTGGAGATATTTAACATGCATTCGGTTTCAGTAACACAAAGAGCATGCGCTCCGGATCCCTAGGTGTTTGTTGACTCTACCAAAAGGTTGAGCACTTCCAACACTAAATGACAGACCGAAGAACAGATTTTCATTGTAAGAGTGATTCTTTCCATTGACAACCGCCCTTTCTGCCTTTCCTGGTTGCCCTCCATCATCTCCTTGTATCAGGGTAAAATGGTCTCCTCCTGGAATCAGCACCACTTCATTTATTCTGGGAGAACCAGTGCATGTTTGCTTGGTCCATATGAGGACCCGAGAGATGGAAATCAACCCAAAGGTCACATCATCCAACGTTCTGCCAGTGCAGGAATCCACATATTTAAGCTCTCTCCAAGCTGTGAAGAAGAGCAAATGAGCAGGCGATATCAATGCAAGGACATGCGCTTAGGGAGGAAAGTGGGAGATATGGACTATGGAAGAGTCTGAATTTGATGTAAATACCCAGGAGAAGGGTTTCAATGATTCACAGGAGCAAACTCAATGCATTT